>LPNX010775036.1:0-112905 GCA_001517045.1 Pseudotsuga menziesii
ATATATATAGAGAGAGAGAGAGAGAGAGAGAGAGAGAGACGTTTGACAAAAGAAATGGTTTAAATCCACATTCTACATAGTAATGTAGAATGTTATGTCGCATTGTGATGTTTATCAAGGTTTATGTTTTACTGCAAACTTATCAAGGGTTATATCACATTACGACGTTAAGCCATGGTTTGTTACAGTGTTTGGTTGGTATATGTCAACAAAACCAAAGATGTGACTCATTAATAATGTGATAGTGGGCATTTAATAAGCGTTATGTCGCAATGTGACATTTATCACAAGTTATGTTACATTGTGCTATTTTGTCAAGGGTTATGTCACATTGCAATACTCTCCAAGATGTCACACATTAATAATGTGCCTCTAGATGTTTAGAAAATTTCTTTATGAATTTTCTTGATATATGCATACATACATATAGTCGTTTGACAAAAGAAATGGTTTAAACCATCAACATTCTACATAGTAATGTAGAATATTATGTGGCATTGTGATGTTTATCAAGGTTTACGTTTCACTATGACGTTATCAATGGTTATGTCACATTACGACGTTAAGCCATGGTTTGTTATAGTGTTTGGTTGGTATATGTGAACACAACGAAATATGTGACACATTAATAATGTGATAGTGGGCATTTAATAAGCGTCATGTTGCAGCGTGACGTTTATCCCAATTTATGTTAAATTAGTGACATTCATCAAGGGTTATGTCACATTGCGATAATGCCCAAGATGTGATACATTAATAATGTGTATTTGGATGTTTAGAAAATTTCTTGTTGCATTATCAACTATGGCCACGTGGTTCACCAAAGTCAACCATGGTTAAGTATGGCCAAAATGATGTATTTTTCTGTCACATTAAGACTTTTACTTTTGAAAAGCGAAAAAAATTCATTGTGTGTACACAAATAATGTTTTGATATTAAGCTATGAACATTTTATATTACACGATCAAAATTTGATGAAACACTTGCACTTTAATGTTATGATCGGTGCAAAATGAAAATGTTAAATGGATTTATTCTTTTAGTTGTGTTGTGACATTCAACGTTTATTAAGCCATTGTGATGTCGCATTGTGATGTTTATCAAGGGTTATGTTTCATTGTGACGTTATGAAGGGTTATATCGCATTATGACATTAAGCCATGGTTTGTTACAGTGGTTGGTTGGTATGTGTCAACATAACCAAAGATGTGACACATTAATAATGTGATAGTGGGCATTCAATAAGCGTTATGTCGCATTGTGATGTTTATCATGGGTTATGTTACATTAGCAATGTTCATCAAAGGTTATGTCACATTGTGATATTTGTCAAGGGTTATGTCACATTACGATAATGCCCGAGACGTGACACATTAATAATGTATCTTTGGATGTTTAGAAAAATTCTTGTTGCATTATCAACTAAAATAATCTAATGAATTAAAAATAATTAAATCCTTATTATTTGAACTCATAACCTCCTTTACAACATGTGACTTCATAAAAGTGAATCATTAATAAGCCACACCCATGGCAACAATAATATTTTATTATTACTTTGATTATAATATTTTAATTAAATACCATATTCATATAATAGTATAATATAATATAAATAATAATTTTATAATTATTTGATTAAAATGTAACATTATAATTCAATTGCATTACTTTAATTAATTATTATATTAGTAATTAACTAATATAATTTTATTAATATAATTTTATTTAACGATACTATTTTTAATAAATGGTCTATTATAAATATTTAATTAATATTATAATATTATAAATAATAATATTTCAAAAATCGTAATTAATTATAATAATTTAAAAATTATTCATAATTAATTATTATAATAAGTTTATTTTTTATTCTTTTTATTGACAAGTTAATATTGAATATCACTACATAACATCACTATTTTTAGATACATTAAAATATAATATTATAATTAATTATGATTTTTTATTTAAGCTAATTGTGATTATGATTTAATTAATTTAATATTAATATTATAATATTACAATTAATTATTATCATATATATTAATAATACTTAATAATTTTGATTAATAAAAAACAGTTTGGATTGTATATTTTTACAACTATATATATTGCATATCATTAAATAACTATTAAATAAATATAATTCATTCTAAAACAAATTGTTTTATAGTTTATATTTTGATAATATTAATTAATAATTTTTATTTAGAGTTTATATTTTTATTTTTAAAACATAAATACATTTTGTTTTGTTATTTTATATCTCAAATATTTTTTGGGCATCATAATCATTCAATTGAAAAAACATCTTTATATACAACCATAGTCTTAGTCAAATCAAATATTAACCATAAATTAAAAACAATCAAATGCTCATTATTCAACTTATCACATTGAATAATTATGTCTCCTATACATTATGATATAACCCTAAGTGTTATAATATATAATATTATTGTGAAACATTAATTAATTAATTAATAATGTATTTATATTTGGATTTGATTATAATATATAGTATTTATTTATTTGATTATAAAGTTAAGTCCCTCATGTCTCAATCCTTTGAGGCTTTCCATATTCTCCGGGAAAACAATAGTGCAACGGACAGTTTGGCAAATGTAGGAGCGAGACTTCCCCAAGGCCACTTCAGCCAGGATGGAAATCCTCCCCTTCTCAAACACATTCCATGAATTGCAGGTTTAAGTCCTCTCGCCAAACCTCCCTCCTCCGGAGCAGATTTTGGCATCCCTTGTCTTTGTTTAAATTATTTGGAAGTCCCATAGCCCCCCCCCCTTTTCTCTTATCCTCCATCCTTTCCCCCTTTCTTCTTTTCCCCCTCCCTCCTTCCCCTTATCCCTCCCCTCTCCTTATCCTTCACCCGTCATCCCTTTCTCGCCCCCTCCCAGCTGGCCTCCATCCCCCTCACCCTTTCGATGGCTATCAACATTTATTAGCCTATCCCGTCCTCACTCCTTTCTTAGCCGCATGGTTTTCCCTCCTCCTCATGGTCATAGCAGCCATTAAGTTCATCCGGCCTGGGAGTTATTGCCCTCTCCTTCACACAATTCTCATCTCATTGGATTTATCTTCAGGATGTTCACCGGTAGAGACATGTTCTTCTGCTTTGCTTCGGGGTTTGGCTCTGGTTCTGCAGAAATTGTGCATTTTATTTTGACTGTTGTAGTAGGTGTCGAAGAAGGAAGACTGCAGGGCATACCGTGGCAGTCCCTCCCTCTAATTCATGCTTTCATGAAGGAGTGTCTCGCTCTTGCTTCCTTCTCTATTTGCCATTGCAGTTTAGGTGAAAGTCTGGCCCATAATGGCAGTTTGAATCGGGTCTTGGGATGTCTATGTACAGGTTGGAAAGGAGGAGCGGGTGGAATATTGGCTCTCTCAGAGCAGTTTGGGGATGCTGCGTTGCAACAAGAGCTTGAAGATCTCAGGTGCATTCTCAGTGCTATCTTGGGTGGGAACCAAAAAAGTCATGTCCGTCCTTTGTACAGACGGTTCACTTGCATCTCAATTGCTGTAGACTCAGGCAGAATGGATCGAGCTGGGGAAAACACAGGCTTAATGGACATCAGAAAGAACCTTCGTCATTTATATGAGATGATAGCTATAGGGATCATGGATGCTAAAGAAATGGCGAAAGAAGTCAAAAGCATGGGGGAAACTGTCAGCTACACCTCGTTGCAGATAAGCAACCATGATGCCCGAATAGATGATAACGAAAGCATCCTGCATGAAATGATGGGCAAGGTGGACAAAATTCAGGAAGACCTTGAGAAGCTGCTCTCTATGTACCAGGGAAGCAGGGTTAATGGGGTAAACACAGGAGCTGATCAGCCAATGGAAGAAGAGTCTGTTGTGCAGCCGAGGGCTCTCAGAGGCAACCCTTAATTTCTCACTTTTGGTCTCTTTTTTTACTTCTGGTTAATGTTTTTTTGTCTTTTGTTATGTAAGCAGTTTGTCAGGGTATATACTACCCGAGACCCTAGTAATTTTGAAGAAACTATGTGCACAATTTTGTGGAAAACTCTATGGATCAGTCTACTATGCAGCAATTTTGGCCTGCAGGAATACTCTATCTTACCTGTGATGTAATGAATGGCTATGCACAGCCTGTTTATAAAATCCCTTTTTTAGTTTTTGTTAAAAAAAAAAATAATTACTATTAATAATAACAAATAATAGTATAATAATTAATTGTAGCATATTAATTTACTATTATTTTGGAGATATGCCTATGAGCCCACCAGTTACTAGCAACAACCACATTAATTTAATTAATGTGATCGATTACGTCGATAGGTGTAAATTAGGCACATACTTTTTATATTAATGTGTTTCCGTATAGTATGTGCCTAAATTTACGCCTATCGACATAATCAGACACATTAATAAAATTAATGTGGTTGTTGCTAGTTTATTTATTTAAATATCAATAAAGTTATAAATTTTATAAAACAACAAAAATATAAATTGATAAAGAGATATGAGAAGAATTGCTATAGATCCGATGATGTGACGTAATGCATGAGAAATCATAAGAGTTGAAACCAATGTGCCCAAGCCACAACCCCATGTGGGACAGAGAAATTAACTCCTTCGAGCATTTTCTTGTAAGCAATGGGAACAATGAGGAATGGATATCAGCCACCAATGTAATACTGGCTAAATTGGAGCGGTTAAAGTGTTAAACAAAGCAATGAAGTAGAAATGAATGAATACACAATGGTCAAATTGATTTTTTCGACAATGCAATGCTTTCTCATTATTAACCTAGGAGTATATAACAGCAAAGCCATGGGTTAGCAAATATTATGGGTCACTAACTCTAGTTAAGGTGACCAAATCAAAAACTCAACTAACTAGCTAATTACGACGATAGGCATTTTTATTTGAGATTTGGGGTGGACTTCGACCTATGCTTTATCATCTATGGACGAGGATGAGACAAGTGTACTAATGAGATTGATTCTATGGAAGTCGTTCAAAATTCGTTATAAAAAAGGAATATAAAAAATAATTGTTCGCTATAATATGAACGAATAACTAGTAGCAATGCATGAATAACCCATAGGCAATGAATGGATAACGAACAGTTCATGGAAGATAACTAGAATAATGTGATATAAAAAGAAAAAGAATATAATAAATAATTGTTAGTTGATGAATGGATAACACAAACAATGTGAGTGTTAACATGTAGCTAGGCATGGATAACTCACACTTGAACCTATTTAACTAGAAAATATGAGGAATAAAAGAAAAATTACAAACTCTCTTCCATTCCATAAATATCTCTTAACCTTTTGATCCCTATCGACGTGATCCAGCCACAAACTATGCGAGTGTGCTAGTTAATGCACTATTGACCATAGTGGACTATTTAGATTACAATTCTTAACACACCCCCTTAATCCCAACTAGGAAAATATTTTCAGCACTATCAATCCCTAAGTGTTGTCTCTGAAACTCAAATGCAAGTGTTCCCAATGGTTTGGTGAACATGTCAGCCAATTGTTCCTTAGAGCCACAAAACAGTGATGTAATATCTCCATTATTGATTAACTCAAGAATGAAATCATAGTGAGTGTTAATATGTTTTTTTCTTCTATGAAAGGCATTATGCTTGGAAAATGTGATTGTTGAACTACTATCAGAAAAGATAGTAGTTGGATCCTTTTTTGTGTGTCCCATATCTTTTAAAAGTATTCTTAGGCCTACTACATCGCAAGCTGGTGTGGTGGTTGCTACATATTCTGCTTTTGCAAATGACATGCTAACAATGGGTTGTTTCTGAGATGTCCAAGAGATAAAATTTGTACAAAAATGAAAAGCATAACTAGATGTAATTTTCCTATCATCAGCAGTACCTATAAAATCGCTATTAGTGTACCCTATCATTGTACCCTGTCAGAGTACTATCTGGTGTATCAGTGTACCAGAGGCCATATCCAAGTGTTCTTGTAACATATCTCAAAATTATTTTTCCAACATTCTAGAAAGAGTCTTTGGGACACTCCATGAATCTAGAAATGAGACTAACATCATACATCAAATATGGCCTAGTGGAAGTCAAATACATTATACTACCTACCATTCTTTTATAGAGTGTCAAATTTATTGCAGGTCCATCATCATTATTTTTTAGCCTAGTGCTTAGATCAATGGGGGTTTCTACTTTTTTACATTTATCCATTCTGAATCTCTCTAAAATATCAATAGCATACTTATGCTGACAAATGAAAATACCTTGATTAGTTTGAGTAACTTCCATACCAAGAAAGTACTTCATCAAACCTAGATCAGTCATCTCAAATTCCTTTTTCATGACTGTCATGAATTCGTCAAGCATCAAATTACCAATGTAAATCATGTCATCAACATAAAGAGAAACAATCGACATTTTACCTTGCTTTGTTTTGACATAAAGGTTGGGATCATTTTTGCTTCTGCCAAACCCATTGTTGATGAGATAGGAGTCAATTCTGCTATACCAAGCTCATGGAGCCTATTTCAAACCTTATAAATCCTTTTTTATCTTGCAAACTTTATGTTCTTGACCTTGAACAATAAATCAAGGGGGTTGTTTTACATATACTTCTTCTTCAAGTATCCCATTAAAGAAAACATATTTCACATCAACTTGGTAACAATCCATTGATTTTGTGTTGCAATGGAAAGTACATTTCTAATAATAACCATCCTTTCTACTAGAGCAAAGGTTTCATATTATTATATGCCATACCTTTGAAAATAAACTTTGGCAACCAACCTTTCGTTATGTTCTTCTATCTCTCCTTTTTCATTTGCTTTGGTATTATAGACCCACTTGACTCCAATGCTTGTATTGTTTACAGGGAGGTCTACAATGTCCCAAGTCTGATTTCGTTCAATGGCATCAATTTCCTCATTCATAGCCTTCACCCATTCTACATCACTTGCTGCTTCTTCAAATGTTGTAGGATGACTAAAAAACATAGAATATTGAACTTGCTCATAAATAACTAGTGTTTGAACATACAACTCTCTCAAACTTGTGGTTTTCTGAGATTGGGGTGGATTGTCTTCCGATGTTTCTTATTGTTGGTGTACTTCCAATCTTGGAAGTCTGGTAGGTAGATCTAACAGATATGAAATTTCTTGTTGTTGAATGTCTGAAGGATCACTCTAGTATTTTTCTTCAAGGAACTTCACATCTCTGCTCACCACAATATTTTTGGTGACAAGATTATACAAGTTGTAATCCTTGTGTTGTTCATTGTAACCATTGAAAATGCACCACTCACTCTTCTAATCCATCTTTCTTATGAGTTCATAAGGGGCATGAGAAAATGCAACATAACTGGAAACTCTTAGATATGCAACACTAGTGTTAGTGCCACTCCAGGCTTCTTCAGGAATCTTGTCCTAGACACTCACCGTGGGTGATCTGTTGAGAAAATAGACTGAGCATGCAAAAACTTCATCCTGAAACTCATCCGATAGCTTCTTGCGTGACAACATGCTACGAGACATGTTCATGATGGTCTGGTACTTTCGCTCAGTAACTCCATTCCGTTCTAGAGTGTATTTGGTGGTGAAATATCTATGGATGCCATGTTGCTTGCAGAAATATGTAAACTCATGTGAATCATATTCACCTCCACCATCTTATCTGAGCACTTAGACTTGCTAGAATGCTTCTCATTTAGGGCCTTGAACGCTTTGAACATGGAGAAGGCATATGATTTGTTCTTGATGAAATAAACCAAATTTTCCTGCTAAATTCATCAATAAATGTCAAAAAATAAAATCTAGCTCCTATGGATTGGGTTTGCTTGGGTCCACATAGGTCTGTATGAACTATCTCAAGATGTTCTTTGGCATGAGATGTGGAAGGGGGGAAGTTTCCCTTTGATGTTTCTCAATGATACAATCCTCATAGGAGCTGGATTGCTCATGTATTACCAATAACCCCTTGGCCATGGATTGTTTGTGAAGGAGATTGAGACTCTTGAAGAGAAGATGACCGAATCTACAGTGCCATAACCAGGTTTCATCTAGACTAGAGACTGTATGAGCTGCAAATTGTTGAAGGTTGGCCATGGGGGCTTCACTTGTTGACCAATATCCTATCACGTTAGTTCATATTGTGGGTTTTAAAATTATCAAAAATCGAACCAATATATTGTAGGTATTCGGGGGATGAGGGGTTTAAGGTGGGGGTGGGTAGGGTGGTTTATAAGGATTGAGGTATAAAAAGGGGTGGGGAGGAGGTTTTAAGTATTGGGAAAGGGTTTCAATAAAAAGAGTTTGGTTCAATATATCTCGAAATTAAGGGTATTCTTTAATATCCCATGATCACACGTGCTATGTGAGCAAATCACTAAGTGAATTCCCTGTGAGGTTGGCACTTTTGAGACTAAGAGGAACTATTTTTTTCTTGGCCATTTTAACTTTAGCTACGAGTCTCCTACTGGGGGGTTTATCATAAATGGCATAGTATGTATCATAAAATCGAAGATCATACTTGTTACAAAGTAATTGACCTATATTGATCAAATTGACATTCATATTTGGTACATAGAAAACTTCATGAATAAATTTCTTGTCATTCTACTTTGTAAGTGGGGCAACAATACCTTTTCCTTTTGCTGGAACTAGAAAGTCATCTCCTAGATTTATATTCATGACAACAGAGGAATCCAAACTAGAAAAAATTGACTTGTTACCTGTCATATGATTGTTGCAACCGCTATCTAGTAGTAATAAATTTGAACTACAATGTTCTTTAATTGCTTGATAGGAGAGGAACATAACCTCTAATGAGCCTTCTTCTTCTTTAGAGACATTGGCTCTGCCATTTAGTATGATTTTCTTGCTTCTTTATGTATTCAAGTTCATAGTGGTCATACTTATTGTAGTAGTTACAGTGAATATTGGACTTATTGGTCCATCTCTTACCTCACTCCATCTGACCTTGAGTGTTTTGAGAGTACTCTATGTGATCTAAATGTTCATGACTAGATCTTTTCTCTATGTGAGAACACCCTCAACCCCTTATTCCTCTACCTCGTACTCCTATGGATCAACCTCTGCGAAGGGAACCTTGGGTGCTAAAAGCATTGATCAATGAATATTCTTCTTGATTGAGACGAGCTTCATCACATAGAAGGGATCCACTCAATTATTCTAGGGTAAACTGAGAGAGATCCTGTGCTTCTTCTATGGTAGTCACTACGATAGAAAATTGCTTGGTGAGGATCCTTAGAATATTCTAAACAACAACCTTTTGTTCTAGAGGTTCGCTACAAGTTTCAAATTGGGTTACAATGCCCGAAACCCTAGTCATAAATTGGTCTACAATTTATGTTTCCTTCATTTTCAAACTTCCAAACTGAAGTCGACGAGTTTGCAATCTTACCATTTTTACTCAGATTGTTCCCTTGTAGGAGGATGTGAGCATATTCCACACTTGATGTGTGTTGGTAACACCTAAGATCCGTAGGAAAATGGACTCCTTGATGCAACTTTGGATCAACCATTTGGTTCTGAAATCTTGGTCTCAACAAGATTCTATGGAATTCTTATGGGAATTATTCATTTCATCTAGAGAATTTGTATTAGATTCTTTGAACTTAGTTTTAACCATATTCCAACATTTGTTGAGCTAGAGAAACATCTTCATCTTGATAGACCAAAATCATAGTTGGTACCGATTAGTACAGGTTCAGAGATTTGCTTCAAATTTGAGGTGCTTTTCGTGGTAGTAGCCATCTTCTTATGACTATTTGCTCAATCAAATTGGATCTGGAGATCTGATAGAAGATCTAGTCCTTTAACTCAATGGCGCAGCTTGTATAGCTACCAGACCGTGTTAGAAGGGTGCGTCGGGAAAAAATATTGTAAGTGAACAGTGTCTGACGCACTTAGAATTAGGGACTAGGACGTTGGTGAACCTTTTTCCGCAACTAAAAAGAGCATAGGTGATGACTTTTGCTGAAGAACAAAGTGCATTCATTTGTAGCTGGCGCACTTTCCAATAGGATAGAATGTGTCAGTGATCGAAGAGAGAAGAAAAAAATACACTCAATTCCTCAATGTGTTCCAGCATCGATCACAACCTCCATGTGTGTGCGCTTTCCACTATGTGAAAAGGCTTACCCAAGAAATGGATCAAGCCTTACACTTTTATACCAAGCTAAAGTGTTAAAGAAAGCAATGAAGCATAAATGAATGAACACACAATGGCCAAATTGATTTCTTGGGGAATGGAATGCCTTCTCATTATTAACCAAATGTATATATAGTACTATATAACAACAAAACCATGGGTCAGCAAATTCTATGGATCACTAATCCTAGATAAAGTGACCAAATCAATTCTCAATTAACTAAGTAATTAATGGACTAATAAGTATAGCAAACCATTAAAATTACAATTCTTAATTCTTAAGAGAAAGCAAGGGTATCTACGACTTCTACATAATTCCAGCTAACTGGAAGGTCGGGGCTGTCTACAACTTCGACATTCAACTCAATTAAGGCATTCTATAGGTAACTAGAGACATACACATTCAAGTTTACATGAGGTTAAAGTAGACTATGGAATAAGGATTTTTCTGTGTTGGTTAATGGCACTCCGTCCAAGTCACCTTTAGTGCTTCTAGAGGCATCAGACAAGGCTGTCCCTTGTCTCCCCTACTATTCATACTTGTCATCGAAGGTTTCAGTCTCTTGATTTCTGATGCCAGGGAGAATGGTCTTATCAAAGGTATAAAAATCTCATCAGTCCTTTCTCTTGCACACCTCTTATTCATTGATGATGTTATTCTTCTAGGAGCTGCTACCTTGCATGAATGGATGGCTTTCGAAGTCATTTTAAGCACCTTCTGCAAAGCGTCTGGGATGAGCATTAGTTTGGAAAAGTCGGGCTTTCTCTTTAATAATGTGGATGAAGATACCCTTCTTAGTATTTCTAGGGTTCTTCCTTACAAAATGGATACTATTTCTACAGGTTTTGGGTATCTTGGTTATTTTCTTAAACCATTGGGGTACAAGATTAATGACCGGCTATGGCTGATTCAGAACTATGAAAAAATGATATTTCATTGGTCCCATAAATATCTCTCCCTTGGTGGCAGACTGATTCTTGTTCAAGCTATGTTATCTAGCCTTTCGGTCTACTGGCTGGCCCTTGCTCCTATTCCTGCCTCAGTTTTGGATAAAATCAGAAGGTTAACCTTTGCTTTTCTATGGGGCTCCTTAGGGGTAAATCACAAGTACCATCTGACAAATTCGAGGCACCTTTCATGGCCAAAAGAGAAAGGAGGTTGGGGTATTAAAAATATCCATTGGTTCAGCACGGCCTTGAGATTAAAAAAAATTGGATGGTTCTACAAGGAAATAGTCTGTGCAATCAGGTTTTAATCAGCAAATATTTGAAGAACCAATCTATTGTGTCATGGCTTAGAGGGAAAAAATTCATAGTTCGTGGAGCTTCTGTGATCTGGAATGGTTTCATGCACAAACTTTCGTGGCTGGGAAAGTGCTTGGCTTGGCATGTTGGTAATGGACAGAACATCCTCTTGGGTATTGACCTGATTATTGGAACACGCTCCCTACCAGAGCTACCCTTGGGTCTCAAAGCGTATCTTGAGGATCTTGGTATTACTGCTCTCATCCATGCACAGAACATCCTCCCTGGTCAGCTCAATTACTAGTATACGACGAAATATTTGAATATTGTAAGGGATTGTAAATATGCATGGGAAAATTACACTAGATGCTTGGAACATGGCAAGATCCGGCTCAATTCACGTGCTGATTCCTTAGAATGGGACCATAATAATTATGATGGTAATGTTATGATGGAGCTAGTATATGACTTAATTGTTCTCTCTTCATCTCCTCCGACCTGTACTAAAATTCATGCTTTCCTCTGGTCTTGCATTATTCCCATGAAAATTCGTTGTTTCATATGGCTCGCATTGGCAAACAAAATACTCACATAGGACAGTCTCCAGAAAAGAGGATGCATCAAGCCTGACATCTGTGCACTTTGTGGTTTGGGTGAGGATAGCGTACAACATCTATTTTCTTCTTGTTCTGTCTGGAAGATTGTTTTTGAATGCTTAAGTGAACAGTATCACTTACAGCCTCTTTACAAGAGCGATAATCTTAGCTCCTTTTCTGGGTACCTGGATAGCAAGGTATTCTAGACACTCTGAGTGCTGTTACCTACCCTTTTTTGCCATTTGGGTTATTTGGAAAGCACGAAATATCTGCATCTTTGAAGGAAAAAAGCCATCGACTTTGGGCATACTCCATCAGAATGAACATTACTCCCAGATGTATCCGGTTACTAGTATTCAAAAATCCCAGGGCATGTGGAACGGGCCCTTCTTTAGTCTTTCCCTATGGCTTCTTTGATGGGGAAGCTGCAAATTATAAGGGAGGAGTCGGTTTTTGCTTGGTCCTGAATGAGTCTCACTCTTTTGAGTTTGCAATTGGGGTGGGTTCTTGCACAAATACAAAAGCTGAACTGATAGCACTTTGGGCATTGTTGTCTGTGGCAAAATTGATGGGGATTCTATGTCTGAACATTTTTGGTGATTCAGTTATCATCATAAATTGGGCAAAAGGCAATGCTGCTTTGAACCCGCAGGATCTTAGTCATTGGTGTATGGATACAAGGAGACTCATCTCTTGTTTTCTTCACTTGTCCTTCAGCCATACATATCGAGAACACAATCAGCTTGTAGACAGACTATCAAAATCTGCCCTGTCTTTGGCTCTTGGATGTGGTGATTTTTCTGAATTTCTTGATGGCCTTTTGGCCTCATCTGATACTTTCCAACTCTTTTGAGCTCGGTGCAAGAGCTTGCTCTCCTCTTTTTTTATGCACCCCTTTATGTTTTGATGTATATGGAACGGGCACTTTTGATAGTAGCTCTGCACTTCTGTGTTCTCGATTTGTATGGATGATAGGGACATGCTACAATTGTATGCTCTTCTTGATGCCTTGGTTTTTAGACTTATGTTGTTGAGTTTTGTGACCCTTCCCCATTGCCAGCTCTAGAGTGTATGAGGCTTGTTCTTGGAAACTAGCTGTAACAGATCACTTTCATAATCTTGCTGATTGTAACCCTATTGCATATCAAATGCCCTTTGATTCTCTTATTGAATAACAAGGACAAGCTTTTTTCCTTCTGAAAAAAAAAAGATTTTGATAATATAAAGATCTTATCATTATGGTGTAACTATTTGAAACATTTTACAACATAAATGTATTATCCCGGCACTCTACAGTTATAAAAACAAACATATAGGTGGCTGTTCGTTTTTGCCTCATTCTGATTGAAATTATTAAAAGAAATACGTTTTTATTAGTTTATACATTTTGAGCTCATTCAACATACATAAGACTCTATGTTCTGAGTATATTCATTTTCCAGCTTATTCAACATAAAACTAATATATTCATTTTTCAGCGTATTCAACATACAACTAATATGCTTAAAAATTATTAAAAATGAAGATAAAGATGTCTATGACTTTTTTCATTTTTTTTTAATTATTAAAAACAAATATAGAGACGTGTATGACTTCGTTCATATTTGACAAGACATAAATTGTTATGGAGACGAAATATAAAGGTAAACTGTCCAATTGGCGGACACGTCCTAATAATAATGAAGAAGTATAATAATGTATAACGTCTTAATAATTTAAATATTTATTTTTTCATATGTTTTCTCTTTTCTCTTTTAATTACATAGCTAGGTGTTAATATTAAAGATTACATGTGTTAATATTTCCTTTTAATATTGTTTGATTATTTATTTAAACATTTTTTATATAAATGTTATATTTATTAATAGAATTAACCCAAAACATATCATACCAGTTTTCCCTTTTAATTACATGGGTAGGTGTTAATATTAAAGATTACATGTGTTAATATTTCCTTTTAATATTGTTTGATTATTTATTTAAACATTTTTTTTATATAAAGGGCTTGTCGATGTAGGGTAGAGTGGGTTGAACAACTTCTTATATGCTTCTTGAGGAGCACAATTGAGAGTGATAACCTAGGCTCATCCTATGTTGAATATCTGCAAAAGAATCCTCTGTGCGACAAGATTCTCTGCTGCAAGATGAGTATGGTGGTGGCATCATGGAAGAATCGCCAGATATAGGAGGTTCCAAGTCTTCAAACTTTTCATAATAATGGCCCATCTGCATATAACAACTATCTGTAAAGTATGGTGTTGTTCCATCTTCAATTATGGTGGAAAAAGGGTTGATCCACTCTTTGTGATTATCCTCATAATGGGAGGAATGATCATATCTATTTTAACAGGGTCTTCATAAGGTACGTCTTCAACATCACTGTTGGAGGTGACTGAGAGTTCCTTGTCCCAAATATTTTCAAGTTCTAGCTCTTCCTGAGTAACTTCATCATTTTCAAGTTCTGGCTCTTCCTCACTGCAACATATGGAGAGAATGATACCTGTTCTCAAGGAATCATATATAGGTGGACCCACAAATTTCCAATAACCATCTTCCTCAGAATTCTCACCATTCTGTTCCCAAAGATCTAGTATTTCACAAGGATTCTTTGTATGTTGGATGGGAGGACTCATCCTATCTTTATGTTCCTCAACTTCTTTGATTAGCACTTCTGGATTGTCATATATGGGACCATCATCATATTCATATTCTTGGGAAGATTCATCTATCGTGTTCAAGATATCATTAGTCAGACCTTGAACAATGGCTACTTCAATCTGATCTTTGCTTTGAGATTCCTTAGTGAATAAGTACTTCACATGCTTGACATGAGGTAAGCATTCGTCATGGCGTGTTGAATCCCAGTGCTTACAGAATGTTTCCACCAATTATGCAAATGATGATATCGTTCCTTTATCTAGGCTCACAAACAAAGCCAAGGCCTTTCTTCCCAGGTGAAGGACAAATGATCGCATGTAAACATCTTCTTCTTCTTTGATACCATATTCTGAAGCCATAGTCATAAACCATTCTACATGATGTGCGACATTATCATGGTTATCCTTGAAGGAATTCCAGAATACCTCAGGTAACTCATATGAATATCTAGGGAAAGCTGATAGATCAAGCAGAGTGAAACCAAATTCTATTTCTATAGTAGTCAGATTACCAGGATCTTCAAACTCGAATGAAATATCATCTTCGGTTCCTTCTCTTGCATCATCTTGAGTCTAGATTTTTCCCAGGGTTTCTTCCTATATTCTGTTGATCATGGCCTTTCATTCATGTTCTTCTACACTACAATCCCAATCGTGTTGAATGTATTAATGAATTTCCTGAGAGAAGAAAAATAATTGCGAGGAAAACCCTCATACCAATTTCTAACAAATAATTTGTCTTCAAGGTGAAGAGACAATAAAAATAGCCTTATCGTGATGTCTTTATGGACGATGCTACTTTCCAAATAAAAATAGCAGATGGGATGGTGCATGGTTCTTATACTGCTAGAACAACGGGAAAAGTTCCTTCCCACCATCTTTATTGGCATACTTGTGTGGGAAGCCTCAAATACATGAGAAGTCCAAAATGTCCATCCACAATTCATAATTGGATTCCATCTTGTCAGGTTTCCCTATCTTATAGAGTACTTCTTTTATTTTTCTTTGATTGGAGTCAACAGGAGAAACCTACCAGGTTAGTTAAGCAAATCTCTCCAAAGTACTAAATAAAATGAGGTCGTACTTGATAGACGGGACATGATGAGCTCTTTTTGGAGTCACTAGGTAATCCTACACGTTAGTCATTTAAAATATGTATGCAATCATATACAACTGAGGACTTCAAGACTTACCAAAATGTCGTTTATTTCGTAAATATATCACTTCAATTAATTTGAGATCCCTGACAGTGAAGCCAAAATGTTATCAGTTGAAATGGAAGTCCAAACCATCAGCAAGCATATGCGGAAAAAGTGACCACTGTCACCTTTGTCACTCTCCTAACTTCTTTGGAAATTGAAACCTCTTAGGGAAGAACCATATGGAACTCTGCAGAAGCCACTTGGACACCAAGTAATGTCTTGTGTGTGCGCAAGGTTGGTGACCAGTGCCTAATGGACTCTAGAAGAGGATATGAATAATACGAGTTCACTCATCCAAGGATAAACGAATTGCATAACTATTTTGTTCCAACAAGCCAATAACAAGTGCAATATGTAGGAATTAGAAAAAAGACATGTATTACATCATTACTAAGTAATTAAAGCCCACATGTACACGTAGTAATAGTGATATGCATATATTAACCAAAAGTAATTTATCACAATAATCTAAAGAAAAAATACAAGTAACATGTGCCATTCATTCATGCAATTATTTATGACAACATTAGTTATATATAGATAGATCAATTATGTGACATCTTTTAGTGAGGGAGCGAAATTTTAGGGCGTGAAATTTTATAGAGGGTGCAAATTTTTAGAGGGCCCGAAATTTTATGGCATGGAATTTTAGGGCACAGAATTTTAGGGACCGAAAATTTAGGGAGGATTCAAACTTTTAGGTCGTGAAACGTTAGTGCCCGAAATTTTAGGAAGCAAAATTTGAGGGAGGACCCAAGATTTTATGGAGCGGAATTCTAGGGCCTGATATTTTAGGGCGCGAGACTTTAGGGTCCGATATTTAAGTGCATGGAATTTTAAGGCCCATAAATTTAGGAGTCGAAAAATTCTGGAGGCCCTAAATTGGCTAGATATTTTATTTTTATGAGATTTTTATAAATTTTGCAGACCTAAAACTAACCTAGAACTAACTTTATAAAGTAGGTTTTGAGAGAAAAGGTGTGTACAAGAAGTTGAGGGACCTTTTAGATGCAATCCTAGTTTTCAAAAACAAGATCACGTTACCAAAAAATACATCAACCCGAGCCTGACATGTCATGGGACATGTAGGATAGGAAGCAATATCGCGTACGTGTTATATAACTACAAAACGCGCTCACGATATGTAGTTATAAAACGCGTACACGATTTGTAAATCATAAAAAAAAATTAAATACACAGGCCCGAAACCCAATTTAAATCTCAATTTATTTATAAATATTTATTTATTTATATATTTTCTAATTAAATTATACTTAACATGTTATAATAAATTGATCAACCATTACATCATAAAACCCCACTCAACAATAAGCTAATCCAAATAAAGTTGTTTTAGTTTAAAATTTTTTATGGATGGATAATTGATAATGATTAAATAATAACAAAAAGGAAATGGACCTATAAGTTACATTTCAAAGGATGATGATGATGTTCATGATGTTGATGATGAGGATGATGATGAGGATGATGATGATGATGTTGATGGTGATGATGACGAGGATGATGGTGATGATGAATGATGATGAATGATGATCAAGGTGATGATGATGATGAGGATGATGATGATGATGTTCATGATGTTGATGGCGATGATGATGATGATGATGATGTTCATGATGATGATGATGATGATGATGATGATGATGATGATGATGATGATGTTCATTATGGTGATGATGATGGTGATGATGAGGGTGAAGATGATGATCATGTTGATGATGATGATGATGATGATGATGATGTTCATTATGGTGATGATGATGGTGATGATGAGGGTGAAGATGATGATCATGTTGATGATGATGATGATGATGATGATGATGATGATGAAGGTGACGATGATGATGATGATGACGATGACGATGAGGATGATGATGATGATGTTCATGATGTTGACGGTGATGATGATGATGAGGATGATGATGATGATGAAGGTGATGATGAGGATGAGGATGAGGATGAGGATGTTCATGATGTTGATGGTGATGATGATGATGAGGATGATGATGATGTTCATGATGTTCATGATGAGGATGATGATGACGAGGATGATGATGAGGATGATGATGATGATGTTCACAATGTTGATGGTGATGATGAATGATGATGATGATGATGACGATGATGAAGGTGATGATGATGATGAGGATGATGAGGATGATGTTCATGATGTTGATGGTGATGATGATGATGAGGATGATGATGATGTTGATGATATTGATGATGAGCATGATGATGAGGATGATGATGATGATGTTGATGGTGATGATGATGATGAGGATGATGGTGATGATGAATGATGATGAATGATGATGATGAGGATGAGGATGACGAAGGTGATGATGATGATGAGGATGATGATGATGATGTTCATCATGTTGATGGTGATGATGATGATGATGATGATGTTCATGATGTTGATGATGATGATGATGATGTTCATGATGTTGATGGTGATGATGATGATGATGGCAATTATGGTAATGGTGATCATGATGATGATGACGATGGTGATGATGAAGGTGATGATGGTGATCATGATGATGATGATGAAGATGATGGTGATGAGGAGGAGGAGGAGGAGGAGGAGGAGGAGGATGTTCATGATGTTGATGGTGATGATTATGATAAGGATGATGAAGGTGATGATGATGGTGATGATGATGACAATGACGACGATGGTGATAATGTTGATGATGATGATGATGGCAATGATGGCAATGGTGATGATGATGATGACGATTGTGATGATGATGGTGATGATGGTGAAGATGAGGATGATGAAGATGAGGATGATGATGATGATGTTCACAATGTTGATGGTGATGATGAATGATGATGATGATGATGATGACGACGATGATGAAGGTGATGATGATGATGAGAATGATGATGATGATGTTCATGATGTTGATGGTGATGATGATGATGAGGATAATGATGTTGTTCATGATGTTGATGATGGTGATGATGAGGATGATGATGAGGATGATGATGATGATGTTGATGGTGATGATGATAAGGATGATGGTGATGATGGTGATGATGAATGACGATGAATGATGATGATGATGATGAGGATGACAAAGGTGATGATGATGATGTTCATGATGTTGATGGTGATGATGATGATGATGATGATGTTCATGATGTTGATGATGATGATGATGATGTTGATGGTGATGATGATGATGATGATGATGTTCATGATGTTGATGATGATGATGATGATGTTGATGGATGTTATGATGATCATGTTGATGATGGTGATGATGATGATGATGATGAACGTGATGATGATGATGAGGATGATGACGATGATGTTCATGATGTTGATGGTGATGATGATGATGATGATGATGTTGATGATGTTGATGATGATGTTGATGATGTTGATGGTGATGATGATGATCATGTTGATGATAGTGATGATGATGATGATGATGAAGGTGATGATGATGATGAGGATGAGGATGATGATGATGATTATGAGGATGAGGATGATGAATGATGATGATGTTGATGATGTTGATGGTGATGATGATGATCATGTTGATGATGATGATGATGATGATGATGAGGATGAGGATGATGATGATGATGATGATGATGATGATGTTCATGATGTTGATGGTGATGATGATAGGATGATGATGAATGATGTTCATGATGTTGATGGTGATGATGATGATGATGGCAATGATGGCAATGGTGATCATGATGATGATGACGACGATGGTGATGATGAAGGTGATGATGGTGATGATGATGAAGATGATAGTGATGATGATGAGGATGATGAGGATGATGATGATGATGTTCATGATGTTGATGGTGATGATTACGATAAGGATGATGAAGGTGATGATGATGGTGATGATGATGATGATGATGATGGCAATGGTGATGATGAATATGATGATGGTGATGATGAAGGTGATGATGGTGAAGATGAGGATGATGAAGATGAACATGATGAACATGATAATGATGATCATGGCAATGTTGATGATGATGATCATGGTGATGATGATGTTGATGATGAGGAAGGTGATGATGATGATGATGACAACGATGGTGATGACGATGATGTTCATGATGATGATGATGACGATGGCGATGATGATGTTCATGATGTTGATGGTGATGATGATGATCATGTTGATGATGATGATGATGGTGGTGGTGATGATGAAGCTGAAGATGACGATGAGGATGAGGATGATGAGGATGAGGATGATGATAATGATGATGGCGATGGGGGTGATGATGATGGTGATGATGAATGATGACGATGATGATGACGATGATGAAGGTGATGATGATGGTGATGATGAATGATGACGATGATGATGACGATGATGAAGGTGATGATGATGATGAGGATGATGATGATGACGTTCATGATGTTGATTGTGATGATGATGATGAGGATGATGATGATGTTCATGATGTTCATGATGAGGATGATGATGAGGATGATGATGATGATGTTCATGATGCTGTTGGAGATGATGATGATGAGGATGTTGATGATGATGATGATGAAGGTGATGATGATGAGGATGATGATGATGATGTTCATTATGGTGATGATGAGGGTGATGATGAGGGTGAAGATGATGATCGTGTTGATGATGATGATGATGATGAAGGTGATGATGAGGATGAAGATGAGGATGACGATGAGGATGATGATGATGATGTTCATGATGTTGACGGTGATGACGATGATGAGGATGATGACGATGATGATGTTCATGATGTTGATGGTGATGATGATGCTGATGGTGATGATGATGATCATGTTGATGATGATGATGCTGAAGGTGATGATGATGATGATGGTGATGATGATGATCATGTCGATGATGATGATGATGATGGTGATGATGATGATCATGTCGATGATGATGATGATGATGATGATGATGATGATGAATGTGATGATGAGGATGAGGATGAGGATGAGGATGACGATGAGGATGATGATGATGATGATGAGGGTGATGATGATGATGATGATGACGATGATGATGAAGGTGATGATGATGATGAGGATGATGAGGATGATGTTCATGATGTTGATGGTGATGATGATGATGAGGATGATGATGATCTTCATGATGTTCATGATGTTGATGATGAGGATGATGATGATGAGGATGATGTTCACAATGTTGATGGTGATGATGAATGATGATGATGATGATGACGATGATGAAGGTGATGATGATGATGAGGACGATGATGATGATGTCCATGATATTGATGGTGATGATGATGATGAGAATGATGATGATGTTCATGATGTTGATGAGGATGAGGATGAGGATGATGATGAGGATGATGATGATGATGTTGATGGTGATGATGATGAGGATGATGGTGATGACGGTGATGATGAATGATGATGAATGATGAGGATGATGAGGAGGATGATGAAGGTGATGATGATGATGAGGATGATGATGATGATGATGATGATGATGTTGATGGTGGTGATGATGATGATGATGATGTTCATGATGTTGATGATGATGATGATGATGTTGATGATGTTGATGGTGATGATGATGGTGATGATGGTGATGATGATGAAGGTGATGATGATGATGAGGATGATGATGATGATGATTATGAGGATGATGATGATGAATGATGATGATGTTCATGATGATGATGATGATGATGATGATGATGTTGATGGTGATGATGATGAGGATGATGATGAGGATGAGGATGATGTTGATGATGTTGATGGTGGTGATAATGATAATGATGATGATGATGATGATGGCAATGGTGGTGATGATGATGAGGATGATGAAGGTGATGATGATGATGATGATGATGGCAATGATGGCAATGGTGGTGATGATGATGATGATGATGAAGCTGATGATGATGATGATTATGACGATGGTGATGATGAAGTTGATGAAGATGATGATGATGATGAAGATCAATATGATGTTGATGGTGATGGTGATGGTGATGGTGATGATGATGATGAGGATGAGGATGATGATGAGGATGTTCATGATGTTGTTGGAGATGATGATGATGAGGGTGATGATGATGATGATGATGAAGGTGATGATGATGAGAATGATGATGATGATGTTCTTTATGGTGATGGTGATGATGATTATGATGACGAGGATGATGAATGATGATGATGTTGATGATGTTGATGGTGATGATGATGATGATGATGATGATGATGATGATGTTCATGATGTTGATGGTGATGATGATGAGGATGATGATGAGGATGATGATGATGATGGCAATGATGGCAATGGTGATCATGATGATGATGACGATGGTGATGATGAAGGTGATGATGGTGATGATGATGATGATGATGATGATGATGATAGTGATGATGATGAGGAGGAGGAGGAGGATGATGATGATGTTCATGATGTTGATGGTGATGATTATGATAAGGATGATGAAGGTGATGATGATGGTGATGATGATGACAATGATGACGATGGTGATAATGTTGTTGATGATGATGATGGCAATGATGGCAATGGTGATGATGATGATGACGATGGTGATGATGAAGGTGATGATAGTGAAGATGAGGATGATGAAGATGAACATGATGAAGATGATCATGATGATCATGGTGATGTTGATGATGATGATGATGGTGATGATGATGTTGATGATGAGGAAGGTAACGATGATGAGGATGATGATGATGATGATGACAACGATGGTGATGACGATGATGTTCATGATGATGATGATGATGACGATGGTGATGATGATGTTCATGATGTTGATGGTGATGATGATGATCATGTTGATGATGATGATGATGGTGATAGTGATGATGAAGATGAAGATGAAGATGACGATGAGGATGGGGATGATGAGGATGAGGATGATGATAATGATGATGGCGATGGGGGTGATGATGATGGTGATGATGAATGATGATGATGATGATGACGATGATGAAGGTGATGATGATGATGAGGATGATGATGATGATGTTCACGATGTTGATGGTGATGATGAATGATGATGATGATGATGACGATGATGAAGGTGATGATGATGATGAGGATGATGATGATGATGTTCATGATGTTGATGGTGATGATGATGATGAGGATGATTATGATGTTCATGATGTTGATGATGAGGATGATGATGATGATGATGATGATGATGATGTTGATGGTGATGATGATGAGGATGATGGTGATGATGAATGATGATGAATGATGATGATGATGATGAAGGTGATGATGATGATAAGGATGATGATGATTATGTTCATGATGTTGATGGTGATGATGATGATGATGATGATGTTCATGATGATGATGATGATGATGGTGGTGGTGGTGGTGGTGATGATGATGTTGATGATGATGATGATGATCATGTTGATGATGGTTATGATGATGATGATGATGATGATGATGATGATGTTCATGATGATGATGATGATGAGGATGATGATGATGATGAAGATGAACATGATGAAGATGATAATGATGATCATGGAGATGTTATTGATGATGATGATGGTGATTATGATGTTGATGATGATGAGGAGGAGGATGATGATGATGATGGCAACGATGGTGATAATGATGATGTTCATGATGATGATGACGATGATGGTGATGATGATGTTCATGATGTTGATGGTGATGGTGATGATGATGATGATGATGATGGTGATGATGAAGCTGAAGATGACGATGAGGAAGAGGATGATGAGGATGAGGATGATGATAATGATGATGGCGATGGGGATGATGATGATGATGAGGAAGGTGATGATGATGATGACGATGAAGATAAAAATGAATATAATGAAGATGATGATCATGTTGTTGATGATGATGATGATGACAATGGTGATGATGATGAAGATGATGAGGAAGCTGATGATGATGTTCATGATGTTGATGGTGATGATGATGATCATGAAGTTGAAGATGATGATCATTAGAGGAACTTTCAACTCAAAATGGGCCTCCTAAAATGAACTAATAAAATAATAGTTAAAATAATAAAATAATATTTATTAATTTTGGAGGAAGAAAAGAAAAAAACTACTTTTTTGTTTGTATTTTTGACATATCTCCCCATGTTTTTACTCAAATTTCGATCGGGAGAGCTCGTTGGATGCAGAATTTAATTCCGCATCCAACGAGTACCCACTCGGCATACTTTTGACGGACCCCGCTACCCCAAAAACAAGAAATACCTGAAAAAATGGAATGATGATGTCATCATTTCATTTTTTCAGGTATTTCTTGTTTTTTGGGTAGCGGGGTCCATCAAAAGTATTCCGAGTGGGTACTCGTTGGATGCAGAATTAAATTCCGCATCCAACGAGCTCTCCCAATCGAAATTTGAGTAAAAACACAAGGAGATATGTCAAAAATACAAACAAAAAAAGTAGTTTTTTTTATGATACCTATCCCCAAATTTATATTAAAAAGGTGTTTAAGACCTATACGGTATTTCAAATTTAAAGCAATTTCATTGGCTAACACATGATGACATGGAATTTGAATAAAAGTTAAAAGGCCCATTTTGAGTTGAAATTTCCTCTAATGCATGTTAATGATGATGATGATGATGATGATGAAGTTGACACCCATATTTTTTTGGTTACTATAATTTTTTTATTTGTGAAAGTGGCTTTTGGTCTAAGAAATCATGATTATAGGTATTTAAGCTACACCAACCCCAATACCAACCTTAAGTGGTTGGATTTTGGGTGTCTCCCCCCAACTAGCTCAGCCCTAAGGAGGAGGACATGGATCCACTCATGTCTCCATGAGTCACCAGATCATCACTACCTCAAGGTGCCCCATGGCTCTATGTTCACCCCTCATTGGAATTGAACCTTGTTGAGTTGTGGAAAATTTCTTCCTTTAAGCTTGAATCTCTATATTCAACAAAATGTTATTATTTACTTTTATAAACTAATTTTATTTTACAATTTTGTAAAATTTTAATATATAATTTTAAAATACATATAATTTTTTAACTAATAATATAATATCAAGTTTGCAAAGTTGTTGTCTTAGATTTCCTAAAACTTCCTTAAAAAATTTAAACGATTATAATAGATGATATTTTAAACCAAAAACTTATTTTAAAATAACATCTTAATCTTACATTATTCTTTTTTATTGGTTGATTTATTTGCAATAACATTTTAATTTTGAATTATTATTTTTTAGTAGTTAATTTATTAGCGTTACATCCTAATTTTCCTAATTTTGAATTATCATTTTTATTATTTAATTTATAAGCAATTATATGTTAAAATATATAAATTTTATGAATATCTTTGATATTTTATTATTAATTTAATTTATTACAATTAATGTTAATATATTTTATATAATTAAAAGACTAATAATAATTTTTTTTAAAGAAAATTTAATTTTTTTTTAAACTAATAACTTATAAAACCGAACAAAGTTAATAACAAAATCAAGGCGGGGGCCTTATTATGTAATGCATGTTTTTCACCCAGACAACTTATTATGCGATGGATGTTTTTTAACCCTAAGGGTAGGTGAGATTATATATACATATATTATTTAATAATTCATTTTTTATTACTATTAGTGAAGAAATTGTAATTCACATAATGCGCACGCATTTTGTTTGTATATAATGCGCACGCGTTGTTTTATAGAACGCGCACGCGTTCTATTCAGTTAAATCGCGCTTGCGTATTGTTTAAATTCAAAAATTTATTCCCTCCAAATGATAAGGCCGAGCCTCCACCCATGCTTTCATGGAATTCCTATGCCTATGTGTCTGCATTGTACTTTGCTTCGGATTCAACATGCGTGTGCCTTGGAGTATGATCAACCATGGCTAATTCAACATTATATCCAAATTTTCAATACGCTCGTGTTTAGCGGTTTGTCTGATTATGCTACACACCTCCATTTTTTATAAGATTTTAGAAACAGATATGGTTTTTTTTGCAGATTCTAAATATATAAATTTTAACAAGAATACATAATTTTTTCTATTTTTTTCTTATTTATCTTCTGTCATCACTCCTCAACTCAAAAAACACACTCATAGTGTTTCATCCATATCTCTTTCATTTCTCAACCATTTAAAAAAACATTTGTATGGTGCACTAAAGAACACCAATCTCTACATGTTATAAAAAACCCATTTCCAAATAATTGCATTAAGACATTCAAATGCTGCACCCACAAATGATGTACCATTTTTGAGGTTTGATCTCTTAGATAATTAAAAAAATATTTAAAAACATTATTTTTATTATTGGAAAAATAGTCATTCACTAGTCCTATATGTTCTCTATATGTATACTGGTTTTCGTAAGTTTATTCCATCATTTAGACACTCAGACGCTGCACCCACAAAAACATATACCTTATAATTTGTCACAAAAATAAAAAGTGGCCATTAAAATTTATCTAACTTTAAATAGTTAACAACATTTTCAATAGAAAAAATATATATATTTGGAAAGGTCATTCAATTTCCTACATTTTTTGTTTTTTACTGATCGCAAGATTCATTGTGTAAGTGTCTCAAAATATCCATGCAAGTTGATGGATGTCTATTTTTTCAGTTTTGTATTGCATCTAACGCGCCAAAAGAGACCCTCAACTTCTTGCACACACCGGAAAGTGTGTTAGATCCTAGGGAAACCCTACCCTAACATAATCCCTACCCAATCTAGGGATTCTAAAGAGAATGGATAACCTAGTGAGGAAGGTTCCTAGGTTAAACAACTAGCCTAGAAAAACTAAGGAGAAACCCTAGGGCACCCTCACAAGGAGACGTGTCGTTGTTTTCTATGGTGACAAGAATGAGGGTAATGGCATATCCTAAGGCAAAGTCAAACTCTAAGGCTACCACCAAGACTCAGACATGCACATCCACCAACATCTAAACAAAAAGGTATGGAACCTGACCTCCTCATGCTTTTGTTTATCCAACAAATCGAAGCATCACAAAAATAAGAGATTCAATAAAGAATTACTAGAAAATAGCTTGCATTAACTAGAAAAATTCCTCAAGAGGAGTGCATTCATCCACATAAACCCTTAAGAAGGGTAAAAAAAGGGCCTAGTAATTTATCCCCTCAGTAGTGATTTAATATGAAAGTGAGGAAATCTATTTATATGATCTCAAACTCACTTTTCCAAATAAAACCCATGGTCACATGCCTTAAAAAGGTAAATTTGCAATTATTAAATGTCAACTCAAAATTAAAAGAAAATAAAAAAAAATATAGACAAACGTAGGCTATGTGGGATATTTGCATCCTCACGTGAAAAAACACGCTCAAATAAGCAAATCACTCCTAAGGAAAGGCCGGAGTAGGATGGAGGTAGGGTGTTATGCCCCATCCAACCTGTAGAATACACTAAAATACCTCAACGCCCTCATCAAAGCACGTAAACGACCTAGAATGGACGATTCCTTCCTCTAAGGAAAGAAGGCCATGGAGAGCAAGGACCTAACGACTAAAGGGTGGGGATGGTGTGTGAAGTGGCCACAAGTGAAGACTAGTGTCTCATGATTGAAACACAGATCACGAGAGCATGTAATAAGGGAATGGTTCCATGAGTCCCACTATTCAACCTTTAGGGGCCTCGAAGCCCAACCCTGAGGTTAAAAACCTATTTAAAAGGGAATTCAGCAATGCCATTAAGCTAGAGTGCCCTTAAACGAGGACCAGAGGGTCTATCCAATACTGCCATTGCTCTAACACCCCTCTTGGTTGAAAATTTTGTCACTCTGTCCCTGGGGTACAATTGAAGATGTGCTGAGTACAAGTGCAGCGTAAAATATACCATACTTTCCCTCTTTATATTTATAAATATAATCTCTTGATCATTAACAAGATATCTTTATATGGTATATACTCATGTGCTCCAGAGCTTCTTGCTCAACAAAAAACATCAATCACCCATGTGCTCCAGAGCTCCTCGCTCAACACAAAACATCTCATCAATCAGGTGCTTCACAGTCCACGCCCAACACATGAAATCATATATATAAACATATGCAATTGGCTTATGCCCAATATATCAAACAAATCATCATGTTCATATGCAATGGGGTCTTCGACCTGATATATCAAATGAAACATAAAAGTAACATCTTAATCAATAGGTCTTATGCCCATAAGTGTTAGCTCAAAATTTGGGATATTACAATATTGTCCTATAATCATTGAGGTATAAGGTCTATCCTTTTTTGGAATCAACACAACAAAAGTACCATTCAAATTCTGAGGTACATAGCATTTTTTCCTTGATTTCTATACATCCTCCACAAGATCTTTCCCAGTCAAATAAAAAAAAATCAAGGAAGAACTCAATTTTCCACTCGTGTGGACCTAGGCTTTTTTAGCCTTTGAGAACTTTTTTAACACAAATTTTATATCCTCAATCCTTACTTCATCTCCTACTAAATGACCTTCTTCTTCAGTAACGAAAAGAGCGTAATGTTTCAATACTTTCATCTAATAATTAATATTCAAACAATTATTATGCGCTTATATATATAGCCTCATTTTCTATTGGGGCCTGCATTAACAATGGAACCATCTTGAGAGATAACCTCCCAAATGGAGTTTGTAATCCTCCTTTGAGTAGCAAATCTTTGAAAAAACTTGGTGTTGTTGTCTCTTTGAAAAATCCAAGTGATTATTCTTTTGAACCTCCAAGTCTCCTCCTTTCTATGCAATATTTTTATTTCCTCTCTTTTAGGTCTCCCAAATTTTCTTTCAAGATCTAGGAAAAAATATAAATATCATCCTTCCCTAATATGTTATTGATTTCTGCCTCAATTTTAATAAGCAGTTATGCCTTGTTTTCTTTTTTCTTCTCCTTGTCCCATCTCACCACATCTTTAATCATCATGTGGAATAGGAGACTGAGAAATCACAATACCCAATGTAGAGCTTATGGAATTTAAAGGGGGGGAATCCAAATTATTAAGGACCTCATGAGATTCTACTTCTAGATCTCTATATTATCTAGAAAGACATCCCCTTTTATTAACAAGTCCACTAGAAAGAGAAGTAGTGTTAAATCCATCATTTTCCTCCCTATTTTCCTCACATTCAACCATAGAGCACGTAGGGATTTTAAAAGATTCAAAATCCCCAAAAATCCCAAAACCTAAATCTCTAGGAAAAGAAACAAAATCCAAAGGATTCACTCCAAGAGTTGATAAAAACAAAATTCTTTTGATAAAAAATTTAGTAAAATGGGAAAAGAATCTCTAAACTTACCCAATAAACGCAGAGCCAACTCATTGTCTAGAGATGGGATTTATTTTAACTATTTTTCCAGTGAAACAAAATCCATTAGTAGAAGGAAGAATCTTGTTCAATCTCGTAATTATGCAATAAATCCCTAAGGAAATTATCCCTCAAATGCCGTGTCTCTGTGCATCTAAGGCAACATAAAGTAAACCCTCCAATCATCTATCAATTGTGAAAAAGAACCCCCATCCCATATGACTTCAATTTCTGTTGGTAAACCCTCAGAAACTTCGTTGTCTACCAGAATCTTCAACATGAATTCCTATGCAGCGAGAATGGTCTCCTCCTCTACTAAAATGAAATGTCCAATGTTGTTTTCCACCAATTTGAAAGCCTCCAAAGGTCCAACATTGGGAAATTCCGACAATAATACAATACACACAGATTCTTTCTTTTCAACTTCTCTTTCCGGGGGTCGAACACATAATGCTAGTTACATAGGACTAGAGAACCCTTGCATAAAATCCAATATCTCTCCTTAATCTTTTGGAGACTATCCTCAAATAGAAAATGAAAAGTTACCTAACCATTTATCACCATTGTAAGAGTGGGAGAATAATTTATCAAGGGTTTCTACTTTTTGATATCCAATCCATAATATCCCTCCTAATCATCTTCATAAACTCAAAGTGACATAATAAAACCCTTATTAACAAACTACTTACCATATTTAGGGTGATATCCTTCCCAAGTATGCAAAGCGACATGTCATTTTTCACCTTTTGACATTTTAATGTTCTTCTTCCCTGTGTATGCTCACCCTGAAGCTTATGGTGCTATAAAACCTCCCTTCCTAAGTAAACCTAGTAATTTGTGCTTCCTTTTCATGGAAATGGGTAAAACCTCCCTTCCTAAGTAAACCTAGTAATTTGTGCTTCCTTTTCATGGAAATGGGTAGATTGATTCAGGTTCGATCCAACAAAGGAGTTTACAAACCCATCACACTTACCATCATGTAAAAAAGAGGTGTACTAAACATGTGAATCAAGGTTTACCCAAACCCTAGAGCCCAAGACACGTGCTCTAGGAGAGAGACTTGGATCTGATCCTCGGAGTGTGGAGAGAGCCACATATCTACTTATCTTGGGAAACCCAATGAGGGACCTCCGAGTACATATTCCACCTATCCACAAACTACAAAAGTGAAAAACTATCCAAAAAAGAGGTTCTCACTTTCTACCACCATAGTTGGTACTCGGCAGACTCCACGTGATTTGCTTGAAAAAAACTAAAGTCTACAGAAACCACAAGATCGCCATGATTTTAAGAATAAATACGACTTGTCCTAATCATTACAATCATTTTGCCATAAAAGGAATTTATGAAATGTTATCTTCACAATTACCCACTCTCTATTATTTAATCTCTGTTTTGTAAATTAATTATATTTTTAATATGATTATTATTATCACGCAAAGAAAAGAGCGTATAAATATGAACAGAGACTCTGATATTTGACTTTAATATGCTTCACGTAAATACAAGGCAGTTACAAGGCTACTCAATTATTTTTCTTTCTCTAAAGTCTTCCAAAGTTTCCATTTGACCTCAAACTTGTCCGTACTAATAAATCTCGATTACTTTACATTTTCCCTGTTTTATTGTTAGACTTTACACTGTTACACTGAAAACTACTGAATTGTTTTGTCAGCCATTCTTATCCTGGAGGACTCGGGAGTCGGCAGGACTCGGCAAAGGTTGATACCCGTTATATCAACATTATGAAACTTTTAAAGAAATTTGTCGGGACTCGGCAAAGGTTGATACCCGTTATATCAACATTATGAAACTTTTAAAGAAATTTGTCGACTTGATGGTAGTAAGGAGATAATACAACGTTTTTTCAAGATCTTTAATGAATTATTTATTTTTAATTCGATAAAGATTTGATACGCCTTCGAAACAGCCTTTGTGATTTAGATGTATGAAGCAACCACATTGGACTGGATACTTGTAGCTTATTTCATGCATTCCCATTAGAATTTGGACTACATTCAGATCTTTTTCTTATAAATAGGACCTGCCAATCTCATATCAATTGCATCTTTGTCTATCACTGGGAGAAACAATGGAATGGAGTATAGAGTTTGCTGCTGCAGCCATAACAACTATAACAGCTATAATGCTGTCTCTGTCTCTGGTAGCAGCCTTGCTGTTGGCACTTTTACTGAGAAAGAATTGGAGGAGTGGCGGTGTGTACCCACCTGTTGCTGCCACAATGGTGGATCACATCGTCAATTTTAAACGCTTGCATGACTTTCTTTACAATCGTCACAGACGATTCAGAACTTTCAGAATAGCTTATCCTACTTTTAGCCTTGTTTGTACCACTGATCCTGCTGATGTAGAACACATGCTTAGATCTAATTTTTCAAACTACGTCAAGGTCAGGTAGTTTTTATATATGATTTTTAGTTTTTTTTGTTGGTTAGTAGAAGAATATCCTGACTAACAGGTTTGCTATTGGCTAAGTTACCACCAACTTTTTATATGGTTGGATTTTTGGTATCTTTGGAATTTGAACTGGACCTTTTTCCATAGCTAATAATAGAACTGGAATAGATATTTATCCCTTTCTGCTTACACCATCCCATATCTTTTCCCCCACATCAATCTCTAATTTAGAGGGGTATCTTAACCAGACAACCTTTCAGTTTAGGGAACACTTCTTAACTAAACAACCTTTCAGCAGTGGCTTAGAGAGCATTTTAACCATACCCTGCCACCAATTATTCTACATCTTAGGAATATATATGATTTCTAGTTAAAATGGATATATACTGGTATTATATCAGTTATTCAATCATATACATTTATTGCTGTGATCTTTTACATATTACTTCTTTGTTTTGAGAATTTCACAGGGACCTTTCATCCATGAAATTATGGAAGATCTTCTTGGCAATGGTATTTTCAACGTTGATGGAGAAGAGTGGCGAAGACAGCGAAAATTGTCTAGTTTGGAATTCTCCACCAAACTTTTGAGAGACTATGGCAGTGTTGTTTTCCGGGAGAATGCACTAAAGCTTTCGAAAATTTTACTGGAGGTCTATCGGGCTAAGCAAAGTACAGTAGAGATGCAGGTATGCATGCTAAATCTTTAGGATTTTTAAGTGCTATAGTTAGATGTTCTTCTTTTCTCTTGTTCACAATAGTTTTATAACATTCTATATATGTTATGCATGAATGTTCACAGAGGCTCTTCATGAGATCAACGATGGATGGAATCTCTAAGTTAGGGTTTGGTATAGAGGTCAACAGCTTATCAATTGACAACTCTGGACCAGGGTCAGCTTTTGCAAATGCTTTTGATAATGCAAATGCTTTTCTTTTCGGGCGTCATTTTGACCCTATTTGGAAATTAAAAAGATACTTGAACATAGGCTCGGAGGTCGCCATAAAGAAAAGCATAAAAATCGTGGATGATTTTGTGTACAAGGCCATTCAGAGCAGAAGATACGAGATTTCTCTGCAGACTAATACTGTAAGATAAAACGGACGCGAGGCCTTGGTCTTAGTTTTGCACTTATCTCGGAGACAAATCCTCGATTGCTTTTTTTTGCATTTTCACTGTCTTCCAGTACTTGAACTCATGAACTTGTTTGTCTCTACAGGTAAAACCAGATTTGCTGTCTCGATTTATGGAAATGACTGACCAAAATCCAGGCGATTATTCTTATAAGGATAAGTTTCTACGAGATATTGTTGTTAATTTCATGATAGCTGGGCGAGATACAAGTGCAACTACCCTTTCTTGGTTCTTCCATTTGCTTTCCAAGAATCCGGAGGCTGAAAAAAAGATTCTTGAAGAAATCCATGAGGTTGTAAAGGAGAACGAATGCGCGTCCCTGGAAGAATCTATATCTATGTTTTGTGAAAGTCTAGTACATACTGTCTTGGATAAGATGCAGTATCTTCATGCAGCTTTATCTGAGACTTTGCGTTTGTATCCCCCTATTGCACAGGTAAAAGTTTAGGGCTATCTATTTTGTTCGAATGAATTTCATCTTTAAGGTTTGGGGGAAAGTAGGTGCAGATTTGTGGGCCGGTATGGTACATCTTCACCCAACTTTCTGAAAAGGAAAATCTTCAGTCTACTCTCAGGGAAGAGATGGGTATGTAAGATGATATCAGATATGGAGTTCAAACAAGCAAAATGGCACCTTCATGAAAGTGGGTGTGATAGACATCTTCATCATTACCGTCATTAGGGTTAAGGATGGACGCTTCTGAAAATATCTAAAACTCAAGTGTGTGTTTTGTGTTCAGTGGTTTTTTCGACGTTAAACGTACGGATTGGTTTCACTCAAGCCTGTGGCGTCACCGATTAGGGTATTTTTATTTTTGAAGGTAGTATAGGCATTAAAGCCCAAAGATAGAACATACTATCCATTTTTCTCATTTGTTTGGAGCTTTGTTAGAGTTGTTGGCTTTACATCAGCTCTAATCCCATGTAAAGTTTGCTGTTTCACTAAGAGTTGTTGGCTTTACATCAGCTCTAATCCCATGTAAAGTTTGCTGTTTCACTAAAACCTTTCAAAATTTGTAGATGTTAATTCACATTTGAAACCAAGCACAAAGTCCTATCATCATGATTGGTTTAATCCACTTTTTTATATTACCAAAGGACTACTCTGTTGTACCATGCTGCCTATACTCCAACAGTATATCTTAATTACACTGAAATTATGGCCAAATTATGGCCACAGTGGCAGACTCTCTACTTGTTTTTACAGTGATAGCATCCAATAACCCTTCCAATGGAACCTTAGAAAACCTGTCCATGCTGCCCTTCAAAACCAGGTTCCAGCAAACTAGAGGCGCTGAACCTCCCGGGGTTCAATCCCTTGTATAAATTTATTTCACCAATTAGGTCAAATTTGGTAACTGTGGTGTGGAGTTGCTTAACTCAACAGCCACTACAATTGTAGTTCCTTTCAGTTCAGATGTTTCAATTCGAATTCTAGAAGAGAGGGTATTCAATCTATTCATATTGGTTCATTTGATAGTCGAAACTAAATTATTCCTTTTAGTTCAGATATTTCAATTAGAATTCTAGAAGATAGGGTATTCAATCTCTTCATATTGGTTCATTTGATCGTCGAAACTAAATTATTTTAATTAAAATTCTAGAAGACTCGGGTATTCAATATATTGATATTGGGTCATTTGATAGTCCAAACTAAATTATTTAGTGAACTTTGTTTTGGAAAAAACACAGATAAGTATATAGTAAGATTTTATCCTTATGCTACTAGGACGAAGAGATTCAAAATGCTAATTAGAATATAATACTAATTTTACGGAATTTTAAACTACAACTATATGACATAAGTCTATATAGATCCATAACTGTTATATAGATCAATAACTGTTGAACGTTTCAGTTGTTATTATTAACTTGTTCACTTGTTCTGAAAGTAGAGAAGCATACGGCTTGCATCTTTCTTAGTTATACATCAATATTAATTTATCCATATCCCTAGTTATACATCAATATTAGTTTAAACTGGAAGGTACATGTAAGATTCTTGTTTCAAGATCAAAGAATATGACTCCTCATAGATTGATAAAACATTTTGCAGGATGGAAAGGTTGCGGTTGCTGATGATATCCTTCCAGATGGATTCAAAATAAATAAAGATGATATCCTGAGCTATGTGCCTTATTCTATGGGAAGAATGAAATATCTATGGGGCATTGATGCTGAGCAGTTTAGGCCTGAGAGATGGCTCCAAAATGGAGTATTCCAGCCTGAGTCACCATTCAAGTTCACTGCATTTCAAGTAAGTGACCTAGAAGCGTGATAGTGAATCTTTTCTAATGACCTAAGAGTGATAATGGATTCATAAGGTATATTATGTTTATGTTTGCTTGCAGGCTGGACCTCGCATTTGTCTTGGCAAGGATTTCGCATACATGCAAATGAAGATTGTTGCTGCTTCCCTTATTCGTTTCTTCAAATTTGAGGCTATTGAGGGTGAAGAAGTGACCTATGGTGCAGCACTGACCCTCCAAATGGCTGGGGAAGGGCTCATTCTTCAGGTCAAGCCTAGATTAGACTTTTAAGCACAGTTTCACTTCGTATATATAAAGGAGTGTACAACGTAGATTGACATTTCTCTACTTAAAGGCGTCTATAAGCTGCCACAATGTCAAATCGCTTGGAAAACATTGATGGATTATGTAGATAAAGTCTACATACGCATAGAACGGTCCTTCAGGAAATAAGTTATTTAGTGACTGTGGTTACTCTGTCGTGCTCAGTTTAAATACGCAATTTGGAGTTCTGTATTTTCTTAAATACCCGATTGTTTTGTAAAAGAAGCAAAACAATCAAGGGTTATGCATATATAGTGCAATTTGTCTTTCTGTATTTTTTTTTACCCGATTGTTTTGAAAAAGAAACAAAATAATCAGGGGTTATGCATATATCGTGCTGGTGTTTTGTTTTTCCAAATGGTTAAACTTCTACTACTTCAAAAGTTCAATATATTGATCTTTATAGTTATTTTCTGTTGCAAATCATCATTCATGTCCATGGTTTATGGGTTTTAAGGGCGTGGAACGTATAGAAAAGTTGACCATCCAATTTCTGGCAGAGCTCAACCATAAAATTCGCAGATAGAGAGAAGGCTTTAGGGTTAAGGATTATGTAAAGTGCAACTTTACAGGAATAGAAAGCTCTAAGGTAGAAGTTTAAAAAATAGAGATTTATTTTTATTTTTGTTGGCAAAGTGGTGGAACTCGGTGGCTAGTAGAGTTGTTATTGGCTAAGTGACCACTAACCATGAGTATCTAAGCTGTCAAAATCACTCGGGGATGGCACCCTGCCCCTTAACATGGTTGAATTTTTGATATCCTAGAGATTATCCAATGACCTTTCAGCTTAGGTCTTAACCATACCTGGCCATTCTAATGTATAATTTATTTTTATTCTTTAAATTAATAAGAAAATTATTTAGGTTAATAACTAAGTTGTGTTTTGTTCAGTCTGTGATTTGAATGTTTATTTTTAAGATTGGTAATAGAAATAATCCTTTAAACTATAAGTGTAATAATTTTATGAAAATAGAGATATGATTGCAAAGTTTTCATGACTTTAAATTATTTAGTTATTTTTAACTAGGATTAGAGTAAAAGAGTCAATTATAGTAAAAGAGTGGTGCCTTTTAAAAAGATGTCGTAAAAGAGTGGCCTCTTTTAAAGGTCATGATGATAAGATTATATTAAAAAAATGTTATCAAATAATGAAGTTTCATCAATCAAATTAATTGTAATTAATGTTAAAAATTAAAAATTATCAAGTTTTTTAATTATAATTAATGTTAAAAAATGAAAAGTATTGAGTTAAAAAGTAATTGGTAGAAGATTTTTTATACTAGCATAACTATAAGTTAAGTGGCACCTTAACACTCATAGGTGTAGTTAAATACTTAGTTTTGTAAAGGTGGGTCACTATTAAATAAATACTAAACATTAAATTAATTACAAATCTTTATAAATATCTATTTAAGGTATAACATAAATATTAAAATAAAATTAAAAAACATAAAGCAAATAGTATTTAATAAATAATAAACAAAAAACAAAAACTAATCCGAAGTATAAAACTTTAACGAATTATAAATTTAAAAATAATTAAATAGTGAATTCTTACCTTAAGATTATTTAAATCTTAATTAAGATGCATTTAATCATAACAAGTAATAATGACCATGAAAAGAATACACTTTTACACTCAAGTTAATCTTGTTGATCCACTCAAGGAAGTCCAAAATATGAGATAATATCTAAACACCTATTGGTCTAATAAACATCTTGGAATTAACACGTATCGTATGTTAAACTAAACTAGTCTCTGAACCACTTATGGCGCATGGCAGAAAGATGGATAGCGTGCGAGGGTTTCTTTGCAGGTTGGTCGAAGTGTTCTTGAGCTTCAGCTGGGATGGCGTCGGGCCCTACATTTCTTCCAAGTTCCGGCCGATTCGCTAACTGGTATCTCCCAATCTGTTCTTCGTTGTTTTGTTTACCGGCTATTAGGGTTTTTCGTGTTTGGTATTTTCGACCTCTTTCTTTGTCACCCTCCCACTGGTTTTTGATTTGGGTTTATTGGGCTGCCTTATATTTTGCTCTAGCCACTCCCGACAACTCGAGTCCCTCCTTAATCGAGGACTAGTACCAACCAGTATTAAAAAAGTGGGAACTATCATTCAGGTCGGCTCGTTCACCTTCTTCCCTCGTTGTTTTGAGTGGCGAACTACATTTTTCGGATATGGTTGACTGTCCTGGTACAGTGACTTATACTTTTGTTTGAGTCTGTCGGGATGTGGCTATTTTATGGGGTTTGTCTGATTTTATCCTCGCCATATTGTCTCTTGGTCAGCTTTTCATAGGGAAGTGGTTTTTACCCTGTGGGTATCCGTGCTTTTTTGTAAACCCTAGCTAAATCTGGCGGCCGCTTGTAACCCTTGCTATGATAAAGAGTGAATGATATTACTATGACTTGTGGCTTGTAGGGTTAGCCTTTTACCTATCCATAAGATTTAGGGTTAGTATTGAGAGTTAACCCTAAGTCTTGCGCCTCTTTCTTCGTCTTGGCATGGGGTTTTTTCCGAGGTTCTTGAATTTTAGCGCTGTATGGGTCTGTGCTTTCATAGGCTACAAAAGACTTAAAGGCTCAGTCGTGTATTTGTAGCTCTGTCGCTCATTGATGACATTGCCATATCGGCGACGTTTCTGTTGGGATTTTTGTTGATTGTTTCCTTATATGTTTGCCCTAAATTGCATACTAGTATGTAATCGGTCATCTGGGGTTTTATGTTTGTCGTGCATTTGAATGATCCTTACAGGGACGGTATTGATTTTGGTTGTTATTTAAGGTTATATGATATATGATCTTATTTTGATGCTTATTCGCTAAGATTTATTACTGTCTGGCCGTTTTTGTATGAGATATATTTGACATTCTGGTTTATCCTTTCTCTTTGGGGATAGACTGTCTTTATTATATGTGGCAGTATTGATTTTGACGCCTATCAGCCCGAGATTCATTCTTATGATTGGGGATTCTGGCTTTTATTCGGCATTATCTGGGATTGATTGTCTGCTTGTGGTTATTATAACTATTCATGCCGGTAATATTATCTGGGGTTTTTATTATAGTACCTCATATTCAACTCTATCTATTTGATTGCTTATTGGTATGAGGCCCGATATTGATAGTTTTTTATTGATGATTTGCGTTTCTATTTCTTTGGAATGATTTGGCATTCTGGTCTTTTGGGGTCCGGCTGTCTTCCGTCGTAATGATCCTATTAGTGTTGGATTCGATATCTGAGATTTTTCATTAAACATTATGTCTCCGAGCCATTTAGATTTGCTGCTCATTGCTCGAGGTTTGAACATGATGTTTCTAGCTATGATGGTTTTGTCTGACATACTATTGTCTTGAGAAAGTCTTTATATATGCTGGTAATGCCCATTGATCGGGTTTCATTCTGGATATTATTCAGCAATATCTAGGGTTTGAATGTATGCTATTAGATATTACATATAAAATGATAGTGGTATCTGGGGTTTTTAAAAAAAAGTATCTGATAATCAGCCCTATCCTTCTGTATGCTCTTTTGTATGAGGTTCGTATCGATGGCCTGTTATTGTTAAGGTGCTGATCTATTATTGGCCTGGATTGGCATTCTGGATATATTGATTTTTTGGGACCCGACTGTCTTCCTTCCATATATTTTGATCCTTTCTGTGCTGGGTTCAATATCTGAGATTGCATTTTGGAGATTTGATACAGAGCCCTTTATTTCTATTGATATATGATTGAATTTATTGATCTATTTTGAGAACTGCTTTCTGGGTAGCTTATTCCTTGGTTCTGATGGTGGATACTTATGATGGGTCTCCTGACCCTAGATTGGACCATGATCCTGTTCGATTTCAGAGGCGTAGGAAGGCAAAAGCCTACAAAATTTTGGAAGGGAAACTATGATATGTGGTTGGTAGGGATATTTATATGGATAAGGTGGAAGCTTTAAGTCGACGGGCTTTAATTGGGAGGCTGGAATATCCTTCCTTGCAGAAAAAAGACTGGGTTTCTTGGGCATCTGAGTATTGGAAACCTTTTCTATCCTATGTACCTACTATCAGCTTGTTAGTCCGGGGCTGGATCATTTTTGTCTTCTTAGAGTATTCACATGCCTCTGAGGTCTTAAGCCGTCTTTGGAGGGTGGGTAATGGTTCTTTAGTTCTTGATCGATGGAATGTTAACTTTGATCCAGTGAGAGAAAGAGTGAAAAAATGCCATCTGTGGGCAATACTCCCAGGGCTTCCTTTCCCGCTCTGGAATCGATCTCTTTTGGAAGGAATTGGGAACACTATAGGTCAGTTTGTGGCTCTAGAGGATGATTTTATGAGTTCCTTTGATAAGAGGAAGGAAAAGGTTCTTGTTGAACTTGATATCACTAAAGGCCTCCCAGCTGAAGTTGAGATCCTTTGCCGTGAGCGTTTGTTTATTCAACGTTTGGATTTTCAGGGCATTCCCTTTAGGTGCAGTGTGTGTAGGGAGACTGGCCATTTGCGTCGTGACTGTCCTTCTATCAGAAGGGGAGTGCTCAAGTGCTCTTCAATTGATTCTTTTGTTAATACCCCTATTTTTTCTCCATCAAAGGATTGTTCTACTCCGATTCAAATTGTCTCCGCTATTTGGGGAAGTTTCAGATCTTGATCTGGATATTATTGACTCAGTGATTAGCAGCAAAAAAACTCCTACTCAATCTTCTAATCTTTTAGTGGAAAATGAACCTGTTATCCCTTCGAAGATTGCTATTATGGAGCCAGCTCCTACTAGCCCTTCTCCTGCTCTGGATCCTCCTACTGCCTCGAATCTGATGGAAGCCTTGCCTAGCTCCTCTCCTTCATCTCCTTACCCCATGGAATTTTCTGCCCATCCTCCTTTGTTCAGTGAGGATGATTTTCCTCCCTTACCAATTAAGGGGTCATCGACTTTCGAAACGCCTCCACTTAGCCCAGCTATTTCCCCTTCCTTCAAAGACCCTTCTTTGCAAAAAAATCTGAACATTTTCTCGGATAAGACGCCCCTTTCTCCTTTAGTTCTCCCACTAGACTCAATCAGATTTGAGAATGTCACTATTAGAAGAAAGAAAAAATCTTCTAAGCCACCTTTTGAATCTTTGGATTTAGCTCCAGCTCCTTACACCCCTTTATCCATGAGATTAAAAGCAGCAGACAGTACTTTTCCTCTCCTCCTCCTCGGGTCCTTAGAGCTTCGACTCCTCACCTTCTGAATTCTTAATGCGTATCCTTTCCTTGAATATTCGTGGTTTAGGGGTTTTTCCAAAAAAAAAAGCCTCTGTCTCTTGCTGTCTACACTCTCTCCTGATTTAGTACTTCTTCAAGAAACAATGACTAGTCCTTATCCAGCCTTATTTGCTTTTTCCAAAATATGCTCGGGATGGGAGTTTTGTGCCCTTAGCTCAAACGGTCTCTCTGGGGGAGTTCTCTCTGGCTAGAATCCGAAACTTATTAAATGCAAAGCTTATCAAACTATTGCTGGTATACTACTGAAAGCCTCTCTCCGTGGTTCTGCTTTAAAGCTCTCCATACTAAATTGCTACGGCGCTTATCACAATCGTGATTCTTTTTGGAATGTTGTAGCCTCGGGAGGTCTCCTTTCACTGCTTGATCTCATCTTAGCCGAGGATCTAAATCTAACTCTTTCTGCCTCAGAAATCTGGGGTTCAAAATCACTTTTAGACCCTTTGAGCCCATTTTTCTCAAAGCTTTTCTCAGATCATAACCTTGTGGATGTGGCTCCTCCCTGTGCTGGCCCTATCTGGAGGAATGGGAGGATAGGGGAAGAAGGTATATCTAAAAGATTAGGTCGTTTTATGTTATCATAACAGTTGGTCAGCTCTCTTCCCAAGTATAGAACTTGGACTCACAGATGTGGGATTTCAGATCACTTCCCTATTGTTTTGGAGTGTTTAGCTCATCAAATCTCTAGTGCTTATCCTTTCAAGTTTAATCATACTTGGTTAAATAAGGATGATTTTGTTCATATGGTTCGTTATGAATGGCCACTTATTCAATCGGATCCCTCTTTGGATGCCATGAATGATCTGTCCAACAGACTGCGTGCTCTTAAATAAAAGGTAAAATCATGGACCAAAGCTGAAGCTTTAAAAATGAAAGATAAATCCGTGGCTTTGGAAGAAGAAATCAACTATCTTCTCCGCTCCTCTCAGTATGCAATATTAAATCAAGATCAGCAATTTAAGCTGAACTCACTCAAAGCAGCTCTACAACAAGTGACTGATCATGAGATTTTTTTTGCAAGACTTCAAAGTAGAATTACCTAGGCTCTTAAGGGAGATGCAAATACCAAATATTTTCATGCGGTGGCTTCAGCACAGAAAAATCATAATGTCATCTGGATTCTTAAAGATGGTTTGGGTAATTGGGTTTCAGATGATCAAAGTCTAAAAATCCTCAGTATACAATATTTTAAGACCTTGTTTAAAGATGATAAGCTGACGAATTTGGAATCCCAGCTGAAGGTTATTTGTCTCTTTCCCTCTTTTATCAGTCTGAAGGATAAGAATTCTTTTACTAGCCCTGTTACTTTGATGGAAGTGGAAAAGGCTCTACATCTCTTTAAAAAGGATAAGGCTCCTGGGCCGGATGGGTGGCCAGTTGAGTTCTATCTGTTCTTTTTTTATCTTTTGGGCCCTCTCTTAGTTCAGGTGGTGGAATCAGCTAGAATCATGGGCAAAGTGGTCCCTGCTCTAAACTCAACTTTTCTAGATCTCATCCCTAAGACAAACCTGCCTGTATCTTTCGCTGACTATCGGCCTATTTCCCTTTGCAATATCTGCTATAAACTGATTTCCAAAATTGCATCTATGAGGCTTAAACCCTTTCTGGATCCTTCCATCTCTCCTCAACAATTTGGCTTTTTAAATAACCGGCTGATCCATGAACCTATAGCTATAACTCAAGAAGTATTACATACTGTCAATATCAGAAACAAATGTTCCCTCATCCTTAAGCTAGATTTATCCAAGGCCTTTGACAGAGTTAATTGGACCTTCATTCGTCTTCTACTTATTCAGATTGGGGTCCCACTTGTTGGAGTTAATTGGATCCTAGGCTGCATCACTTCAGCTAACTTTGTTGTTCTTGTTAATGGATCTTCCTCCTCTTTCTTTCCTACATTGTGGGGATTAAGGAAAGGGTGCCCTTTATCCCCTCTTCTGTTCATTATGGTTATAGAAGGGCTTAGTCTTCTGATTGAGGATCTGCAAAAAAGCAAGGAAAGATTAAAGGCATAAAAATTTCTTCAAAGCTTTCGCTCACCCATCTACTATTTGTAGATGACGTGATTTTATTTGGTTTGGGATCTTTTGAGGAATGGTTGGCCTTTAAATCCATACTAGATACTTTCTGCGAGGCCTCAGGTATGAGTATCAATGTGAATAAATCTTGTTTTCTACAAAATGGTATGGAAGAGGAAATTCTTCAAAGAATCACAGATATTCTCCCTTATAGGATTGATGATTTCCGGAAAGGTTTTAGTTATTTGGGCTACTTCCTGAAACCATCTGGTTATTTGGTTAAAGATTAGCTCTGGTTGGTCACGAAATTCGAAAAGAAAATTTCTGATTGGACAAACAGACTCCTCTCCATAGGAGGTCGTCTTGTCTTCATTCGTGCTGTACTCTCAGGCATTCCAGTCTACTGGATGGCTCTGGTCTCGATTCCTTCTTCAATCCTGGATAAGCTTAGGAAACTTATCTATTCCTTTCTGTGGGGATCTTCTTCCAGGAAGAAAAAATTTCATCTAGCAGATTGGCATCTTTTGGCTAAGCCCACTTCTCTTGGTGGCTGGGGTATAAAACATCTCCCTAGCTTTAGTTTTTCTTTGAGAATGAAATATTTTTGGCTGGCAGTGAACAACAAAGGCATCTGGAATCTTCTCATTTATGTAAAATACCTGAAAAATAAACCTTTTCACCTCTGGCTCAAGGAAAAAAACTTCATTTACAACAATGCCTCTATTATTTGGAAGGGCTTTATTGCTACTTTGGCTTGGATCGGTAAAGGAATTATCTGGCAAGTTGGAAATGGTGAATCCATTTGCCTGGGTGCAGATCCTTTTGTGGGTATGGGATCCTCTTTTTCCCTGCCTAGAGGTTTACGAGATTATTTAGAGGATTATGGTATCTGTACTTTATCTCAGGCTCGAAATCATACTCCCACTTCCGCAGGTTATTGGTTCTCTGCTAATGACCTTGATCTAATCGGTGAATGGAAAATTATATGGGAAAATTATGTTAGAGGCTTGGAATTTGGCCGTATATGGCTCACGGAACAAAATGATATTTTATCCTAGTCTCATGATAAATATACAGGAACGTTAACTGCTACTGAAGGTTATTCCTGTGTAATCTCTGAATGTTGTACAACATTAAATGACCAAGTTCTGAAAATCTTATGGAATGTGACTATTCCTCTGAAAATAAAATGCTTTATCTGGTTATTGATATATCAGAAAATATTAACCTGGGAGCAACTGCAGTCTAGAGGCATCAATGGGCCAAGTAGATGTGTTCTATGTGAAGGTAATCTGTAAAATATCCATCATCTATTCTTCAGCTGTCCTTTTTCTGCCCGTATATTCTCTCACTTTGAGGTAAAATTTAACTGCTTCTTTCCCATTTCCAGCTCTATTCATTCCTTTTTGGGCCTTTGGTTTTCACATACTGCGAAATCTGCACCTAACAGCTACTTGCCTCTGTTTATTTTTTGGGGAATCTGGCTATTAAGAAACCTCTGCATATTTGAAAATAAGAAACCAGCCTTCTCCTCATTGATTTCCAAAATTGACGGATTGGTAAACACTTACCCTGTGCCTATGAAAATTCATAAAACCCGCAATATTGGCCGTGAACCGGTAAAATGTTTCCCATGTGGATTCTTTGATGGTGCAGCCACGGAGAATATAGGTGGATCGGGTTATGTGATTTTTATCAATGATTCTCATTACTTCAGTTTTTCAATGGGATGTGGGAGCAATACGAATACAAGAGCAGAGTTATTGGCCTGTTGGGGAATTCTTAGAGTGAGTCTATTGATGGGTATTCCATTGCAGCTAATATACGGAGACTCCATGGTTATTATCTCTTGGATTAACAGAAATTCTGCATTTGATGTTCCATCTCTGATGCACTGGTGTTATGACATAAGAATTATGCTTCAAAAGGACCTGCCGATGATCTTTGAACATACATATCGTGAGCATAATTCGCTGGCATATGCTCTATCCAAACAAGGCCTGAAATTGGATATGGGAGTTGTTTCTTTTACAGAAACTATTGATGGTTTGATTGTGAATCATGGCAAACTCAATCTCTTTTAGAGTAGTTGAATACTACATTTTTCAGCGTGTTATTAGCAGTTGACTGGGTATCACTTTCTGTTCTTGTTGAGTTTCTTCATGCCAGCATATATTGCTCAGATTGTATGTTTTGAAGTTCATCTTCGATATTTCTCAGTACTATCTGACCTGATTTTTCAGGGATGATGAGAAAAGTCTGCTATGATCAGACTTTTTCTTTTTAGTATCTGTTGTTATGTTTTTTGTCACTTATATGTTGATGGAACTGGATTGGCAACTGTTATGTATTGTCACATATTTTTGTGATGGTTCTGGCTTGGCAGTTATGTAGTTATGCTAATATGTTGATATGTAAAAGATGTCTTTTGATTCATATGAATAACAAAGGCTGGTATTTTTTCCTCTGAAAAAACTAAACTAGTCTCTGTGAGCACCGAAAATTTTAAGGATCCATACTTATTTAAAAGTGTATAAACATTGTCGAATCTTGCCAACTCTTAAAATGTCAACTATAAAATATTTGGCAATTTTTTTCTAAAATTTTTTCAATTTCTAAGGATTTTATATAGTTTATATAATAATTTGACTATTTTTAAAGGGAAAATTTTTAACCCCATCAAAATTGGGCAAAAGAGGGTTACAAAAAATGCAAATTGGCCAATCGTTTTTTGGAAAAAAACATGGAAAAATAGCCCATGGGATAAATTTCACCCCTAAAATTTTCGTGGTGGGTGAGGTGGCGAAACATCATCACCACAATGATATACCTCTGATAGTACTAAAATATTCATAAAATGGAGTTGCGCCAAGACCTGCATTGGCAAATTATGCTAGTCACTCACACCAACAAATGGATCTATATACCAATATAAACTTGGGTTTCCTTGCCAATTTTCCAACTTAAAAAGTCCCCAATGTGTGGGAAAGTATTTAGAAACCCCCTTCGAAATTCTAGATGCATTTTGATAATATAAAACATATTGTTTTATCCATTGAATTGCATAAAAGGATTTTAAACTTTTCTTCCTTATAACAGTGCTCCACAAACTATCGCATGAAATTTCCCTCCATAAGCTATTTATCCGAAGTGCCTAGCAGGACCAATCCAAATTTAGTAGGCACCATCTCCCCATTTTCTTTGGCCATGAAAGACTTCCCAACTTGAAAAATGAATTTCAGAGATATGTAGTTTACCAATGCAAATAAAAAGAAAGATATGTTTACCGATTTGTCTAAAGAGGGGAATTTTTGACCTATGTTTCTAGTTGGTTTGTACCAATTTTTTGTCATGAATATTTATGGAATTTTCAAAACATTCAAAAACACTGCTAGATCTTACAGAATGTGGATGTTAGGGGGTTTTTTTGTCACCTGATTTCATTTCTGAGCTTAAAATTACCCAACAAACAACAAAAATTACAGATTTTGTAGATTAAATTCACTGGATTTTGGCAAAAAATCAGCTATATTTATAGATAGAATTGATAATTTCCATAGGAACCTTCATCAAGTCAAACCAATAAACTAGGATACTCTGCAAAACTGATTGAACCAATAAAAATCTGCCACCAATAGATAACCAATGGAACACCCAGTTATTTATTCTCCTATCAATTTTATGTAATAACCAACACCAATATTCAGTCTCATACTCATTTTCCTTGAGATAGTACCCAAGGTACTTAAAATTCGAGTCAATCTTTTCCATTTTGAATGGTAGCAGAGACTTAATTTGTTCACAACAACCTGTATCTATATAGTTGAAAAGAAATCTAGATTTTTCAATACTTAAGACCATACTAGTCACATTACAAAAGACCTCAAAAATATATTTATAGGATTTCCATTCACTTACTATTACATCACCAAAAATCAAGACATCGTCAACAAAAAGTAAGTGAGATATAGATAATGAACTTGAACCTTTATGCCTGAGCTTATCCCGATTGCAGATTATGTGTATCTAAGGAGCAAGGAGCAGAGTCAACAGTTGACTTTGCTCCTTTCCTGTTGGATGGACAAAATCTACAATCGGGATAAGGATGACCAAATTCTATTGCTTTTGATTTTCAAAGAGTTTTTTGCTTTACCAATAAGTCTACTTAAACCTTCAATAACAAACATGAACAATAATGATGATAATGGGAACCCATGTTGTATGCCTCTTCTACTAGAGAAGAGGTTAGAAAATTTGACCTTTCAATTTCTTATAGATCTCAATCATAAAATTTGGAGTAAAGATAGAGTGAAGACTTTAGGGTAAGTATTTTGTAAAGTGCAATGTTATAGGAATAGAAAGCTCTAAGGTAGAAGTTTAAAAAGGAATAGAAAGCTCTAAGATAGAAGTTTAAAAAATGACAAATTTATTTTTACTTTAAATTATAAGAAAATTAGTTAGTTTATAAGAAAATAACAAAGCTTTGATTATAAGAAAATAACAAAGCTTTGATTGTTTATTTGTAAGATTGGTAATATAATTAATCCTTTAAACTATCAGAGAATGTAATCATTTTATGAAAACAGAGATCGTTAGAAAACGATGCTAAGTTAGTTAAATACGATTGCAAAGTTTTCATGACTTCAGATTATTTAATTATTTTTAACGAGGATTATAGTAAAAGAGTGGTGAAGTGTATTAATTTTACGAAAAAAGAGTTTACTTTGTAGTGAGAAAACAATGCCAAGTGACTTTGTAGTGAGAAAACGATGCCAAGTGACTTAAATACGATTGCAACGTGTTCATGACTTTAGATTATTTAATTATTTTTAATTAAGATTATAGTAAATGAGTGGATTATAGTGAAAGAGTGGTGAAATAACCTTTTGAAGAGAGATTTTTTTAAAGGTTATAATGATAAGATTATATTAAAAGAAATGTTATTAAATTTAAAAGTAATGATGTTTGATAAAAAAAATTAATTATAATTAATGTTAAAAAAAATAAAAATTATTAAGTTAAGAAGTATTTGGGAGAAGTTTTATATATATATCTTTTAATTAAAAAAATGTTATCAAATATAAAACTAATGAAGTTTGATCAAATAAAGTAATTATAATTATGCTAAAAATAAATAAAAATTATCAAGTTAAGAAGTATTTGGTAGTCCAATTTTTATATAAACATCTTTTAATTAAAAAAAATGTTATCAAATTTAAAAGTAACAAAGTTTGATCAAAGAAATTAATTATAATTAGTGCTAAAAAAATAAAAATTATCAAGTTAAAAAGTATTTGGTAGAAGAATTTTTATATAAATATCTTCTCATGTATTATAATTAGCTTCCTCATGTTTTGAGTATACGCCCTCATGATGGACTCAACTCTTCATGAATATATCTTATTCTAAACTAGTATAGATTCATATTAGCTAGAGATTTATTAAGAAATGGATTATATTTTAAGGATGGTGTAATCATACTTATAATGTTTATATTTTTTTAAGATGAAAAAAGAATCAACTTGTTATTTCTTTTGGAAAATAAAAGTTACATAAGGTATACACTGAAGATTAAAACCTCACTTGAGTAGATATTAGATAGGTCAAAGGCAACTATCAAAAACCACTACAATCACCCTTGATACATTCTACAAAAAGCTATGCACTTATGTTTCTCTTGATAACTATAAGAAAGCAAGATTAGAAAATAGTAACAATACCATTGTCTACAACGGTATCTTCAAGATATTCCTCAAATGATAGATAGTCTTCCTTAATTGGGTACTTGTGCCGTATGCCTCTCCCCTACTAGAGAAGAGGTTGGTGAGTGAACCATTAATTAAAATAGAAAATGTAGATGTGAAATACAAGACATCATCCGGTTTGATATCTCAACTGGGAGACCAGTCTGAATTAAGACAAATCTCAAAATGGTCCAATCAACTCTATCATAATCCTTTATTAAATCCATCATCAAGATAAAAGATTGAATATTCTTTATTTTGATGGAGTGCATACACTCCTGATCCACCCCAACAACATTAAGTATTTGGTGGTTGTAAAGAAAACCAAAATGTTCCATGGAAATAGACTTCGTCAAAACTGGCTTATTTCTGTTGGAGATGATTTTGGTAACGACTTTATATATTCAATTGCACAGAGATAAAGGATGAAAGTCATTATAGTCCTTCGAGTTATCCTTCATTGGAATTATGGTAATGTAAGTGGATGATTTGGATCTTAGGGGATGAGACTAAGGAGGCTTGAATTTCGAGAGAGGAGGAGAGAAAAGATAGTCACGGAGCTGAAGGGGACAATGGACTAGATGTTATAAATACACGGCAGCAAGATATGTGTTGTGAATAGCCTAGACAAAGAAACATAAATTAAATATTCCACATGGAGGGGTGAGGCTCACAAAGAGTTCTTTGAGCCTCACTTCTCAAACCATAGTAAGAAAGGCACTCAAAACCAATAACCCAATAATAATAGAATAACGAAAAGGTAGGATGCTAGAAATCCTTCAATGCTTTATTGAGAAGTCATAGAGTCTTTTTATAACATTATTACAATGTGCATTGGGGCCATACCATGGGAGAAAACCATTGGTTGTCAAATACCATGGATGTGAGAGGTACAATGTCCCTTGAACCCATACCATGGAACGAAACCATGGTTTGTCAGATATCATGGATGGGAGAGAGTGGCCTCTCCATTAATGATTTTATGATGAATGGGAGTGTGTGGCCTCTTTATTTAATTCTTTTGTGACTTATACATCCGAATTTAGACCATATGCCCCCTAAAATTTGAATCATTCTTCCCCCCCTTAGAAAATTATGGTCCCCATCATTTCATGCTAAAAAGAGACGTGTACATGATTACAATGTATCAATTTCCAATGAAGAGAATTCTTTTGTGAGGTTAACACATAACCATCGGTTTTGTGTGGTTGACCCCTAACCATGGGTTCTCTGTGGTTGACCCATAACAGTGGGTTTTGTGTTGTTGTCACCTAACATTGAGTTTTGTGTGGCTGACCCCTAAACATGATTATAATACATAACCGTGGGTTTTGTGTGGTTGGCCCATAACCATAACTGTGGGATTTGTGTGGTTTACCATTAACCATGGGTTTTGTGTGGTTGACCCATAACCATAATCGTGGGTTCATGTGGTTGTCCCATAACCATGATTACAATACAAAACTATCGGTTTTGTGTGGTTGATCCATAACCCTGATTACATAACCATGGGTTTTATGGGGTTGACTCATAACCATTAGTTTTTTGTGGTTAACCCATAACCATGATTACAATAGGATTTAATGAAAGTCCAAAAAATGAGAAAATTCATGATCTTTGGTGAAATTGATGTCTTTTTGCAAATCCATTCATAGCTCCTGATGTAGATGATGAAATTGAATTCCGTTGAAGACCCATTTGAGATTTCAAAGAGACCTTTCTATCTATATAACATATTTTATATGTTGTGGCCCAAGGAATGATAAAATGTTTGTTGAAGTTCAGGGTACGCACACATACTATTTTTGCAGGAATATGTTGCTTCAATCAATGATGTCTCTCTAAAAATCCAAATGAAAAACCATGAAATAATCATTTTAGCTGATAGAAATACCTTTCCAATGAGATATGGTATAGCCTTTAATATGTTATGTGGATTCCATGGTATTTGTTTAATGTTGTTGTATGTGAGGTCGCATTTTGTACAAATATGTGCTACTTCAAACAAGCATATCTCACACACCAGATATCCAAATGAAAAACCTGTGAAATACCCATTTTAGATGATGAGAAAAAACTTTCAAATAGGACATGGAAGATGCCTTGAAACATCTTGTAGAGATAACAACATCTCTCTAAGGTTTGCAAAACTGGGTCATCCTCTATAGATTGATTACTATAGGTTGCCAAAGCTTTGTAGAGAAACATAGTCTGCTATAGAGATCATAGAATATATGCATGCAACATAGAGCCTTGTGTATGGACCAACAAATAGAATCTGAGAGTGTTAAAAGGAGTTTGAAAATTCTTGCAGATCTTTGAATCCATCTATGCAAAAATCTCATTCCTATGGAACGGTTACGTGATCTAATACAACTGATCAAGATCGTGGGGGATGAGACTTGGGAGGCTTGAATGCTAAGAGACGAGGAGAGAAAAGATAGTCACGGAGCTGCAGTGGACAATGGACCGTCTATGAAAAATACACGACAACGATATCTTGGTTGTGAATAACCTAGACAAAGAAACATAAAGTAAAATTTGGATCAGTGGATTTCAAATTTTAAGGAATATATGCCTTCCTCCTGGATTATTCAATCACCAATAAACACTGGTACAAAATGATGATTTAGCTACTATGTTACTAAAAATTCTAGTCACCATGGGTTTTTCAAGTGATTTACTACTAAATATGTGCAATTTTGATTAACCCAACTATAAACAACTAAAATTAACAACTAATTTAGTCACCAGTTAACAAATGTGACTGAGTTTAATAAATGACGGTTAAAAATGACTAAAAGAAATGACCAATTTAGTCACGGCATAAAAAAATTACTAGCTAGAAGAATATGAATTAGTCATCTATGTTAAAGTCACCTTTTATTGTGTCATGGAAAATTGCAATTTTGACAATGGAGTGTAAATTTTGTAAATTGTCTTTCTTCTATTAGTAATATTGGTGCCATGCACCTTGATCTTCAAATATTCAACAAAGCAATTGCACAAATTTTCTCTTGACCATCTGTTTCCCTACTACACCATTGAAGCAAACCGTTAAGTGTGTGCCAAAGGAAAGTTAGGTTCCTACAATTACGAATTAGGTACTAGAACGAGTACCATATCAATACCTACATCTAGTGAGGTCCCTATAACTTCAGATGTCAGTGGATGTGTTCATTGGCCTCAAGCCTCTTCTATAAGTGCAATATTGTGGTCATCATGTACACTCAAAATTATAGAACCAATTCACATTAACTCAATCTTGACCACGCTACATTGATCAATATCCCTATATCGTTAAAATATGTACTAACAACTTATAATATATAAAATTTACAATATATATAATTTTTATATTGATACAAAACATATATTATAATATTACATAATATCATATTAAAAAAATACAATATAATAACAAAACATTATACCATATAACAAGTCAATCATATTACCATATAATATTACAAAAAAAATACCATATATTAGGCTAACCCAACATATATATATATAACAATATATTTTCACATAAATATTATCCGGAAAAAAATACACAAAAAATAATACACATATCTAAACAAAACATTATAATGTAATGTTAACAAAACAATATCAAACATGATCTATTTCATATAACGGACAATTAGAAAACTAAAACCCATTATACAATGGCTTCATTATGTAATGACACATGTTGGTTAATGTGCTCATCCACTATCCATAATCATGACGATATGCGACTGGTCTAGAACCCACTAACCTCACTTATGTAAGTGCAAAAATGGGATGATGAAAGCCTTTGGAAGTAGTATTCTACAAACTAAAAGAATTGTTTCAAAATGATTTCAAAATATGAAAGATAACCATGCACAAATGAAACTAAACTCATATTGGAAACTCCATTGACAAGTTCATAACCTTAGAATAATTTTGGGGGAAAGGAGGATAAGCGTGTGGTAAGGATCCTTGTTGAATTAGACCTGCGAGAAGGTATTCCCATAGGAATTGAATTACAATACAGAATGGGGCCATGTACAAAATATTAAACTACTGGAGGAGGTTGTCTTGTTTTGAACGCTTCCATGAAGTAGGGAATTTGTTGAAGGATTGCAAGGATTCCATTAGGTCTCCAAATAGACAGAAGAGTTGGACTTCTAGTCGATATGCACCTAAAATCCAAAATGGGTTTGGGAACGATTAATGACTGGTTGACATTCTTGAGTTCCATTTCATGGATTTTACCCTCATTTCCGTGAGATAATTCCATATTGGTGCCATAAAACCTTGAATTGGGACCTTTGGCTTTGGAAGGAATGGGGGAATTGGGTCTGATAAGCCATTACTTCTAAATGGGGTTGGAAATGTGGATTTGAGGTATTTTTTAACCCACTAAATTGGTGCTGATTGGAAATTTCAGTGATGTGGATTGAATTTTTTTTGGGGGGGGGTTGCAAATTTGTTATATAACTACAATTATTACCATGGAAAAAGGTACATTGGATGGAATTTGGAGGCTCTTGAAGAGGTGGGTGAGGGAGAAGGATTCTACAGCATTGGATTTAAAATATGGTACTTCCCATCCAGTTGTTACAGATTCTCATACTAGTAGATTCACATGATGATATGCAGTATTATTTCCAACTAGTTTGAGAAGACATAGACTTTATGGAATTTATAGTGTTGTAGAAAAAAATTCTGTAGATTTTGTTATTTACCACGACAAAGGAATGTTCCAATTATTTTTTTTTTGTTGGTATTTTTGCAAAATATTTTTTCTTCATAAGATTTCCTAGAATCGTAAATAAGATAATAGAAGTTGCTTGATCTTTGCTTTTGCAAGCTAGAGATATATTAAGAAATTGACTGGTTAATATTGTTTTGTGTATATGGATGGTTATAGAAACCCTTATTTGGTATGATCATCATGCGTGATGTTAAATTAATGGCATAAATATTTCCATGGGTTGTATTTTGTTGGTATCTTCACCGTTATCTAGGATATTTTGTTGTAAAATGTTCTTTTGGAGCATTTGCATTTATGGAAAGGCCTAAATATCCACTAATATGCACACTTCAGTTTGTAGAGCTTGAAAATATGTTTTCCCAAGAAATTTGGAACTCTTTAGGGACATGGGAAACATAAAAAGGATCATAATGGTATGCAAGTAAGTTAAAACCCCTGTCACCCCCATTTTACTAGACTCGGAACCTTTGTCCCACTAGAAAATAGAATTTCCCCATTTGAAAAGGTGGGGATGAGAGATAAAGGAAAAATACCAGTGGGATAGAATATTGACACCGAATATGTCCATAGAAGAAGATGTTTTTTTTCTCTACTGTATTATTAAGTTTTTTGGATTGAAAGATTCACCCATAAATGATTGTAATGGAATAAAATGGAAAGTGATAAGACATAAAGGGTGTTCTTGAATATCTTGCGCCATCCGCTGATAGAATGCTTATTTATGTAAATATTTTCCCAATATTTTGTATAAACTTTCCTTACCAATTTTCTCTAGAAACAGGTGGTCAATAAATGTTTGAAAATCAAGTGTGATTGTAATTTATTTTCAAAAGGAAACATATTGGAATGGTATCTTAGAAGTTAGATCTAATTTTTAGAGACCTTTATTGGAATTCAATAACCTGTTCAATTTTTTGTTTTTTATTTTTTTATATTTTTTCTGAGTTAAGATATGCTTTCCCATAAAGAATTAGGAACTCATTTGGGACATGGGAAACACTTAAAATGATATGCAAGTTGGAATCCTTATCACCCCATTTTACTAGAATTGGGACTTTTGACTCTAGAAAACAAAATTACCCCGTATGAAAAAGTGGGGATCATAGAGAAAGGAAAACTATAAGGGGGATATATTACTAACATTGAATCTTCCTAGAGAAGAAGAGGCTATTTTGCTTTAGTGTATTTGATTTTTGGAAATGAAATATTCATCCATAGATGATTGTGATAGTAGAAATTGGTGATCATGCATTTAACCTTGTAAATGGGGATCACGTTCCATGTGTCAACTTCTAGTATAGGGTGTCCTCCTAGAAAATCCTTGATTATCTTGCAACGGTATCCAAGGTCCATATAACGTTGAATCATTCCTTTACATATGCAAATATTCCTTTAGGAATGTGAAAAGTGGTCTCAGTGGAGAAATTTGCATGAAAATATGTATAATTCTCCCCAAATGTAAGATTGTCAACCAAAGATGTAATTTATTTTCCACATCAAGAATTTATGCCTCTTTAGATGGTGACAGATATCATTAGGAGTCTTAGAGAAAATATATACTTGAATGCCACTTGGATAGAACCAAAAGAATCCCTTATTCCTAAATTCATCACTTCTTTCTTACTTAGATGCATTTTCAGGATGCTCTCATCTATACTCTTGCTTACACAAGATTGCAACTCTTGCTTAATTTTGTTGTTGTTAAATGGTGTTTTTCTTGCAAAGCAAATTCTCACATGCAATTTCCTTCTGCAGGTTGGAGGAAATAATTGAAGTACTTGTGCATTCAAATTTCAGATGCAATAACATAAGCATATTATTCGTATTTTCATGTTTTGGGTCTTCTTATCCTTTTTCCTTATTTGTAATTTTGTAATTTGGGTTTGTAATCACTCATATAACAACATCCTTCCATACTATTACACAAGGAGAAAAGGACTATCACGTCTTCAAGATCTAGAATAAACTTTTTGGAGGAACTTGGAAGATATTGTAAAATGGTATATAGGAGAGACTTTTAGGGAGAAAATTACACATGCAAATGAAGACATGGAGAAGCTATCTAGGACCAAAAATATAAGAGGACTATGGCTTGTGAGGATTTTTGGGCATCTCTATAGAGAGAAAGTCCTTCTAGAATCATCAGTTGATAGGAGGAGAAACTAATGGAGACACATAGGTGGTGATCAAGACTTGTGAAGAAGAATACATGAAGAAAGATATTGTCGAGGTGTAAATCAAAATGAAAATGGGGACCAATTTGAAGCTTCGTGCTCCAAGAATTAGGGGAAGATTTTAAAGAAAATTTTTATTTGGTCAGCTTCCATGAAATTAAGGCTATTTTCCAGAATCCATAGCAATCGATGCAGAGAAATAATTTTATCATGACTCAATAGGCTTCCCTTCCCTTAAAGGGTGAATCTTATATGTGGTTTCGCCAACTTGATATAGATAAATAAGAACATGAAAGATATATTTGAACTTCATATGAGTTTACTATTACCTTTCAATAAATGTTTGATTTTAAAACAAAATGTTTTTACTATTTAGAATTGAAAATTTGGAAGCAAAAGTAAGTGTCGAATAGAATATTGTTGAAGCTAAGAAGACCTAGATTGTTGGTTTGCAAAAATCCACTATATGAACACAATTGTTCTTTTATGAAAAACACAAATATATTTGCAATTATTAATAAACAAATCGTTGAATAATAATGGATGCCTTACAATGACCTTGGGGTAGTATTTAAATATGCATCAATGGTCTTTAGGTGAAGGAGTGTGACCTGCAATGCTTCACTTAATTATTATTAATAATATTAATGTTATTTATGTGGTTATATTATTATTATATGTTGTTATTATTATGCTTATTTATGTTTTTTACATCATGTCTTCCTTCAAAATACTTCGTCCTTGAAGTGTTGAAGAAAATAATTACATTGGATGACTCTTGTCTAAGTGTCACCAATTTGTGTTTATTTATCTTCATATCTTCACTTAGATGTCCACATCAGTTTCCCATTGACACCCAAGGTGGGTGTATTTGAATTTCTAAATATCCATCATCTGTGAGCATGCAATGATTCAATATGAATGTTACTTTGCACTTTAGAGTCATTATTCCTCCAAAAAGATGCACACTAACTTCAGTTGTAATACTTGGATATGTGATAAATGGTACTTGGAGATGTGCTAAATGGGTTATATGAAAACAATTCCTCGAACATAATACTGTACATTCCATCCTTATTCTGCATCATCGAGTAATATTGATATATCTCTACATCTTCTCCCAACTCAAGCTTTTCATCCTCCTTTATCAAAAGCATAAATTAGTTTATGAATGTAGCATCAAGCACACAATGATTGGAAAAGTAAATAGTGGAAGCATAAAGGAAATACACACATACAAAAATATTTCCTCTTTCAAAGAATCTTATAATTTAGTGATAAAATATTACAAGGAAACCTTCACACTCTACTAAAACTAGAATATCAATAGTCAGTTAAATCACCCTCAAACAGATCAATACAACCTATTGAAGAGGTGTATGAATTACTTAGAAAATTGGAAAACAACTACTATAGAAGCATGGGCTATACAGTTTTTGTATGACTGCTATACAACCCTGCTCTTTATCCTTCTTCCTAGATTCTATCTATTCTCATGTGTTCTAAATATTCTTAGATGGATCAACTTCTCTATCTTCCCTATCTTTATGCTTTTGCAAAACTTTAGTCTCATCTTGAGATGGATGCCCTAGATTAAATATTATCTAAATCATTGATGTAATAAATAGACTATTAGACTCAACTTCAAAACATAATATTTCACTTTTTCTAAGTGAATTACATAATATAAATACTATCCACTTTTCCTAAGTGGTCACTTTAGGAAATGTCTTGAACCACTCCTTACACATTCATACTAAAACTCTTACAAGAAGTTCCTATCCAAGATACATTTCTCAATAGTGAAGTCCTAGAAATCTCTCCAAAAGAGGACACCCTTCTTACTTATTTTTCATTCTTGGAGTTTAGTACACTCTACTATACAATGCCCTTGATCTATATAGCCCCAAATAGTTTTCCATGACAAATCTCATTCTACGTAACTTCCTAAGAAGTTACATATGAAAAACAAAGCAACACGCCTCCATGACTTCCAAAATATTTTACAAGTGACAGATCTAGACACCCTATAAGGTTGTGGTGATGATATGATATCACACAACCCAAGGGTCCTCAGATAAAAAAGATACTGAGTTGACTAAAATTGATGATGCAAAATAATTTTCCGTGGGATAGATCCCTCAAGAATTTTGACAATCCATGTAACGTCTCACATATGTCCTTGAGTTGTCACATCAGTAAGTCCATCCCACCCTCATCTTTAGGCATAATTCAAACATCCCAAGGGACATTGGGTATCCCTTGCTCACCACTGTACTTATACCAGAGAAATGATATAGAATATACTCTAATATCTTGAACTAGATCTTGATAAGGAGCTAGCAAGGATCATAATATATATGAGAAGCTTGTAGAATGTGTGAGACCATTATAAGATTCCTTTCCAAGGGAACATCCTTATACCACCACCCTAAAATCTTGGACCGTGATGTCTCAAGGCACCAGCTACACATTTCAACAACAAAAAGACAATGTCCCAAGGGGATCCTAAGATAGAGCATGATCTCACTAGGTTTGATATAATGCTAGCAAGAATCCAAACCAAGGGATCATGACTCTTGATCAGCCAATAATCCATTTTCATGTCATTGATCACAACTCCAGAGGCATTACGAAAGGTATCCAAACACCTCCTAATAGCTTGCATTGAGTACTGATCCAATGCACTGAGAGAACGGGGTCATCATTCTTAATCATTTCCAACCCATATGCTAGAGACATGCACCAAATTCTCCCTTGAATCCTAGTGGCCTCCAAAAGATACCACGAGACATTAGCAACTAGAGCATATAGGTAAGGGGAAAGAGGGAAACCATTATGGAGCTTGACTCCTAATAAATGATAAATTTTAAGTTGCAATCATTTTAATGTACTATGACTTTGAGTAGTGGTATTATTTGTACTCGAGAATATTCTTGGAAAACCCTCTTTTTATATGAATTCAACGTCTAAAATTCTTTCAATGAGAAATTAATGTGATTCCATAGGCAACAGGATTCATATTTGTAGGTGTTTTCAAATATCTCAATTAATATACGGTCTTTTAGTTTTAGAATATTCTATTGAAAATCTTGTATTTTCATATTCCCTATTTGACCTTTGATGTTCATGGTAATACTGTCAATTTATAGTTACATATTGTTTGATGCATAGCTAAATAATAATCATATTTTCCAACTGTTTTTGACAAGTTTTTCCGAATAGGGGATGTGTAAATTTACTTTTTCTAACTTCTTAATGTTGAAGATCCTAATTCGTGTAATTCCTTAGCTTGAAACTATTTTTTTCCAGTGCTATTCTGTAGGCATTGTGTTTGCATACGGTGTACAAGTAGTGGAAAGACTCGTACAATGCATGTAAGAAATAAATTCTTCTGTTAATATTTTGATCATGTGTTATTTGTACAATATTTGTACAACATAAGCTGCCACATTATTCACAAACTAGTGTAAGCAAGTTGAGTCAGCCACATGTCGTGACAAAATCCTCCCTTTCACTATAGTTGGATGCGAGATGCCATTATTTCTATTTGCAATATGGAGTAGTTTATGCTAAAGTGGCATGAACTTGTGGGTGTTGAACCCATGACTAATGACTATAATACTAGGCATTGTACTCATTGGTATCAAGATTAGAATTACTCACCCAAAAGATTTGGTCTTTAGAAAATCTAAGGTCTTAAAGTTTTTAGAGAGAAATTTGAAATTTTTGTTCCTAAAATTTTTCTCACACGCAAACTTCATTGGATACCTCCATGATGGAGAGTTTAAACATGTATATGTTAGAAACTTAGATTTCTTCCTACTTGTCATTAGTTAGCTTGCTAACTTATGGGATTTTGAGTAGCTAGTCAAAAGTTTAGACTATTAGTTTGATAGAATTCTTTTTTATATTTTGGGTGCATATGGCTCTTGTTATCTCATTTTTTTGATTGTGAGTTTACCTCTTAAAGAGGTTGGAAATGCTCATATTTATGGTTTATTGAAGAAACTTGGTCATCATGAACTTGGAGGGATGATAAAACTATATTTTATGTTTTCCTAGGGCATGATTACATTGGGTAAGTCAAATAGGTTCCCTTCTTGAGATGTTGAGGTGTTTGATATTCAATTGACATACAACAGTGTAGTGCCACTATGGAACTGATCCTAATTATTTTTGGTCTTCTCTCGGGATCAGAAACCACAATCACTTAATTAATTCCTATAAGTATTTATTTTTATCTTTTGTGATGTTTTAATATAATACCTTGTATAATATGCTACTACACATTAATTTTATGTATACTTTTTCTGCTGAGGTTTGTCTATTTGTACATAATCTTTTTACTTGTATATTCATATGTGTCTTCGCCTAGTTTTTAAATTCCTTTACTAGTCTAAGAAACCCATGGAAAACATATAATATTGTTGAAACAGAGCCTTTTTTATAGTGTTCTTTTTTTATCCTTGAGCAAGTATTAGTGCTAAATAAATATGCTTGCACAATCCTTGAGTTGTCGTGACTCTTATCATGATATGGATGGAGTTTGGAACCAACATGATAGAATTGGGATAGCATCACCTTTTCCTTCATCTAGTTGTGGCCAACAAATTCTATGCTACTCCAAAATGCATGATTGGAGAAAGAATATCTCATGCGGCTATGGATTCCTTGTCATATCATTTTGTCCTAGCACTAAGTACCATTTGTTAATGACCTATGACTTGTTATCGATGCCAATAACGTTATTTCATCTCCATACCTGTGAGTCATTTGAATCAATGGACTTTGATGTCTTTCCACCCTCCACACCCAACTATGGAGGGTGGAAAGACTTTGATCTCCCTCTTTTGCGTTGGCTAGTTGCAGAGCTATATTTTCTTGATTTTTTCTTTCTCCCTTTGTTTCCTAGGCCTGTCACTTAATCCCACACTTAATGTGTTGAGTTCTCAACATGAAATCAAAATGCAGGTAATGGTACTGATTGGAGAGAGAGTTCTGGAAAGAGTACTCAGTTGTTGCAGTACCTTGCATACTCGATATTTTCCATCAAAGGTTCCTTGGTATGCACACAACCCAGGAAACTTGCCACAATGTCTCTACAATAAAGATTTGTGTGAGAATGCAAAGGATGCTACAGATGCATACAGTCTATTAATTGTTTCACTACATACACTCCCAGAGAGCATTCATTAGCGAATGTTAACTATGTTACTGACCATGTACTCCTTCAATTATGTATTCCATATTCAGTGTTGGCAGATATCAACTACATCATAGTAGATGAAGCACATGAGAGGAGCTTAAGCACAAACCTTATTTCAGCATTTATTAAAAGATGCTTGTTCAAGAGACCAGAATTGAGGCTTATAATAATGTCTACAATAGCATATGCACATACATTATCATATTATTTTGGTGGTTGCAGCATTTTCCATGTAACTGGAAGAAATTTTCCTGTATATACTAAGTACATTACAAGGGATGATTCAGAAGCTTCACAAAACTCTACTATGAAGCATGCCCAACTGAGTGTTCCTTCATATGTCACTCAAGTGATAAAGGTTGTTGCTAAGATTCATGCCAGAGAAGAACAAGGATCTATTCTTGCATTTTTTACTTCCCAAGTAGAAATAGAGTAGGCTCGAGAAAAATTTCAGAAACCTTCACCATTGACACTTGCTTTGCATGGAAATATTTCAATGGAAGAACATAGGCGTGTATTTGAAGATGCACCTGTAGGTTTAAGGAGAGTTATTTTTGGACAAATGTGGTAGAGACATCTCTAACCATTCCTAGGGTCATATTTGTTGTGGACTTTGGCATGGAAAAACAGAGCAAGTTTGAACCCAAAACTAGTGCTAATGTGCTGAGGGTAGGCCAAATCATCCAGAGTGCAATTGCTCAATGATATGGTCATGCAGGTCACACCCAACAAGGGATATTTTTCCATATTTACGCAGAAGAAGAGTTTAATTCTATGGCACCCCATAGTGATCGAGAGATCCTGCGAGTTCATCTAGGCATTTCCCTTCTAGAACTTCTTGTTTTCGGTATCCAAGTCCTTGAATCCTTTGATTTTTTTCAAGCCCCAAGCCATGAGGAAATAAGTGTAGATGTTAAAAATTTAGTCTAGTTAGGTGCAGTGGTTTGTGTCCAAAAAGGCCTAGAAAAATTAACTGAATCTATTTTGAATCTCGTCAAGCTAGGTGTAGAACCTTGATTAGGAAATATTATTTTGGACATCTTATCTCAGCATTTGGGTAGGGAAGGCCTTGTACTTGTAGCTTTGATGGAAAATGCAGGACGTATATTTTGTAGGTTTGGTACAGAGGTAGAAAAATCAAAGAGTGATTGTTTAAAACTTCATTTCCGTCATCAATATGGAGACCTCTTTTACTCTTCTTTCAATTTATAAGGAATGGAAAGATAAACAGAAATGTTGTAGGAACAAATGGTGTTGGAAAAATATCATCAATGCCAAATCCATGGTAAGATGTAAAGATGCTATAACAGAAATCAAACTATGTCTCAAGCATGAGTTTGGTATACATGTCCTGACTTGTTGGAGTTGGTCTCCATTTGGTTCTAGCACATGTGGTGTAGCATTAAGAAAAAATATTTTTTCCTATATGGCTGAAAACCTAGCCATGTTTTTTGGATATGTATGACCGGCTAGGATATGATGTAGTTGCTACAGAACAACAAGCATATTTGCAACCATCATGCTCATTTTTAGCTTTAGGTCACAAGCCCAAATGGGTTGTTTTTGGGGAACTTTTATGCACCACAAGGAATTTTTTGTTTTGTATAACAACAATATAGGAGAATTGGGTCTCTGCAATTCAACCCTGTCCTTCATATAACATCCCTCTATTGAAATAACTTGCAATGCAGAATAAAGTGATTTCTGGAGTTCAAAATTTCCTTTTGAAGAGGTTGTGTGGGAAGAATAATAATAATCTACATTCTATTGTTGCTCACATTCAACAAAATTGCAATAGCGATTGGATTAGTATAGAGGTTGACCATGATAAAAGAGAAATACAACTCTTTTCTGTTCTAGATAAAATGCACCAGGCATATGGCATGCTGAAAGATGTCTTGGACTCTAAAAGAAGGTGGATATATAATGAACTTTGAAGGCATAGAAAAGTCTTTATTCTATGCCTCTTGGGGAAAGCAGTCTCCAGTGGCGCTTTTTGGGGCTTGTGAAGAAATTAAACATCTCGTACTGGATGGAAAATGTTTAAGCATTGAAGTTTTTCATCCGAATGCACAAAATCTTGATGATAGAGAGCTCTTGTTAATGCTTGAAAATTGTGTTGGTAGCATAAATGGTTTCCATAAATACTCGATGGCAGGACAAGGAGAAGCAACTAAAAAATGGGGTACAATAACATTTTTCTCTCTAGAAGCAGCTCAAAGAGTAGTGCATCAACTAAGTGATGTAGAAATAGGAGGTTCATCTTTGTATGTCTATCCTTTGAAGGTTTCTCTTGTAATGGACCATAAGAGATATGGATTTCCAGCTGTCAAAGCAATTCTTAAATGGCCTCGGTGGCAGAGTAAGGGATTTGATGTCATTTAGTGTGATCTTGATGATGTTAATCGAATTTCATTAGCTTTCTCAGGCATGCTCATAGGAAGATCTCGTGTGCATTGTAAACATGGAAAATCCGATGATTCTATTTTTATGTTTGGTCTTGATACATAGGTGACTAAAGACCAATTAAGGCAGGGGCATTTTTTTGAAGCTTTTAGGAATGCCAGGGAGCCTCTGCTCTAGCAGTTTTAGGAAATTCATTAATCCAGTCAGGGATTTGGATGTCCTTTCATCGTTTCCTTTTGCATATTATGTTTCCTTGTAGACTTGATTATAACTTGTTTTGAGAGATGAATGCATTTTATGTTTTGAGATATTGAATCTTTGTAAAGAGAATGAACAACATATGAAAGTTCAGTTGATTCTATCTCCATAGTTGCTAGTAGGTTTTCCTCTTTTGTTCTAAAAATTGAATCTCCTTTTCTGAAGGAAGTTACTATGTACTGCATGTGTTCTTTGGTTTTCCTGGGATGATTTAATTTGCATAACTTCTTTTCTGCTATCTTATTTATTACACGCCTTGGGTATTCATTCCCACCACAATGTTTCTGCAAATATCTTCCATTGGTTTCTTATGCTATTTCAATTTTATGGTTTAAAATCACCATGCAACATGCTTATCTTAGTTATCCCTTTGTTTTCAGGGTTGTCCTTTGGTTTTAACTCCCATAGGAAAGCCAATATATGGAGCATTTTTCAACACTGGGAAAAGAAATTTGTATTCTAGAGATGATGCAAACCAAGAAAAAATCTCTACCCGTATTTCTCCCCTCGAATTGAAATCACCAACTGGTTAATTTTTGTCTCGGATTCTAAAGAGCCATCCTCACCTTCTCCCTGCTGCAATTGATCAAAAGCTAGAGAGGCTTCCAACTGATCGGGATGCTAATGCCCAACAGGAGCATCCTTCAACAAGCAGTACAGACCTTGTATTATACAGTTTGCAACCATAATTTCAACGTTAGAATGCTAATTTAGATCTAGATATTCTTATTCTTTATTATTATAACAAATGTTTCCTTTGTATATGATTATATTCCTTTTTCCAAACATAATTATTTTGGTGTTTAGGAGAATTATGGAATTGAAAGCTAGGGAGAGACGCAAGGCCTTAGAAGAAACCATCTATGCTCTCATTGTTCAGAAATTCATGGATGCAGGTGTTTCACTGATCCCAACAATTTTACTGCCTTATTTTGATTCTAGGAAGGTAGATACATGGCCAAATCAGGACCCAAAGCTCGAAGATGTCCATTCTATAGAGGTCGTTGAGATGATAAAGGAGAATATGTCTCTTGTTCTAGGAAATCGCAGTGTAGTTTCATACTCAAATAGTATTGCTAAAATTAGCAAGTTGTGAGTGGGGAAGGTCTATCCAGCGTCCATCATGTATGGTTACTTTTTGAGAAGGGTTGACAAACATTTCCAACTAGTGAAGAGCATGAAGATGCTTCCTTTTTCCTTAAGTGAAGAAATTGATGTTGAGCAGTTGAATAGCACCCACCCAGAATTAGAGGGCGGAAATTGGCAAGATAACTCAATTGTACAAGGTGGTGCAACAATTGCAGTAGTTGTTGCTGCAATGGCTGGCGCAGCAGGTCCTGCCTCTTAAGATTTCAATACAATAGTTTTTGGTCATATCGGGGCTTAACCATGTAAGTTGACGACTTATGTTATGTCCTTTGATCTAGATACTTTGCAGAGGTATGCTACAATGAGGTCCAAAGAGGGAGTGAATATTGTTGAGAGGCATGCAAAGGCTCTATTTGGGAGGCTTGAAATTCATATTACCCCCGTTGGGTCAATGGTTGTTGCAAAGGATGAGATATTAAGGATAAGTTCCACAGGTTTGACCATTATTAATGGCATTTTTTCATGTTCTATCATTTAATATGATAGCGCCTTCAGGTGTTTGAATTTCTTTTGAAGCATGGAGGAAGGTGACTGCTTTTGACTGTGTTTGGATCATGCAACATAATTCATGAACTAACCTAAAAATGTTGTCAAATTTATAAAGGATTTGTAAATTACAAGTTTACATTTTAAGATTGAATTCATATCAGGTACTCCCTAATTCTAATAGCCAGGAGTGTAGGGTTTATACAATCATATTGTAGTCCCTAGTCTTTTAGTTAACTATCAGAGTTTGCTATTTCACAAACTACCACCTTGTGCCATTCAAGATAGACCACATGTTCCACAAATGTTGCATTATATTGTATAATAGCCACCAGAGGATGCAGACAATAGAAGATCATTCAAGTAACTACCGTTTCTCACCTACTGTTGGTAATTTTTCCTTTGCCCAGATGGTAGGGGAATATATGGATTTTACGTCATGTGTGGTTCTATTAACCTTATTGGATTTTTCTCTTTATAAATAGTAATTCAAGGTTATTTCTTTGGTAGGTTTCCATTTATTGCTTGTGAAATATTTTCCTGTGAAATTGATGCTATATTCAAGACACTTGTAGAAGACGAGAGGTAGGTTGGTTTTTGCTTGAGCTTGGAGATGCTTGTTTCTATAATTTCTTGTTGCTAAGCACTTTAGCTTTTAGGTAATGCTACTGATATATTTTTGGGTTAGATCTTTCATGATGTGCTATTTTAATAATAGACACATATTCATTTAGTTCATTTTTTTTTAGTCAATGTTTTTTTTCTATATTGAATTACTAGATCAATATTAACACTTATTCTATAGTTTTGTTTTACAAGATCTCCTAATATTAAAATTGCAAAAATGTGTTCTTTATCATATCTTTCTGAAAATATGGAAGTAAGTTTACAAGCTCAGGAATTAGTTTATCATAAATACTAGTTACTGGCAAGTTGTAATAATAATAATTATGCAGATTGTAGATTGCTATCTAGCATACATCTTTTTATTGTGATATTTTGCACTCATTTATTCAATAGTTTGTTGCAATATCCTTGTTTATTTAGTTTGCTACAAATATCAATGTTGTCATATTCTGCTGCAAATTTTCATGTTTACTTCTTTGTTTTATTATCTGAACAGACATTCCAATTTTCGTTCAAAATATGTGTCTAATTATGATCTTCATTTTATATTCATATTTTAATTTGTCTAGTTGGAGAAGATGATCATATTTATACCGATGATGCTATGCAATGGCTAGCTGATACTGACTTGCTTGAAATGATTGTAGACAAGTTGAGTTCACATGTAAGTATGTTGGATGAGTGTATCATGTATTGGATTATTAGGTCATTCCTCCATAAGGAAACAAGTGTATATATGCTAGGAACTATATCACTGGAGTCTTCAGTGTGTATATAGATGGATTATAGTGATGTGTTTAACAGTTCTATTAACTGATTTTTGGATTCCAGTAGACGGTAATTGAATCATTCTTTCTTTCTTTCTCGTCATTCAAATCTCATATTCTCTGTTATGTTTGTGATTTAGTTTGTTGTTAATATATTTTTTGGGTTACACTAGTGGAAAATGAGAGATTAGTGACCATGAGACCAAAAATTTTGGTCACCACAGTTTTTTTTCAAGGGATAAATGACCAAAATTGATAAATTTAAGTGAGCTAACTGAAAAAGAACATGACCACTCTTGGTGACAGGATAAAAACCAACTAAAAACAACCAAGATAAATGACCAAATTTGGTCATAGAATATCTAAACTAAAAATGACCACATAACAACAATAGATCCCTCTTAAACCTGGATCTATCAAGCACAAAGAAAGATCCATTTTTTAAAGTGTAATTCCTTTTTTTAATCTTGATTTTTTTTATAATTTTTTTTGATAAAATAACTTTTAATGATTTTTTTATTTTATTTTAAATACGATAATGTAACCTTACAACATTACATTACTTTCCCTTAACTTAAAAAATATTTCCATATTGAGTTGGAAAGCATTTAGCTCCTCCTCTTGTGGAAATTGAACCAGGTGATAGATTAATTTTACTCACAACAATTAACAATTGATCATGCAAAATCACTCACAAAGAGACTGAAAATTGGAGCTGAACACTAAACTGTATTAACTCAGTGTACAATAGCCAAACCTGTAAAATAATAGGTTGCTAAATAAATAACATACATCAGGGATTCGAATGCATGCGGAGCAATTCGAATCTAGCATAAAGCAGGCTTACTAAAAATAAGCAAATCCCCCATAGGTGTAAAAAGTTGATCCCAAATCTGTCATGGAGCTCACGAATTGCCAAAATGGCTTAGGCAAGCTAAAGAGTGGTGGAATGGCAGCTCATACATCTAGTGCATTGGCATGGAGAGAAGAGAGGAGGATGTGTAGGACAAAAAACTAGTCAACCTCACCTAGTCTAGCTTTTCCTTTTGCCTTAAAACACTGAAAAAGTAGGGAATAAAGCAGAAAAAGCAGAAGGGCGCCTAGGAGGCTAGGTTTAAAGTAGAATTGATTCCTTTAGCTCTCCCATGCGCTACATGAGTCAAATAAGGCAAGTTTGACCATTATAGATAGGCAAATGACAACTTGCACAAGGTGGGACACATGAACTAGGCTAATAAGACAAAAATAATGAAATTAATGTCTAAGTGGGTAAACTATGGGTTGATTATTCTAAAACCCCCCCTTAAGCCTGACTTATGAGTAATATATCAGAAAATTATAGGGCCTAGCAATAAGGCTTAGTCACCCTTTACATACTGCATGTCCATTTAAACAAGGAAAGAGGCAAAACCAACTTGGAAAAATCCTCCCTTAAACATGGACTGTAAAACAAAATTGTAGAATCTTGTCTTCACTCATGCTTCACAGCATGATCAGCAATCCCTAGCAGTGATTTGAGATTGCTGAAGGTCTTCTCACAAAATGCTTTGGTGAAGATATCAGCTACTTTTTCTGAAGATGAGCAGAAGAGTAGGTGAATGGTGCCATCATGCACAAGTTCTCTGATGCAGTGCATATGGATCTCAATGTGTCTAGTTCTCTGCTTCTGAACTGGATCTTTGCAGATTCGAATGGTACTCTGGTTATCACAGTAGATGGTAGTTGAGTACTCTGGTTCGAAGCCACACTCTCCAAGTAAACCCTGCAACTATAAACATTGAGTTGCTGCATCAACAACTCCTTTGTACTCTGCTTCTGTAGATGAGAGTGCAATGGCACTCTGTTTCTTGCTTGACCAGCTGATTGGACCTTCTGCAAGCATGAACACATATCCTGAAGTGGACTTTCTATCTGTTCTATCACCTTCCCAATCACTGTCAGTAAATCCAATCAAATCAAGATCAGATTTTGCTTTATAGAAGATCCCATGTGTCCTTGTTCCCTGAACAAAGTTAAGGATCCTTTTGGCTACTTTCCAATGGATCTCATGAGGCTGATCCATGTATCTAGAAGCCACACTTATTGCATAACAAAGATCAGGTCTAGTATGTTTCAGATACAATAAAAATCCAATCAATTGCCTATACAGTGTATTGTTTACCATAGGTGAAGAATCAGCTTCTTCCAGCTTCACTCCTGAAAGGAAAGGAGTTTTGCTTGCTTTGCAATCCTTCATTCTGAATTTGTTCAGCAAGTCTAAGGCATATTTGGACTTCTGCACCTTGATTCCAGCTTTGGTTTGAGCAATCTCAAGCCCCAAAAATTGACTTAAGAGCCCCAAATCTGTCATGGAGAAGGCTTGGTTCATAGCTCCTTTTAAGGAAGCAATCTCAGCCTATGAGCTTCCTGTAATGAGGAGGTCATCAACATATAACACAATGATCATTAATGAACCATTAACTAACTTCAAATATACATTTAGATCTGATTTGCACCGAACAAAATTCAGTGATAGCAAGAAGCTATCGATCTTGGCATACCAAGCCCTGGGGGCTTGCTTTAGCCCATACAATGACTTTCTCAACCTGCACACAAGAGAAGGGTTAGTAGAAAAACCTTGAGGCTGCTGCATATATATATTTTCAGTGAGATCTCCATTCAGGAAGGCACATTTTACATCCATGTGAAGTACCTCCCATTGCCTTGAGGCTGCAATGGCTAGAGCTAGCCTGATGGAATCCATCTTTGCCACTGGGGAAAAAGTCTCATTGTAATCTATGCCATGAACCTGTGAGTATCCCTTGGCTACCAATATGGCCTTGTACTTCAGTGGTGAACCATCAGCAGCAAATTTGGTCTTATAGACCCACTTACACTGTACTATTTTTCTCCCTGGGGGAAGATCCACTAGCTCCCATGTGTTGCTCTTCTGGAGTGAGCTGAACTCCTCCTTCATGGCTGTTTGGCATATTGGATCTCCTGCTACTTCTTCATATGTTTGAGGATCAGACTCCACCATCAAATAGAATTTTTCAGCAAACATAGGATCCTTCATGCACAGACCACTCTCAAATTGAGATCTAGTCCTCCTTGGGTAATTGGGATCCCCAGCTAGCTCTCCTGCTACATGTAGTGTCTTGGCTTCCCATTTTGGCCTTGTAGGGCTGTTATGGTCTGCAATAAACTCATCTCCATCAGAAAAATCAGAATCAGCATGTTCAACAAACTCTTTACTTACTTCTTGAGGTTCAGGTGGTGAAGAGGCTTCACCAACTTCCACTACTGCAAGGGGTTCTTCTTCAAACTGAACACACCTTTCAATGAAGGCTTTGTTTGTGCTCAAATTTATCAACTTGTACCCTTTTGAATATTCAGAGTATCCAACAAAGAGACACTCTTGGATTTGTGGCTACAAAGCCTTCCTCTTCTCTGTCGGGATTCTAGCCCAAGCCTTTGAGCCAAAAATCCTGAAATGGGTCACATCTGGTTTGTGCCCACTCCATGATTCAAAGGGAGTCATTCCATCAAGATATTTGTGAGGCACCCTATTCTGAATATAGGCTGCACAGTTGATAGCTTTGGCCCAGTACTTTGGTGGCAAAGTTTTGGCCTCCATCATGCATGTTGCCATCTCCTTCAGTGATCTATTCTTCCTCTCAGCAACACCATTTTCCTGTGGTGTGTAAGGGATAGAATGCTGCATCTGAATACCTACATCTGCACAATAATTAATAAACTCAGACTTGACATACTCACCACCATTGTCAGATCTGAGGGCCTTGAGTTTCCTTCCAGGATGGTTTTCAACCAAAGCCTTAAAGACTTTGAATAGGCCAAAAACTTCAGACTTGTGTTTCAGGAAGTGAAACCAGCAATACCTGGAAAAGTCATCAATGAAATTCAATGCATATTTGGCCTGACTCATGGACATATGAGGGAATGGGCCAGCAACATCACTGTGGATCAGCTCGAGGGGTGCAGAGGTTCTCTCATGACTAGCTCTCTCAAATTTGTGCTCTGGGTGTTTTCCTAGGATACAACCTTGGCAGACTCCTTTGAAAATTTTATCTTGGGAAACCCTATGACCATCTCTTTTTCACTAAGATCAAAAAGATACTTGTAATTTAGGTGGCCAAATATTTCATGCCAAAGCTTGCTGGCTTCATTAGCATGAATGAGAAGAGCAGAGGGGTTTGAGTAAGGTAGGAAGTGTGAGAACATGTATACCTTTTGAGCATGATTTGCAACTCCTTTTGCAATGACTGTACCACTTGAGATCTCTATGATCTCAACTTCATCAAGGGAGAATATGACCTTCTTAGGAGACTCAGTGTGGGTCATCTGGTTCACTGACAGGAGGTTGGAGGCGAGACCAGGCACATACAGCACATTGCTGAACTAACCATGATCAAGATGTATCCTTCCTTTGCCTTTACTTTCAGTGAGAGAATCATCTCCCAGTACAATAGATGGTCCTTTCGACATGTCCAGTGAGGAGAAGGCCTCCTTAGTCGAAACCATGTGTCTTGAAGCTCTAAAATCAATGATAAAACTGGGTGAGCTTGATGTGCCAGCAACTAGACCATGAACCCTCTCTCTATCATCTGAACTTGATCCTCCTTCTCTCTTCTTTGAGCTTTCTGGAAGGGAGATGCCATTCTTCTCCAAGAGTTGGGTCAGCATGTCTATCTGCTTTTTCATACAAGAGCTTTCAGAGTGATTTCCCTTATTGCAGTATGCGCACTTGTTCATTTCACCTTTGTTTTTCCTCTTCTGGTTATTCTTCTTGGGACCTTGTGGATCCTCCAGAGACTCTTTCTTGTCTCTCTTTTGCTCAGGTGGCTTTTTAGCTTTCTTTTTACCTTTTGAATCCACCTTCGAATCTCCAGCAATCAAAGTGTGATCTTTGGATGGTTTGATGGTGCCCATCATCACTAGCTTGTCATGTTCTTGTGTGAGAGATTCCATGAAATATGAAAGGCTAGGCATCTTCCAGGTTCGAGCTGTCAGTTTTGTGGCATAGAAGGTCAAAAAAAACACTGAATAGTCAGGGCCTAGCTTTGAGAGGATGGCCAGTACGAGCTGATCATCTTTATTTTCGATCCCACACTATTTCAGCTGCAAAACTAGTGCTTTGAACTTGGATAAATATAGCTGCAGGGATTCAAAGCTTGTTGGACTCAGAGAAATCAGCTCATTTTCGATTTGATGTCCCCTCATCTCATCTGTCTTTCCAAAAATATCAGCAAGCTTCTCCCATACTTCATTCGGTGATGTCAATCCATCAAGATGGAAAAGGAGGTCTCTGGAAATACTCAGACACAGGAGGCCATAAGCCTCATCCCTCCTGTTGTGCCATTTTATTTTCTCTGCAGCTGCATTGGGCTTTGCTTCTGTTGCCATAGTCACCCTGTAGAGGCCTTTTTCTCTCAATAGTATCTCCATCTCTACTTTCCATTCAAATAAATTGAAAGGAGTCAAGATAGTTTTCTGTGATTGATCCATAGCTTAGAAAATCTGTCTCGGCTGTCAGTAGAAGGCTCCCAGCCACTGATGTCGAACCTGCAAAACAATTTTTGAAGGAGAGAAACAATCTACAATGGCTCTGATACCATGTGGAAATTGAACCAGGTGATAGATTAATTTTACTCGCAACAATTAAGAATTGATCATGCAAAATCACTCACAAAGAGACTGAAAATTGGAGCTAAACACTAAACTGTATTAACTTAGTGTACAATAGCCAACCCTATAAAATAATAGGTTGCTGAATCAATAACATACATCAGGGATTCGAATGCATGAGGAGAAATTCGAATCTAGCATAAAGCAGGCTTGCTAAAAATAAGCAAATCCCCCATAGGTGTAAAAAGCTGATCCCAAATCTGTCATGGAGCTCACGAATTGGAAAAATGGCTTAGGAAAGCTAAAGAGTGGTGGAATGGCAGCTCATACATGCTTTGGCATGGAGAAAAGAGAGGAGGATGTGTAGGACAAAAAACTAGTCAACCTCACCTAGTCTAGCTTTTCCTTTTGCCTTAAAACACTAAAAAAGCAGGGAATAAAGCAAAAAAAGCAGAAGGGCGCCTAGGAGGCCAGGAATAAAGTAGAATTGATTCCTTTAGCTCTCCCATGCGCTACATGAGTCAAATAAGGCAATTTTGACCATTATAGCTAGGCAAATGACAACTTGCACAAGGTGGGACACATGAACTAGGCTAATTGGACAAAAATAATGAAATTAATGCCTAAGTGGGTAAACTATGGGTTGATTATTCTAACACCTCTTACAATAACTCTATCCACATCATGGTGGAAGTAAAGAAAAAATTCCTAACTAAAAAAACATAAGAGGTTTAATGTTTATGCTACTTCATAGTACTTTTAAATATTATCTCAAATTTTTAAGCTTCATTAAGTAGATCAACAAAATTGACCCGAATGTAGCATGTGGAAAGTTGATTTTCATTTCATGATCATCCATGGTTATTTTCACATCAATTTTATATTAAATACTCTTTCCCTATAAATTTTCAAGATAATGCAAAAGATGTTCCTTTTCCAAGATTCATTTTCAGAAACTGTGAAAGCAAAGCCAGAAAGGTAACTTGACGAGATTACTGATGATTATGAAGGCGCCACATTTATCATCCATGGCTGATTAGAATGGGTACATTTTGATGTCCCATTTGCTTTGTCAATTCTGTTTAGTTTCATGAATATCGACCTCATTATTTCACTTTCATGGATACTTACATACCTAATCATTGATGCTATTTAATTTTTTCGATTGAATCGAATTGAATCAATGTGTTTGTTTGAAGATTGGATCAGGAAAAATGGTGAACGAAGAATATTGTGTCTGTGGTGACCTGATCGAGCAGGGGTTTGGGATTGGAGACTGTTCATCATATGGCAAAGCAAGGTCTCACTATTGTTTTGACTGTTCGTAACCATGCCTACGGCTTGGCCATTGCAAAATATGTTGCACATGAAGGATACCCAAATGTTCATTTCCATCAGTTAGATGTGCAGAGCGATCAACGTGTGTCTCTCTTGGTCGATTGGATTCAAAACAAATTTGGCGGGATCGATATTCTGGTACTCTTCAACCCCAAAGTAAAGAGTATACATAGAGATGAGCTTTAAGTATATGCACCGCGTGATTAATAATAATGTTTTGAAATTGTGATTTCTGAACCGGAAATTTACTGGAAACTAGATAAATAATGATGGAGTGATTGGAGCGGAAATAGATTGAGATTTATGGGAGAGTCGCGGAATTAGTCGCCTAATGCTACTGATCTCGTTAATATTCTTGCTGATTTATTCGAGACTCAGTGAGATATTTTGGATTCGTATGATATGATTTTAAGGTTTCAAATATTTTAGATGCTTTTCTTATTTTCATAAAGTTGTGTTGGGATCCAGTTGATAAGTCTTTTCTACGCCAGAGGTCAGCGATCTAGTTGGGATCATAGTTCCCTTTTTAAGGTATTTAGGTATTTGATGTAGTAGGCTTAGGTTCTTTTAGGTGGGTCCTTTGTTATTTCTTGTCGGGGTTAGGGCTTCTCCACCTGGGTATTTGGTGTTACATGGTGAAGTCTTTTAGGGTAAGTTTTTTTGGTAATTTCAGTTGAAAAAAAAATTGAAGCATTTGGTGCTGTAATGAGGCTCCGACTTTATTAGAAGACTAAAGGAGTGGAGTTAAGATGGATTTGAATTTAACCCTGATTATTTGAAAACATTAAAGGTTTCAACAGTGGTAATTTCATCCATGGTGATGTTGAGGGTGGCAGAGAAACCGATCTTTCACAGAGGGTTTCAATGAATATTATGAGAATGCAAAGGCATGCATGGATACAAACTACTTGGGCACCAAGAGAATGGTGAAAGCGTTGCTTCCTCTATTGAAGCCATCATCCTTCGGATCTAGAATAGTGAATATCTCATCAACTAGGGGACTGCTTCAGGTAAAGTTATTTAATGATAAAATATCCACAGCTATCTCTGCTTCTGTTTGAATTCAAGGTGCATTTTGTAATGGTTCAGTCTTTAGGGATTACAATTTATGTTACCAGAATTCGTATTCCTCAAATAGGGTGTTTTTGTTTGCCTTGTAATTCACCAAGTTGGAATAAACGTTACATTCATCACACATAGGTGTCTCCTTTTGCCCTGTAATCCATAACGATCGCTGGTCTCAAATGATTTTGAATTGGAGCTTTATACGAGTTTTATTCTTATGATCATAATTGTTGTTTGTAAACCCCATGTGTGAATAAACAATTTATTAGTAATTATTATCCATATTTTCTCACTCTGCTCTTTCCTACATTCTTTTTGTTCAATTATGTGTATCTAAATGGATCCATGATTTTAGCAATTACTAAATAAAAATGGTGAAATTTTCAAAATCTGGGAAACGAAAATCTGAGAATGCAACTCGCTGATGTCGAAAACCTGAGAGAAGAAACGATAGATGGGTTTATCAACATCTATCTGAATGACGAGAAATCAGGAGAGATTGAAGGAAATGGGTGTCCTGCTCGACTGAGAGCATACATTGTGTCTAAGATAGTCATCAATTCCTACCTACACTAAGCTTGTGTCAAGAGATCTTCAAAAGCACGATGATAATGATCACAACGTGTATGTGAATTGCTTGCATCCTGACAGCTTTATCAAAACTGATATGACAGGCCAAGGAGGATATGTGTCGGTAGCTGAAGCCGCAACTTATGTAGCGAGGGATGCCCTTCTTCCTCCGGGAGGACCTTCATGTCAGTTTTTTGACAAAGATTTTTTTTTACTTCATTCTAGTTTGATGTATGGAGCCATGGCCTCTCCGTACATAGTCATGGCCTTAGCTTTAGGCAAGTATTCACTTTATGAGTGTGAGAAAGTATTTATTTTGATTAATTTAGGGATTATGTAAATCGACCAATGTGAAATGGGAAAAGATCACCCATTTCAACCTTGCTTTAATTAACCATCATGTATTTAATTTGATTAATTTAGTATGTAAATCAACCAGTATGAAATTGCTATTATAATTATCCTATATATTTTAATTTCAACGCAAGGTGAACAAATGCAATCAAAACCAAGAATAATTTGTCAGTAGGAAACAAAATAACAACATGAATATTTTAGAAATGGTTACAGGGCATGGAAGTAGATATTATGGCTCAGAGGCTGTGTTCATCCACAGCCTACTTTCACCTCATTAGGAAGACTTTAGAGGTACTCTCAATGAAATATTGAAAGTTTGGTCATTTACACTAGTGATATTATGATATCACTTAAGAGTTTTCAATAGCTCAGACAGAAAGGACAAGGTGCTAATAGGACCTGAGGAAAATTGAAAATACAATGCAACAAGAGCAATAAAATTTGAATGCCCAGTATTACATAACATTGATATGTTCAGAGATATTTTTAGAAAGACATAATTTTGTCTATGTTAAATACCTGGACATAAGAGCTACCAGGAGGGAAAAAATTTATCCCTTCCACATATGATGCACATTCAAGTGCTGACAGGCCACATCCCTGGTGTATCAAATTAGTCCTTAGAAAACTGGTATGTAAGAAGTTTACATAAGCCTTACGAGGGCCTTTCAATGCCTTCTCTGGAACGAAGTGTTCACCGTTGACAACTTGATTGATGGTCAGGGCAATCTGAAAGGGCTCTTGCCAAAACTTGACTCTATGCATTGAGAGATACATTTGATACATTTTAAGCTATGACCAGGGTAGAGAAACCTTTACCTTTGGTTTGTCCTGGTTTGACACTAATCAAGTATTTGTTTGTTGAGAAAAGCATCTAAAACTTCTTCATTTAGGTTTTTGATTTGAGACGGCTACTTTCTCAGAGCTTCATTTCAGTATCTCTGGAAAATACACCATTAAGTATTAAGAATGTGCAAAGTCAACAATTTCATAAAGGATGCACATTTCTATCATGAAAATGGCTAGGTTACTAAAAATTAGTGCAAACTTTTTTTAGTAGATCAGGGTAAAGAGAGGCATACATTACCATCTATAAAGACAATCCAGCACTCAATATAGATTTCTAGGTAGCAGGAACAGATGTATAGGGTTATTATGAGATAATTCCTATTATTTGTGTCTAGCAAATATGCCATGTCTCATTCTGGGAGTATTACAAACAAATTTGGCTATCTTACAACATTCTAGAAAGATCCCTTCGGCTAATAAGCATTAAATGACCCACTTACATGGATGATATTACTCACGAGAGAAAAAAACATCTCTAAGGAATTTGAAGTTTGAAGTTAGGAGAAAGGTCATGAACATTCTTGGATGAATATTTCTGGTTGCTTTTTCAACAGCAGTCTAGATTACAGAGTTGGAATCAAGTCTTTCTTAGCATCACTCAATAGTTAACTGAGTCTTACAACTCTCCAATGAACCCCTTTTTTAGCACAAACCTCCATGAAAACATCTCAAAAATTAGTACACAGATTTGCACTAGGATTGCCAAGAATTTGTCTTATTGTTGTGATTTGATTTTATCATTCAAAGCTCGATATTCTTTATCATTCACCTACACTCAGATCCGAAAACATGAACAGCAGTACAGGCCTGCAATCTGCTTCATAGATCATGTCTGCATACTGGGTGAGAATCATGATAATATCCTACTTGGGAAAACTAATGCTGCAGGTCAAATATCCTTCATAGCAGTGGCTTAAGAATAGTAATGAACTGCTCATAAAATATTAGGTTTGGCAGTCTTCAATATAGGAAGGTTCCCCCTGTCAAAGGGATGTTCTATACCTTTAGAGCTGCTTCTAACCTATCGTTGCCCCTCAAAACATTTCATACTTCACCCTTTGAAGAAATTCATTAGAATTATATTGCAATTAGCTAGGCTATCATGATTCATCACAATGTGAAACAAAACTCCACCATTAAGGAGACCAAGACATAAATCATCTCCATGATCATATAACCCTTGCTCTTTTACTGCTATTTATCACTACCATTCACGCCCAGACTTGTCCAAACGTGCCCAGAACTGAAAATTTCCACCTTTATTGCTCCCTTTCAAGCACAATCCTGCCAAGATATGCTACAATAAGCTTCTATGTTCTTCTAGAAGGCTGAAATGTAAAAAACAATTGCATGAAGACATCCCTGCAACATGGGGTGTAACACAAAGCACTACAAGGAACTTGGCAATTGACCTTATTTTACGAAAGCAAGATATACTTTCCAAGACAATTTTTTTTTTTTTAAAATGCTTCCTTTGACTCTTGATGAACACCACCCTGTCAACACTAAGGCAGATGAACCGATGGTATTCTTGAATAGAATCCAATGCCATACCCATGAACCCAACTAACATACATGGGCATGGCAACCCCTCAAGGGAAAACACGTATCTACGGGGAATTGAAACCTAGTAGGGAGAATACCACTATCCCCTCTTTAATAGCCATCCAAACCCCTTTTAACATATATTCACATCTTGATAATGAGGATATCTCATTTCTTAGTTACAAAGTAATAAACATAAAACAATGTACTTTACATTTCCCTCCCACTTCAAAAGAATAACATCCTCAATGTGTTCATTATGGGCCAAACAAAATTTGTTAAAGTTAGTGCAACTGTGAGACCCATTCTCAGAGAATGGTTTCCTAGTCAGTTGACTAGGAGAGAGTAAGACCCTAGAAGGTACCCTAGGGCCCCCAGTAGTCTCCTGGGGTTCTTGGTCTAGGACCAAGCAGGTTGATGCCATGGCAAAGCCCCTTGCATGTGGCTAGGGCCCCTATATGCCTCTAGGGTATTTTGGTCTAGGACCAAGGATGTGATGTCCAAGTAGAGCCTGCAGGTAGATGCAAAGATATATTCTAGAATAGGACTAGGGACACGATGTCCAAGTAGGTCCTGTAGGTAGTTGATCAACTTTCAGTGTGAGACTAAAACTCAGCTTAGTACTGAGAACCACTCTGCGAGAGAATGGAGGACCCGGTTAGGGTCCTGGGATTGATCAACTTGATTCAGTGTGAGACTGAAACTCAGCCTAAGGCTGAAAGCCATTCATTAAGAATGGAAGATAATGATGTCCCCTCTCCTAATCGGTTATTGCTAGGTTGATTCGCAAGGGACTGGCCACCCCTTGATGATGTCCCTAGCATCTAACCCTTAACAGCAGTGTCAAGGACAAAATGATTGTACCATTCGTTTGGATCTTCCCCCTTATACAGTGATAACAAAATATATAAAACTATGTATCTTGAGAAAGAGAAAAGTCTTTGGTGTTGTTGGTCCTAAATGTTGATTGTCCACTTTTACGGTTCACTTGCTTTTATGGTTGTTGGCTTTTGGTCCTATTCCTATTTGGTCCTAGCACTCTCACTTGTGTGCACCATTGACTATGATGTCTCCTACTTTATGGAGTGTATTTACCTAATGGTTTATTAAGGACCATATATTGTTATGGTTACCTTATGTCTTGTTAAAGGACCCTTGACCCACTTCTGGTTTTGGTTTATTTACCTCATGTTGAATTTTTGGACTTGCACTTTATTATAATTACATTAAATAATTATTTTATAGTTTTATCAATAAAATCTTAGGATTTTATTAATAAACTTTTGGACCATTTTACTCTTATGCTTAAAACCTTATACTTTACCTAAAGTACACTTTTGTTTTTTTGGGGACAAGTTACTTTATGATTTTATTATATTTATTATAATAAAATCTTATGTTACTTTTTTTTGGACCAGCTACTATATGATTTTATTATATTTATTATAATAAAATTTTAGACCATTTTTACTTTTACTTTAGGACCACATTATTTTTTAATCTCTCTTGATTTTTACCATAGCTTGTATAAAAACCAAAGTGCTATCCTTCAATACGTGTGATTTTTTTCTTCACAGTGATCTCTGCGATTTGGTGATTTTTTTTTCTTCACAGTGATCTCTGCGATTTGGTGATTTTTTTCTTCACGGTGATCTCTGCGATTTGGTGATTTTTCTTCACGGTGATCTCTGCGATTTGGTGATTTTTCCTCACGGTGATCTCTGGGATTTTGTGATTTTTTTCTGACGGTTCACTTCACGGTTTACTACACTGGATTAAGTGCCAGCTCTTTTCACATTTTTTACTTTTCGGGCTACCTTCGTGGCTTAAGTGAAGACCCTCCACGATTCTGCTTGCCATATATGTTTACGGTGTGTTTTTCACTGGGTCTTACCTTTCACAGTTTTATTTCACGAGTTAGATCCTTCACCAGGTTGTCTACGGGCTGTTTGCGGTTTATATTCACAAGCTTTCCGTGTCCCTTCTTCACTGGCTGCCTTCGTCTTTAGTCTGCTGAATGTTCTGCTTGTTGGTTGTTCCTTTGTAAGCCAACCTGTGACTCTTCCTGCTGGCTAATAATTTTGCAAATCCAGTATTTTCCTATCTATTGATTATCTGCTGCTTTGCTGGACTGAGATCTGTGTTTGTGGGATTAGACTGAGTCTATCCTCGTTTTCCTTGCTGGTCCATGTGCTAAGTTTGTGTTTATACTTCAGTATTGTGAACACACCAGTGCGATTTTCGGTGATCTCTTTCCTATCTGAACTATTGTGATTATGCTGCTACTTTGATTGAAGAACCTAAGGTCTGTTTACTTCTACATGAACTCTATTTATCTCAAGGTACATATATGGTTTAATCAGTTTGACTTGTCCTTTCAGTGACAAGATCAAACTTAGAACTATTTGAGTATAAGGCAGATCCAACGATTGGTTATGATTCTTTATCTTCTGTAGTTTATTTGAGATTGAATTTACTGCACATGATTATTATTCTGTACATGACATTTGGAAAAACATCTCAATGATCAACTTTAATGCAGTGACTAGTAGAGCGTTAAAGTTAACGCAGTGACCAACAGAGCATTAAGTTGAAAGAGATGAAAGTTATGTTGTTAAATTTTATTATAGTTTAAATTTTACCTAAGTTTTATATGTTCATGTATTGAAGTTTATTACTGGTACTAAAACTCATCTAACCTGCAAAATTCAACATGGTATCAAAGCTTAGGGTGTAGCTAACTCTGTTTTGCAGCCAACAGAAACTACAACGATCCTAAGACAAGATCTATACTTCACAGAATCTTACTTTTCAAGTTGACAAGTAAAGGTTAAGATGACTACTCCTTCAGTGAAATCAGAAGATAGGCTCAAGGGAGCCTCCAACTTCAATGCTTGGAAGGCTAGGGTTCTAAATATCCTAGAAGAAAGCGATCTAGATGATTTGGTTACTAGATTTGTTGAGGAGCCTACTACAGCCCAAGGAAGAGCAGCATTCAAGAAGAATCAAGCCAAGGAAAAGCAAGTTATATTTGACTCAGTTAAAGATAACCTGATGGTTGTATTAGCTCCGTTAAGGATAGCCAAAGAATGCTTCGATGCTCTAGCTAACCTCTATGAGAAGAAATAGCCTACTCAGAGAATAGTCTTGAAGAAACAACTCAGATCAGTTAGAATGGAGAAAGATGAGAATGTTTCTACCTTCTTTTCTAGGATCGCTCAGATAAGAGACCAACTCTTGGCCATTGGAGATAAGGTAGAAGATGATGATCTTGTGCAGACAGTGTTCGATGGCCTCCCTACAACGTGGGAGACATTCTTGGCTTCAGTAAATGGATGAGGGGATCAACCCAACTTTGAAAGGCTGTGGCATGATTGTTTAAATGAAGAAAGCAGGATTCAAAGCAAATTCGCGCCCCTCCCAGAAAATAATCAAGCTCTAATTGTCAAAACAAAGAAAGGAAAAAATCCCTCACCACACAAGGACAATAGTAAGGAACCTTGAGGTAAGCATTCCTTTAAATCAAGAGTTAGATGTTATAATTGTGGTAATCCTGGTCATTATGCATGGGAGTGTAGAAAACCATCTAACAAAAATTAGCATAGAAAGAAACACCATGTTTCAGTTGCTACAGAAGAAGAGCAACCTCAACAAAAGAGGTCTAAGGTTGAGACCAAGAATCCAGGTCAAGGAAAAGAATATTACTTGGACTCAACACTTTCAAGTCCCACCTTCAACTTTTCAAATTCCTGGTGGATAGACAGTGGAGCCTCTAAGAATATGACTAGATTTATGGAGACCTTGGTATCTATCAAGGTCAAGCAGTTCCACAAGAAATTGGAACTTGGAGATGGAAGTACCTTTGACATTAAAGGGGTTGGTTCAACCAAGATACAGCTTGATTCGGGTATGTTGATTAATGTTGAGGAAATTTTATATGTTCCTGGTCTAAAGAAGAATGTTATTTCAGTGACAGTTTTAGAAGACAAGGGGTACTCTGTAACTTTCTCAGAAGGAAAATTTTTGATATGGTCTAAAGGTAGAAGTATAAACTCAGCCATTGTGATTGGAGTTCGTGAAGGTGACCTCTATAAGGTCCCATGACATGCCATTGAAACTCTATACCCTAGTCAAGATTCAGAGATCAAGAGGGAGACATTTGTACTCTCTAGTCCCCAACCAAGTGGGGTTGCAGAAGATGAAAGAGTGATCTTCCATCAGTCCTCCAGTGACTTAGAGATGGAATCTTATAAGACTTCTCACTTAGAGAAGTAGAGGGGGAAGGCCAAGAAGCCTACGTTTGATCTCATTAAGTAGCCTATTGAAAAGATTCAAGGTTGCCCCAATGAGAGCCATGTCACTGATTTAGTTTACTCCTATTATGAGGAGTTAGTCCAACAATGGATTTGCAAAATTGTTTTGCGGAAAGTATTTCTCAGCCATCAAGGGAAGTCAACTATAACTTCCAATATGATTTATGAGATCATGCTTCATGCTAAGATGGAGAGCTGTTTGAAGTTCTCAAGAAACCCTGTATCTGATGACAGGTTGAAAGACATCGAGATGAGTTATCACAACGTAAGGGTACAATATGTTATCGATGTGCTAAGAATGTCCCTCTTGCTGAGAGCGAGTGTTAAAATTAGTGCAGCTGCGAGACCCATTCTCAGAGAATGGTTTCCTAGTCAGTTGACTAGGACAGAGTAAGACCCTAGAAGGTACTCTAGGGCCCCCAGTAGTCTCCTGGGGTTCTTGGTCTAGAGCCAAGCAGGTTGATTCCATGGCAAACCCCCTAGCATGTGGCTAGGGCCCCTATATGCCTCTAGAGTATTTTGGTCTGGGACCAAGGATGTGATGTCCAAGTAGAGCCTGCAGGTAGAGGCAGAGATATATTTTGGTATAGGACTAGGGACATGATGTCCAAGTAGGTCCTGCAGGTAGTTGATCAACTTTCAGTGTGACACTGAAACATAGCTTAGTACTGAGAACCATTATGCAAGAGAATGGAGGACCTGGTTAGGGTCTAGGGATTGATAACCTTGATTCAGTGTGAGACTGAAACTCATCCTAAGACTGAAATCCATTCATTAAGAATGGAAGATAATGATGTCTCCTATCCTAATCGGTTATTGCTGGGTTGATTCTCAAGGGACTAGCCACCCCTTGACGATGTCCCTAGCATCTAACCCTTAAGAGCAGTGTCAAGGACAAAATGATTGTACCATCCGTTTGGATCTTCCCCCTTATACAGTGATGACAAAATATATAAAACTATGTATCTTGAGAAAGAGAAAAGTCTTTGGTGTTGTTGGTCCTAAATGTTTATTGTCCACTTTTACGGTTCACTTGATTTTATGGTTGTTGGCTCTTGGTCCTATTCCTATTTGGTCTTAGCACTCTCACTTGTGTGCACCGTTGACTATGATGTCTCCTACTTTATGGAGTGTATTTACCTAATGGTTTATTAAGGACCATATATTGTTATGGTTACCTTATGTCTTGTTAAAGGACCCTTGACCCACTTATGGTTTTGGTTTATTTACCTCATGTTGAATTTTTGGACTTGCACTTTATTATAATTACATTAAATAATTATTTTATAGTTTTATTAATAAAATCTTAGGATTTTATTAATAAACTTTTGGACCATTTTACTCTTATGCTTAAAACCTTTTACTTTACCTAAAATACACTTATGTTTTTTTTGGGACAAGTTACTTTATGATTTTATTATAATAAAATCTTATGTTACTTTTTTTTGGACCAGCTACTATATGATTTTATTATATTTATTATAATAAAATTTTAGACCGTTTTTACTTTTACTTTAGGACCACATTATTTTTTAATCTCTCTTGATTTTTACAGTAACCTATATGAAAACCAAAGTGCTATCCTTCAATACGTGTGATATTTTTCTTCACGGTGATCTCTGCGATTTGGTGATTTTTTTTCTTCACGGTGATCTCTACGATTTGGTGATTTTTTCTTCACGGTGATCTCTGCGATTTGGTGATTTTTCCTCATGGTGATCTCTGGGATTTTGTGATTTTTTTCTGATGGTTTACTTCACGGTTTACTACACGGGATTAAGTGCCATCTCTTTTCACGTTTTTTACTTTTTGGGCTACCTTCGCGGCTTAAGTGAAGACCCTCCACGATTCTGCCTGCTGTATATGTCTGCAGTTTGTTTTTCACTCGCTCTTACCTTTCACAGTTTTCTTTCACGAGTTAGATCCTTCACTGGGTTTTCTACGGGCTATCTGCAATTTATATTCACGAGCTTTCTGCATCCCTTCTTCACCGGCTGCCTTCGTCTTTAGTCTACTGATTGTTCTGCTTGTTGGTTGCTCCTTTGTAAGCCAACCTGTGACTCTTCCTACTGGCTGCTAATTTTGCAAATCTGGTCTTTTCCTACCTGTTGATTATCTGCTGCTCTGCTGGACTGAGATCTATGTTTGTACGATTAGACTGAGTCTATCCTCATGTTCATTGTTGCTCCATGTGCTGAGTTTGTGTTTATACTTCAGTATTGTGAACACACCAGTGTGATTTTCGGTGATCTCTTTCCTATTTGAATTGTTGTGATTATGCTGCTACTTTGATTGAAGAACCTAAGGTCTATTTACTTCTACATGAACTCTGTTTATCTCAAGGTACGTATATGGTTTGATCAGTTTGACTTGTCCTTTCAGTGACAAGATCAAACTTAGAACTATCTGAGTATAAGGCGGATCCAACGATTGGTTATGATTCTTTATATTCTGTATTTTATTTGAGATTGAATTTACTGCACATGATTATTATTCTGTACATGACATTTGGAAAAACATCTCAATGATCAACTTTAATGCAGTGACCAGCAGAGCGTTAAAGTTAATGCAGTGACCAGCAGAGCATTAAGTTGAAAGAGATGAAAGTTATGTTTTAAATTTTATTACAGTTTAAATTTTACCTAAGTTCTATATGTTCATGTATTGAAGTTTATTACTGGTACTAAAATTCATCTAACCTGCAAAATTCAACAAAATTAAGTACTATTCATACGTAGTATTTCTTTAACCATGTTGCTTCATTGGATCCATACTGCTTCTATTGGACTTTGACGTGCTCTGTTCCCTAATTCAATGTCATGACTTTGTTGTCAAGAATACAAACTAACTCACTTGAGAATTGCCCTTTTGACTCCACCTAATTCACAGACCAATTGAAAATGAGAGGAGGATCGTGCACATATATTTTTAGGAAATACAGATAAAATGCATCATGTGTCTTCATACTAGGTGGTAATGCAATCAGATATGCAATGGGCCTGATTCTTTCCAAGATGTCAAATGGGTTGCAGTTTTAGAGGTGACTTTCATGCAATCTCCCAATTTCAATGCGCTTATAATTAATTTAATGCTAAAAAATATGTGAAACTCCCCCACATCAAATTCCTTATATAATCAAACTCTTTTGGCCATCATGGGCCACTTTAAAGTGCTATTACCTTGCTCCTCCCTATTCTTCAACATTTCAAGTGCAAGTGTTATCCAGTCATTTGGTTACCCAGGCTATCAAGGTATTAAATTTCTTCCATACAATGCTTCAAATAGGCTCACGCCTAAGGACATATGAATCCATTGATATAAGAAAATTATGCAATTTCATGGTAGCCATCAACCCATATGGGTTATGCATTGCATACATTTCTAGCAAGTCTCCAATTATTTGCTTTTACCTGTTCTATTTGCTCATTGTCTTCAAGTGGTATATTATGCTAAACTTCCACTAACTGCCTAATGCTTGAAAACTGAAACAAGCCCTTACAAAAATAAAAAAATGAACTTAGCATCCCTGTCCACTATACTTTTCTATGGTACTCCCTACAAACTCACAATATCCTTAGTGAATACTTCAACAATATCTAAGGCTATATTGATAATATCAATGAGTATAAAATAAGCTACTTTAGTCAAGTTGTATATGACCACAATGATGGAATCGTACTTTCACATCATTTTAGGCACCTCTACGATGAAATCCATAGAAATTATTACCTCCCACTTCCATTCCATGAATGTAATAATCCAATAGAATCAAGGATGCTATAGCTCAACCATAACCTTCTAGCATTCCAAACATTTTAATACACAATCATTGATTTTCTTCTTCATTCCTGACCAAAAGAACTACTTTCTTAGTGCAATGACTATATTAAGATAGCCTAGATGTTTGACATATGATACATCAGACATTTGCTTCACTCTTAATCCCCTTAGCTCCACGAAGTTAGCGATAGAAAACTTAACCTCACATTAAACAATTTACTTGCATCATTTCAACAAGAACAACTAAATCACTCTAACATTGTTCTAGAATTGATATTGAACAATGCATGGAAAGCATTTACAATTTACATCAATATGCCATACATATAGAAATATAAAACTTTACCCAAAACACAAGCTAGACTAGATGATACTCAAAAACATGCCCATGTAAGCTCTTCCAGAGCTTCGACCTTTCTTGTAGTGAAAAAGGAAAACTGTGATTTACAAGAGGATAGATAAGAGACAAATTAGAAGCTATTATGAGGCATCAAAAAAGCAATGGTGAAAAACTACAAAACAATTCACCAGCAAGCCAAAGAGATTCAAATTTGTATACATGGTAGTAATGCCAATCAGGGGACTCCACTTCAACTGGGATCTCCATTAAATTGGCATCAAAACACCTAAAAGCCAGTTTAAAACTTAGTAAAACTTCATGGATATTTATATACAATCAAGAACACTTCCCATGGGTTTTTGTTTTTTAACTGCTTCAAATGTAAAATTGAACTTGCTCCTACCTTCCTTATTCTATTAATTTCAGGATAAATGTCCTTGGAACAAAAATCAAATAGCACAACATGTTAAGTGCGAGCAACCACCTAAAATGGTGGATTTTCATTAAAAATAAGTTAAAAGAATGACATTCTAGTTAATGCAAGAGTATGAGAAAGAAAAATTACATGGGCATGCATCAGTTACAAACTTACAACAGCAAGACAACCATATAGTGATCAAGAAAATGGTTATGTGCAAACTTTTGTAATGATGAGAAAAGCAATGAAAATATCCACTAACTAGCTTATGCAATATCTATAATTTAATTTCAAAATTCTAATTCAGGAATAAGCAGTTATCTCTTATTTTTATATAATAACAAAACAAAAGATTAATTATGATCCTAATGCTAACCTTCCATGACAGCACCAACATTTCATAGGCAATGTTAAAATATTTGAACCAATGAGAATGGGTAGTAAATTGACTAATTTGTTATAGAAATCTAAGGGGATCATAGCATCTCCATTCAAGGCCCATGAGTGCCCCCAACACGTATGCCTATGATTGGTGGCTAACTTCCCCATTATACACACCAGTCCTTTCCAGCTAAATTACATAGATTGAATTATTTCCTTCCAAATGTACAAAGCTAGTATCAATTAGTGCCATCATAGGGGCAGAAGCACTGATGAAGTATGTGTAATGCTCATAACTACCATGACGTACTTTAGACATTTAAGTTGGAAAGTACATGTTAGAATAGAACTGTTATGTCATGACTTTAGTCTTTTAAACTAGCTTAACACACTTTCTAATTTGTATATAATCGCTTTGGAAAGCAAAGCGTCAGTTTGGGTTGTGATCTCATACAATGTGTTTTTCGAAAAAGTGAAGCATGACATCTATATGCTTTCTCTCTCACATTTGCTGGTCCACTTAGTTTTCTACAACTGGTATATGGATTTACAACATGGTATAAGAGCCATCGTAGAGGTTAGAAACTAAAGCATGTTATAAGGATATGTTGTGCACATATCAAGAAGGAAGCATGACCAAGGGACTGGTTGGAATACACAGAACAGCAAAGGAGGTGAGAAATAGATGGAGAGAAAGATAGCATAGCACAAAAGATAAGTTATCCTTTCGGCTTTTAGTCTTCCTGAATTTTAATATGTTGACTAGGTTAGAAACCTTAAGACAGTCACTGAGGTTGGCTCAGAAATTTGAATTTCTGGGTGGGTAATACTGCCACAAATTGCTATAACAATAGTAAGAGCTATAGAACAACACAAAATCAAGCATGCTTCCAAAATATTCCACAATACAACATGACATCAACATGTATGCTTCCCAAGATGGTTGTATAGGCAGTGACCAGGGACATGTAGACCACTGACAGTGAAAACAACATGTAGGCATGTTTTTAGAGGGACAAGCATACAGGCCCCAAGTAGGTCTGATAGACCTTTAACATTTTGGGAAGCCAAAAACATGCTCAAGGAGGCCTGTAAAAGTTGTAGGTAGTGCAACATAAACTAGGCTCATGCAGGCCTGTAACAGCTTTGGGCAGCACAAAACAGGCTCAGGTAGGCCTGTAATAGTTTTGGGCTGTCTGAAACAAGCTCAGAATGCCTGTAATAGTTTTGGACAGCAAAAGACCAAGTTAGGAATGCCTTTACTAGTTTTGGGCTGCCTAAAGCAAGCTCGACATGCCTGTAATAGTTTTGGACAGCACAAGACAGGTTCAAGCAGGCCTAATAGCACCAAACAACAAAAACAGGCTCAGAGGAAAAAGAAAAGGTGAAGGCCCCATGGTAGCTTTCCTTTTAGAAAGTTGGGCACTTGGTTGCTTGAGCTCATGGTTTGTTGGTTCATGTGCCTGCACTATTTTGGTCTGATAGCATTCTGAGTGCTTCTGTTAAAAGATTATGGCTTTGAAGGATGTGTAGTCATTTTCCCTAGCCACTATTGTTGTGGGTCCCTAGTGGAGTTTCATAGAACAACTATCCCCAAGGCTGCTAACACTCATATGGCCAACCAATTGTTGCAGGAAGACGCTACAATGAATGCAGAGGAAAACGTATTAATTGTTGAGGTTGATGCAAGCAAAGTGGCTGAGAATGGTCTTTATGTAATACACTTAAACCCAAAACTTTAGAGAAAAGACAGAAAAACACAAGAGAGAATAAATAAAACTGGAGAAAGATCTCTTGTATGAAAGGTATTTAAAATAGAGAGCTATGTTCTCTTGCCTCTTCAAGGGGGCAACTTCCAAGACCAAATCCCCAAATACATTAACAGTTATTGGAAAACATTACATAGTGTACTAATCTATATACAGTGCTTTAATAGCCAACACCCTAACTACTTGTGGCACTGCTGTTAATGAGGGTCAACCATCTAGGGCGCTTTATTCAATAAAGAGGGTCATTTTACATTAAGTCACTACCCACTAACTATCTATTAGGCCTTATGACCTTGTACATTGATAAAGTAGGGGAGTTAATGTAGGACCCTACCATGCCATCCCCTTCAAAAGCAACATTGTCTTCAAGGATAGAGTTGGGGAAACTGCTGCAAAATGACTAACGGTTCCCAAGTAGCATTTTCTAGTGATGAATCCTTCCACTAGGACAAAAATTCAAGGATAGTGCGCTAATGTCAATGAGCCTCCCTAGTGTCCAAAATTGCTTCTAGTTGGAGCCAAATGGAGCCTTCATCCAGTTTTGGTAATGTAGTTTGAACTCGACAGTTCCAACCCACAACCTTCTTCAAACAAGACACAAAAACTACTGGGTGGATCTTTGGAGTGTGATGAGAAGCACTAATTTGTAGGCCACCTAACCAATGTGTTAAACACTCTGAGCAATGTTGGTCTGCTTGTTGCTTCATGCGACTTTGAGCCATTGCCAACTTTTCCTTAAGTGTGCAAAGCGTAACATTATGATTCTAAAGTAGAATATCTATTGTGTGTACTTTGGAGGTACCAAGTAGATAAGAAACCACTGAGGGTGGTTGTCAACCATAGACTACTTCATATGGTGCCTTTTTTGTAGCCTCATGATAAGTGGTAATATACCACCATTCCACCAAGGGTAACCACTATGCCTACTGGTGCGGCTATTCAAATGCAAAACATTGCAAATAGGTTTGAAGACACCTACTGATTGCTTTTGTCTGACCATCTATTTGGGGATGATAAAATGTGCTCATTTGCAATTGTAATTTAAACTTTGAGACTTGGTGGGTACGACAAAATCCTGCTTTACCAAATAACCAAAACCTAGTTGACATACTGAAAAATATTTGGCACTTGAAGTTTGTTATAACAGTTCAATCACCAAAATATTTTCAAAGAAATTGGTATACAATGTACATTGTGATATGACAAATGTTTGACACAAAATATGCAAATCGACTATATTTCTACCAAGATATGCTCAGATGTGATTGAACCAATAACAGTACATTGCTATCTAGCAAAATCTCAGGTACCAAGAAAATGCAATAGGTCAAATGTTTGGCATAAAATATGCAAATCAACTAAATTTCTGCCAATATATGCTTAGAAATGTGATTGAATAAATAACAGTGAATTTCTATCTAGCAAAAGCTCAGGCACCAAGAAAATGCAAATCAAATAAAAGGATAACCAGTGATGAGTACAAATTTTGTCTAACAGAAGGATTGGTTCTATAATTCAGCACTGATTACAAAATATTTAACATAACATGTTGAAAGCATGATAATCATTGCTACCTAACATGAGATTTAGTAAAGAAAATTGTGTCAATAAGTTGAAACTTGAAATTTATGATAAGATGCAGAGAGGAATGAGCAATTGCTTCTAGATTGTAAAAGTCATGCTTGACAATTGAAAATCACAAGTGACTAGCCAAGAAGATGCATGCAAATATCGGCATTCATATACTTTCAACTCGTAGAAAAAAAAACAGAACGAAATGAGCATAAAACTACCTTAATTAGTCATGCAAAAGTTACACATTCACAATTATTGATCCAAAAGGTGATGCCTTTGAGGGACCAAATCTTTCACTACCCTCTTAACTTTGCCCAGTAATTAATAATTTAATGTCCAAGAATTCATCGAATGAATTGTGAAATATGGTATATTATAAAAAATAATAAATAAACTTTGGAGAACAGACCACTGATTTATCTCTCGGCGAAAGAGAAAGCATTTACAAATCAGGGCATCCAGGGTGATACCCTGACTTTGATCAGAAATTTGAATCTAAAATTTGGTTAGTAATTGTCTTTTAGCTTTGTGTTCTATTTTATTTTCCTTATTTGGATTTGGATGCATTAATGTACTCTATACATTAGGGATTTTGGGGTTCTTAAATTCCAGTGTTACATTAAAAATTTCTCAAATTCCAATGTTAATACCATCTATTTTGTCACATTCTACTATTATTTCAAATACTTTAGTTATTGAAATGTCGGGCTGCATCATATGCAATTGAAACTTCAAAGCCCACATCAAGTGATTCAAAATGAGATACAAACCCACATTTTCCAAGAATACATCAAAGTAAAAAACCTGGTATTGATTTCATTAGTATTGAGTTTATTGTGAAGGGTTTCTTGCTTTGCACTGAACTGTGTAAATATTTTATACTAATTTGTAGTTAGGGCAGAAAATTCAGACATTGTTGAGTATGATTTAGACGATGAAGATGATGATTGGATCCAAGAATTTAACAATGAAAATAAGATTCTTTTACCTGAAAGGTATGCATTTGATTGTCTGGTATTTTGCAGTCTCTATATGTCTTTTCCTATTATTGTGTAGGAGATTCATTATTATGTGATTTTCACCTTTTTTTAAGGATTGCATTGAGAATTTATTTATTTTTTATTCCATCGAAATTTTTTTGTAATTCTATTCAAAGGGCAATTATATTTTGTATATGCTTTTCAGCATTTTATATATCCTCCCAAAGATAGCAAGGGTATAAACATCCCACCAACATAAGAAAAAATTCCAAGCATTTTTCCTAACAGTATTTCCCCTCTTTGTTCTGCCTGTTTGTGCCTGCATACAAAGTTTATCTATCATTGTTCTATAAAGTGATAAAAACATACATTATTCCTGATTTTTCATCCATAGAGTTCTTTTTTACAGCCTTTTAAATATAGACCATAGTCCAGAATCCCTATTATATAAATTCCAGGTAAAACCATAGGTCTCCTAAATTAATCTTAAAACACCAAAATTTTTAAGTTTCAAAAGGGAAGGTGAATGCTTTGCATATTAACATTACATAGTTGTGCCATTTCAATAGCATTCCTTCATTCCAAGTGGTTCACTATTTCGGGATCTCCCTCTCTTTCCTGTTAAGCATTTCACAGTATCATTGCTTCATATTTGAAATTCAAGACTGTCTGCATTTAATAACTAAGCTATATCTGTGCTTATAACTGCCTTGCTTTGTTGACTTCGATTTTAGTGTGTAATATTTTTTTTCTTTCGAGAAGAATAAAATAACCTTCTTTTTATTATGGTAGCTAGGATTGGAATTTTGTAAGTTGTACATGTCAAAATGTGAAAGACAAGGGATGATTTATATAATTTGTGCCATTATTCATATAATAACATTCCTAACTTGACTGGAAAATTGTCAACTTTGTAGATGTTCTTTGCAGAATGTATATGAGTGATGAATAATTCTCCAATGGTGAATCTAACATTTAGGTTTGTTCTCCAAATGTATTATGTGCTAGGAAGGACCGACTTATGATTAATGAGTGATTGATTATAATTATAAAAGATGTAGTTTATATGGATTGTGGGATGCAATACATTAGTTTGTTGGTATAAAATAAAATGTTTTAATTGAAACCTATATTTTATTGACATGTAAGATCTTTGAGACCCAAGACTGACTGAAACTTTAAAATCACGTTTCACATTTATGGTTGGCTAATTGCTTGTTCACAAATGTAAATCTTGTTCATAATTATAAAATTTCTTGGAATAATTTGAGGATGAGAGGATGTTGCTAGTGAGCTTGCTCAAAAGTTCTATATTTTTTCCTACAAAATGCTTCTTTTGTGGCAACTCCCCTGGAACAGCTATTCTTGTCTAGAAAATAGAGCATTAGTTTGGCATCTGGTCACAAAGCAGTTTCTTAATTTATATTAAACACTGCAAGTTTGTAGGTTTCTTCTACTCAGAGGTTGAGTTCAAAGGATTAAGGAACCTATCTTTCATATCATGGTCAATTGTCTTTGTAGGTAGATTGATGAAAAGCATCTGTAGAAAGAATCAACTTCGGAGAAATTGAGTGATGCACATTCAGTCCTTATATGATATTAATCTTGAAAGGGCTTGATAACCCTTGGACATGATAGGTTTTTAAGTCAACCTGATCTATTTTATTGATTTAAGGGGAATTTATGGGGGAGATGCTGATTAGTGTTATGTATTTCCAACCTCTGTTAGAAGCTGATATAGTACTTTGAGTTATCTACAAGAAACATACTATTTATTATCTCTAGTCCTGTATATTGAACATGATTAATTGTACCCATGATATTTCCAAGAGAGTTAAGATATTTGGCAAGAGAACACAAACTAGGAGCGCAATTGAGTTCTTTTAGAAAATTTCTGACTGATAATATCTAAAATGCTCATTATAAACTTATAAAGAACACAATGAAAGTAGTCTTGAAGAATAGGCTGATTAATTTAAATTAATACTATTTGTAGATCTGTTTGTGATATTAAGACAAAAAATTATGTTTATTGTTTCATCTTTACAAAATTTTGTTGACATCACTGGCATACATAAGCAGCTCTAGTGAATTTTGGTTACCTAAATAACAATAGTATTTCAAATTTAAGCATCTATAGAGTTGTATATGTCAATGTTGAACAATCATTGTTCCTTTTGAATTAGCTGATTAATTTTCATCTACAGCAAAATAATGTTATTATAACTCTGAATTGAATTGATGTTAACTTCCACAACATAATGATTTTTAAGCAATTCAGAAGGAGGCTCCACTCGAATGTCAAAAGTTTCTTGTTCAGGTTACTAAGTATCAAGTAGGTCAAAACTACAAGGTATAAATGAGTCTCCTTCGCCTATGCTTGGTACTTTAGAATATATGTGGAAAACGTTTATGCCTGGGCTTAAAATTTGAATTCTAATAAAAAAATGTCTACAATAGGTGAGAAATGTAGAATGCACTTCATTTTACATTAAATAACTGATTTACATTTTAAATCCTATAGATACTCAGAATTATTTTAGATGTACAGTATTTGGTTGTCAATTTTTAATGTGTTTTCTTGATGACCTAAGCTCATCTTCCTTGGTGAATAAAAACATAATAGTTTTTGACATACTCCAATTTACACAGTATACAAAAGTTCTTTCTTTCACCTATCATGCTTTGCATGTAGGACTCACCTAATCTCAGAAGAAAACCTCATCTTCCAAGATAGGGGATTCATTGGGAGGAAGGTGATCTCCTTTTCAAGTAGGCTGATCCACTTTTTTCTTACTCAAAGTGGAATAGCTTCTCTTTAGATGTTATTAGAACATTGAGGGGTGCTTGAAAAATAATCTTCTTATATATTATTTGATTTTTATTTTTAGCTTGTAAAGTTAAGGGCTCAAACATAACTCTGCACTCAGTAGCCACCTTTGTTTTCCATGACTTGAGAGGTCCACACAAAAGATTTGTTTTTTTGCACATATCCCGGTAAGCCAGCTTGAAAATTATTAAGACCACTGTTATGTTCACTCCACACGGAATTTTCTATATGCCCTTCGATTTTGTGCCTTTGTTAGGTTTAAGATTGTATCTTTTTCAAGGTGATTCAAAATAGGATTGAAGTATATATGTTCTAAGGTTGTGGATTCTTCCACCACTGTTTTATTCAATTAAAATGCTAATAAAAACAACCTAAAATTCCCTTTACTATTTAGATAGAGAAAACCAAGGTTTTCCTCAGAGTGGGTCAAATGGCTGAATTAGATGTTAGAAGAACCGAGGTATTGGGAAATTCGACAAAAAATATTCAATGTAAGGTTCGTTCATATATTGCTCGGAAATAATTTCTTGCTTTGCGCAATGCTGTCATTGATCTTCAGGCCTTATGGAGAGGTATTTCATGTTCATGTATTTGTAGGTATGCTGGTTTTAATTTTTTATGAATTTTGAGTATACCCGTTGTTTGTTGGAATTGTTTATTTTTTCCATGTTAAATCTTGTGAAATTACTATGTACATTTTTCAGTTATTTGTTTTCTCTTTTTAGTGAGTAGCAAAATTTATTACTTAACATGTGTTGTTTGTAGGTAACCTTAATCGCAAGATTTATAACATGAAGAGGGAGGCTGCTGTAGTGCGGATACAGAAGCACATGCAATACGAATACATAAGCATGTGCACAGATAGAAAGATCAGAAAGTGGGCCAAGGTGTACTTAAAATTTTTATGAATTTTGAGTACACCTGTTGTTTGTTGGAATTGTTTATTTTTTCCATGTTAAATCTTGTGAAATTACTATGTACATTTTTCAGTTATTTTTTTTTCTTTTTAGCGAGCAACAAAATTTATTACTTAACATGTGTTGTTTGTAGGTAACCTTACTCGCAAGATTTATAACATGAAGAGGGAGGGTGTTGCAGTGCGGATACAGAAGCACATGCAATACGGATACAGAAGCATGTGCATGGATAGAAAGATAAGAAAGTGGGCCAGTGAGTATGAAGAGCCTATTGCTGAGGTTTTTCGATTGAGTATGAAGAGCCTATTGTTGAGGTTTTCAAGCTGCTAAGTATGGTTTTGAAGCTACCGCAGGATCTAGGTATGGATTAGCAGCCAAGTACAAGTGGGATGGTTTAGCCATTGTAATATTAGGAAAACTCATCAACGTACTAGATGATTTTCATGTAAAGTTATATGGAGATAGTTTTTGAGAAAACTTGTATTTATTGTAATACCTGACATTTCATATAATATAATCTGTGCGGTTTAAAACTTATATGGTTGTACTTTATATTATTTATAAGTGTTGTAATTAACTAATTAATGTGACATTGCATAATTCACATGTGTATTAGATGATAAATAATATATGATTCTTTTTTTAATGTAAAAATAATATCATATTAAAAATTTATATTGATTAATAATGGACACCATTAAAACTACTAACTTATGATAACCACACATAAAACGACTAAAAATGACTAAATTAGTGACTAGTAAATGAGATTAATGACCAAAATTCGCATATAAAATGACCAAAATTTGAGAGATACGTAACCAAACAATGAGATATAAATGACCAAAAAAATGACTAAAATTCACATATCAATGACCAAAAAGTAGTTTTGGTGGCTAATTTACAGTCTTTTATTACGTGACCAAATTTGGTCATATTCCAGTTTGTCATGTGGTCATTAATTTGGTCATAAATGTGGTCATATATTTGGTCATTGATTCAAATATATGACTAAATTAACGACCAACTGACAAGCTATAGATGACCAAAATAAAAATGACCAATTTTGGTCGCATAATAAAAGACCGTAAATTAGCCACCAGCGATCGCCAAACCAAAAGTGGTCATTGATATATGGATTTTGGTCATTTTTTTGGTCACTAATCTCTCATTTTCCACTAGTGTTAAGTATGTTCACTAATTTAGTTTGTTGGCTATATTGCAAAATAGAATTCACTTGAAGTACATACTAATGCTGCAGAAACCCTTTGCACGATAACACATTTAACTCCTTCTACCTTCCCTTCAAAGCTTTCAAGCCCGAGGTTTGAAGTGCAACACATGCTTTAGTATGTAAAAATTGTCATTTTTTAAGTTTGCAACTATGTTGACCCAATTCTAGACTTAATAGCTTGACAATCATTATTTTGTATGCTTGAATGATGAAAAATTAGTTTGAATATCATCATTATCAAGCAATAACAACTTCTTAAAGGGTGCTATCTTAATGGTAGAGCACCTGCCTAATTATAAGCAGCAGGTTGTTGGTTCGATTCCTCCATGCCCTATCATCAATTTGTGACTACAAAAACGACTAAATTTGTATATCTACGACTATTAGTAGCTAATTTCTTGTATCTTAGTCGTATTTAGCTTATTCATTAATATGAACTATCATCTAGTAGTTTATTTAGTCATATATTTGGTCATTAATTGTTGCAATCAATGACTAAATCTATGACTAAATCAATGACTAAATCATTGACTATCAATGACTAAATCAATGACTGATAAGTCAAGCTATTAATGACTAAGTGAAAAACAACTAAGTTAGTCAAGCTATGAGATAATGGAAATTAGCTACTATTAGTCTCCAACTCAAAAATAGTCGCTTATAGCCTGATTTTAGTCATTTTTTAGTCTTTAATTTCTCATTTTGTACTAGTGAAAATATCGTCTCTGATAAGATCAAAGAAATGAAGGAAAAATTCCACGTCCAATCCATCTAGACCGAGACTTTTCTCATTAACAAAAATTTTCAGGACCTCTTTAATTTCCTCCAAGATAACTTCACACCCAACCTTTTCTCCTTTATTATCATTAAAAAGTTTCGGATACAACTTAAAAAAATGATCTAGTCCTCCAGATTGTTAACTCATTCATGTTTATATATATCTTTAAAGTGTATAACATCAGCATCCTATAGAGAGAACTTGTCACATAGAGTCTTACCTTCAGAGTGTTTGATTTCCCAAATGGAATTAATGGTTTTCCTCTAAGTACCATAGTTATGAAGAAAATATTATTTTGGTCACCTTGAGCAACCCATGATGCCCTACTCTTGAGACACCAAGTGTTTTCTAACAGTTTTAAAATTAAATATTTATATTGCTCCAACTTCATAATTTTCTCTTTCCTTCTCACCAAGAAATAATCTTTAGCAATAGAACTTTCTAGGTTGAGAATTTAATCTTAAATTATACATAGTTTCGGAGTCATGGATTTCTTCTTTGGTTTGTCCCACTTTGCCACATCAACTTGAAGAGACTTGATATTTTTCATTAGTGATTGTGTTGATGTCTGAAAAATCGCAGGCGATAACAGCAAGGGATTCTCCCCAGTAAATGTTCCCAACTATCCCGCTACTGTTTGGTATGGGGAATCCATCTGGTTTGCGGTCCGGCTACCGTAGGTCAAGTAACCAAAATAACGGGTTTTACTGGTTACGGCCCGATCCACTGTGTATCTTTTCTAGTTTGTTAGTTTTAAGTATGAGATGCAAATGCCTATCTAAAATGCAGATTGATAGAGAAAATGAGGAGGTAGTTGTTATTTATTTCAAAACACATAAGCATGAATAGATAGATGAACAACAAGATAGCTCATTGTTTGTGAAAAACATTCATTACTCATAGTGGAAATTCCATAAAATAAACTAGAGAGCATTCATACAAGAACATAGGTTCAACAAGTTAGAACGATCTCATAGTTAATGGACAAAAGCTGAAAATGAAATAGTTCCCCTTCAACAACATCCATTGCACAAAATTTGAACATTCCACCAAATCTTTCTCCAACAGGAAAAATTGTAATTATCTATTGCAAAAGGAAATAGTTCTTCTTACAACATGTTCTCACAAGTCTAACTGAGAAAAAGTCCTCTATTCCCTCTAACTTTCCTATATTTAAACAAAATAGAAAAACCCTTGGGCTGCCCCCCCCGGGTGACCTTTGGGCTCCCCCAATCGTTTAATCTCACAATTTTGTCCTTTTGTGAGTGCTCATAATTCATATAATGCATTACATTTTGGATTAAGACTTATGAGCACTTCATAAAATGGGACCAGCTCAGTAATTGATGAACCTTTTCCAAGCATGGGCCTTTGTTGCTATCGATTCTACTTTGTCTTTTATTTGTACTTTTTAAAATCCCGTTGATCTCAGAACATCTCTGCTTATCACTTTTCAGCCAACTCCCTTCTGCTTTGTTCTTTTTCGCAACAGTAATCATCAAACTAGGTCTGGAGAATCTTCTAAGTCCATCTGCAATTAAAACGAAAAATTCATCGTTAATTCGGATTGCATCTTTTCAAAAAACGTAAACCATACTAACAGTAAAAATAATCATTAAAAGTGAGGCCCTGTACCGCGCTCTCGTCGCGAAAACCCCAAAACGATAAAAGCATCTGAAACCTTCGTCGTCCATAAAATAAGGTAAAAACACACACAAAACGGCTGGAAAAACCCTCATCGGTGAGCAGAACAACAGAGGCATCGGGCGGTTAATCCAAATAGGATCCGCAACGGCGTGCAACGGATGGACTATGGGTTCCGTGGCACTATTAAAAAAAAGGGCGAAATAAAACACTAAAACTTGCAGCATCGGACCTTGAACTCACTAGAGCATCGGATGGTTAGATCGCTAAAGAGCTGCAACGACGGAAGCTACATGGACCAAAGGTTCCGCAGACCAATCACCATCGGCGAAAATCAAACAAACCATCAGTGAAAATCAAGCGAAACGTCAGCAAACGGAAAAACTACATGTCGGATAGTTAGTCCGTTCTGGAGCTGCAAGGCGGGATTCAAATAGACTATGACTTCTGCAATCCAATGAAAACTTCGACGAGTGGAGAAACCAAAGGTCATGTATCGACGAAGAAAAAGACTAATCCCCCGATAAAATGTTCAATACAGTTTCGATAGCAAAAAGAGCAACAGAAACTTGCGGAGTCGGCAAATATAAGGCCTTCCGTCGAAGTGCTTGCAATCTGCCATCCGAAATGGTGGCAACACAAAGGACCATCATTCCTATGGTGATGAAAAAAAAATGCCGATAGTCAAAATATTTTAAAACAAAACAAAGGGAATAAAACTATCGGCAAAAACATGACTGTCCATTGGGGTGTTCATAAGTAAGCTTTCGCAATGGTGACTGCGTAGATGACTACGGCCCCACTTCACAGTCCAATAAACTTCCGATGGCGAAATACCAAAACTTCAAACCAAGTCAAACAAAAGATATTCATTCAGCAATTTAACTCAATTTAACCTCAAAGAGTAGCAAAGAAACAACAAACTTCGGCAATTCAAAACAAATCCAAGCAAGATAAAATTTACAAGGAGGGTCCCAAATTTTAAAAAAATTGGAAAAACATTGTAGCTGCAACAATTGGTGACTACCTGGTGAACCCAGATCTCTGGACAACTTCTTCCTTAAGTAACATACTATTTTAACAATAAAACCAACATGTTGAATTCTTCTAGATGTCTGGATTTCCCAAATGAAAAATATATGTACTTTTAATCATTGATGATATTCCAATTTAGGAAAATGGAAACCAAGATCTCAAATTCAAGATAACTCTTATGAGGCCAGGAAGATGGGTTTCATTTTTTACCTCTATCTTCGGGTAGCTTCCAGCTTGGACACCACAGGATTGTAACATATGGTAAACAGAAATATTGATTTGTTCCTCATTCCCATGCCATTTTGCACTTTTTTGTGCTTTTGGACTTTTTTGTCCTTTTGAGTCCTCCTCATGCCTTTCTTTCTGAATTTTTTTATTCAGGATCCTCTATCCATAGTGTCCTTTTGTGTGACAGATGTATTTATTTCTTAGCTCACAGATGGAGAATAACTTTTGGCAATTTTGTACTCATATAGTTCAGTACTTTGTTTTGATACATACTGCTTTCTTAGGAGCTTTTGACTCTTATTTGCCTTTTCATATGTTTATGACAACGTAGGTTTGACTTGCATCTTGGAAAACATGGCCAAGTCAAGACCTAAAGCTGAAGTATAGTATTCGATTAGAACTTTATCAGATGGTTTATCAGTTGCAGAAAAATTCTTAAGATAAGCAGCGAACCTTTGGGTGAAACTATGCACTTTCTCTTTTCTTTCTTTATTTAAAGTGCACAAACCTTTCATTAGAGCTGCGTGAGTTTTCTGGGCTGCATATTTATTTCTGAATATCCTTTCAAAAGTGTCCCAATATGGGATTGAGTTTGCAGACAGAGCAAAATACCATGAGGTTACTGCTCCTTTCAGGGTATGTGGAAACAATCTGCAAACTACATCTTCATGATCTCCAGCCTTTAGCCCTTCTATAGCCAAGTAAAATCTTTGCAAATGATCATCTACTAAAATATTTTCACTTGGGTCAAACTTGGGCAGCATTTTCTCAAAATCCTGAGGTAAGTCATGTAAAGGAGGTGTTAGGTTTAAAGGTGATATGGATTTCCAAGCAGGTGGTGGATTTGGTGGGTTAGGTGGCTGATTAGCGTTTACGCCTACCATGAGTCTGGGTGGAGAGTGAGGTGGTTAATGAATAGAAGTATTAATAGGAGAATCGTAAGGTGTGTTTGGGCCCACTTGATTAAAAGGCTGAACAACTTCCTGCAAGGCTGTTTCTACCAATTCTTCCAAATCTCCAACCAAAACTGAGTCTTCTAATATAGGACGGTCTTTTTTCTTATACTCTCTTCTAGGTAAATCAGGGATAATCGGTAATCCTCCAATACTTTTCACATATTCCCTAGTATGTCTTCTCATATCATTAACTACTTCATTTCTTACAGAATACAAATGTTCTTGACCTTTCTCTTTAGGAATTGGATTGGGAAATGAACTACTTTCAAAATTATCACTCGTGGAGTAATTTCGAGGAAATGGGTTTCTTTGGCCAACCATGCATTGGCGGCCCTCCTTCTAGTTCCAAAAACTTTTGATGCTTGGAAAATCGCAGGCGACAATAGCAAGGAATTCTTCCCAGTAAATGTTCCCAACTAGCCCGTTGCTGTTTGGTATTGGGAATTCATCCGGTTTGCGGTTCGGCTACCGTAGGTCAAGTAACCAAAATAAAGGGTTTTACCGGTTGTGGCTCGGTTCATCATGTATCTTTTTTAGTTTTTTAGTTTTAAGTATGAGATGCAAATGCCTATCTAAAAATGCAGATTGATAGAGAAAACGAGGAGCGGTCACAATATGATGCGCAGGTTCTTACCTCTCATCTTAACTCTCTCGCATATGAAACACACACAGCAAGAAAACTAAAACTAACCTAACTAAACTGTCCCTAGGGAGCGAGATTATCATTTAATGAGTAACGTATCATTGTTCATGCATTAAAAAAAATCACAGGTAGTTGTTCTTTATTTCAAAACACATAAACATGAATAGATAGATGAACAACAAGATAGCTCATTGTTTATGAAAAGCATTCATTACTCGTAGTGGAAATTCCATAAAATAAACTACAGAGAATTCATACAAGAACATAGGTTCAACAAGTTAGAACGATCTCATAGTTAATGGACAAAAGCTGAAAACAAAATAGTTCCCCTTCAACAACATCCATTGCACAGCATTTGAACATTCCACCAAAGCTTTCTCCAATAGGAAAAATTGTAATTATCTATTGCAAAAGGAAATAGTTCTTCTTACAACATGTTCTCACAAGTATAACAGGGAAAAGTCCTCTATTCCCTCTAACTTTCCTATATTTAAACAAAATAGAAAAACCCTTGGGCTGCCCCCCCCGGGTGACCTTTGGGCTCCCCCAACCATTTAATCTCACAATTTTGTCATTTTGTGAGTGCTCATAATTCATATAATGTGTTACATTTCAGATTAAGACTTATTAGTACTTCATAAAACGGGACCAACTCGGTAATTGATGAACCTTTTCCAATCCTAGGCATTTGTTGCTATCGATTCTGCTTTGTCTTTTATTTGTCCTCTTTAAGATTTCATTGATCTCAGAACATCTCTGCCTATCACTTTTTAGCCAACTCTCTTCTGCTTTGTTCTTCTTTGCAACAGTAATCATCAAACTGGGTCTGGAGAATATTCTAAGTCCGTCTGCAATTAAAACGAAAAATTCATCGTTAATTTGGATTGCATCTTTTCAAAAAACATAAACCATACTAACAGTAGAACTAATCATCAAAAGTGAGGCCCTATACCGCGCTCTTGTCACGAAAACCCCAAAATGATAAAAGCATCTGAAACCTCCGCCATCCATAAAACAAGGTAAAAACACACACAAAACGGCGGAAAAAACCCTCATCGGTGAGCGGAACAACTAAGGCATTTGGCGGTTAATCCAAAGAGGAGCCGCAACGGTGAGCGACGGACAAACTATGGGTTCCGTGGCACAATAAAAAAACGGCGAAATAAAACACTAAAACTTGCAGCATCGGATAGTTATATCGCTGAAGAGCTGCAATAGCGAAAGCTACATGGACCAAAGGTTCCGCAGACCAGTCACCATCAGTGAAAATCAAACAAACCATCGATGAAAATCAAGCGAAACATCGGCGAACGGAAAAACTACATGTCGGATGGTTAGTCCACTACGGAGCCGCAATGGCAGGATTCAAATAGACTATGAATTCCTTAATCCAATGAAAACTTTGGCGAGCAGAACAATCAAAGGTCATGCATCGGTGAAGTAAAATACTAATCCCCTGATTAAATGTCCAACACAGTTTCGACAGCGAAAAGAGCAACAGAAACCCGCGTAGTCGGCAAATATAAGGGCTTTTGTCGGAATGCTTGCAATCTGCCATCCGAAACGACAGCAACACAAAGGACCATCATTCTGACGGTGATGAACAAAAAAATCCGATATTCAAAAGATTTTAAAACAAAACAAAGGGAATAAAACTATCAGCAAAAACATGACTGTCCATCGGGGCGTTCATAAGTAAGCTTCCGCAACAGCGGCTGCGTAGATGACTATGACCTCACTTCACAGTCCAATAAACTTCCGATGGCAAAAAACCAAAACTTCAAACCAAGTCAAACAAAAGATAGTCATTCAGCAATTTAACTCAATTTAACCTCAGAGTAGCAAAGGAACAACAAATTTCGGCAATCCAAAACAGATCCAGGCAAGATAAACTTTACAAGGAGGGTCCAAAATTTAAAAAAAATTGGGAAAACATTGCAACTGCAACAAATTGTAATGGAGAAAGGGTCTCCTCATATAAGAAATAGCATACCAATGCTCTTTAACAAAATCACAAAAATCCTTATCTTCCAGCCATGTACTATTGAATTTAAAAGGATAGAAAATGAAGCTATTTTAAAATTCCAATTGAAGTGCAATGTCCCTATGATAAGATACTCTGGTTGGAATACTCCAGGAATGATATGTCCCCACTTCCAAACCAAAACTATTATTCATTAGAAATTGTTCTAAATGTTTTGCAACACCATTCCTTCCCACATGACCATTATTCCATGTAGGAGTTAAAGTAGCAGGAACAATATCAATTATCCTAGGAGCTTCAAAACTTTTCTTGGAATAGGTAGCCAAGGGATCAGAGACATTACTAGATTTTAAATTTCTTCTACACACATGATCAAGTTAAGGTCACCACCAATAATAAGATTTGAATCCAACATTAAACCATTTAAACACATCCTATCCCAAAAGTGTTTTCTATTACTATAATGACCATAAATATTCATTATACTAAAATGGTGGTCCAACCCTCTAATTCTTCCTTATAGTTTAATTCATGCACACATATCAAAAGGAGAAAATTTAGTAACCAGGGGGTTTTAGGCTCCTAATAATCCCCCAAAATGCCATTGGCATCAATCCCACAACATTTCCAATCCGGTCTTAGTTCACTAGTACAAAATAAGAAATTAGCTACTCCGCGACTAAAAATTCTAGTCACCACATGTTTTAAGTGATTTATTACTAAATATGAATAATTTTGATTGACCCAACTATAAACAACTAAAATTAAAGTCTAATTTAGTCACCAGTTAACAAGTATGACTGGATAGTAAGTGGCAGAGTTGAAAATGACTAACATAAATGACTAATTTAGTCACAACATGAAAAATAACTATCTAGAGGAATATGAATTAGTCATTCATGTTAGGCATTTTTAATTGTGCCATGGAAAATTGCAATTTTGACAATGAAATGTACATTTTGTAAATTATTTACCTTATATTAGTAATATTGGTTCCATTCACCTCGATCTTCAGAGATCCAACAAAGCAATTGCATGAATTTTCTCTTGACCATATTTAATCCTACTACACCATTGAAGCAAACCATTAAGCGCGTGCTAAAGGAAAATTAGGTTCCTACATCAACTATGAATAAGGTATTAGAACCAGTACCATATTGATACCTAGAAGCATCATAGCTAGTTGTTGATCTTTCAATTCAAGAGTCACAAGCACCATAGTGAGGTGTTTTTCTAACTTCAATATAACTATCATGATCTGTGACGATAGAACTAGTTGCACCTCCTTTATGCCATAAGGGCTTCACTTGTTGACCAATATCCTATCATGTTAGTTCATATTGTGGGTTTCAAAATTATTAAAAATTGAACCAATATATTGCTGGTATTGGGGGGATGAGGGGTTTATGGTGGGGGTGCGTAAGGTGGTTTATAAGGATTGAGGTATAAAAAGGGGTGGGGAGGAGGTTTTAAGTATTGGGAGGGGGTTTCAACAAAATGAGTTTGGGTCAATATCTCTGGAAATTAAGGGTATTCTTTAATATCCCACGATCGCACGTGCTATGTGAGATGTTCACTAAGTGAAGTCCCCGTGCTTTATGCATTAATAGTCAGGTAAATTTTGCATCTAACGTCACCATGCACCTGATTCACGATGTGCACAACTCTTCTTGGCCAACGTCATCGATCCAAGTTTATTATAATATATACTTATACTATAATAAAAAATACCATTAAAACAAATATTATATAATAATAAAACAAATATTATATTTATATAAAACACAAATTATTATATTTATATAAAACACAAATTAATTAAAGTTTATATTATTCTTAATTTTTGAAACTAAACAAGTTATATAATAATTATTAAAAAAATATAATATGTAACAAATTAACATAATTTATATAAAATAAAATAATAAAAATAAAACAAATACATGAAAAATATATAACTAAAACAAAAAAATCTATATGCAAATGCAACTGTCGACCCACCTCTGTTTGATGGCAGTCATGGCCGATGGCCCATTTTCCTGAACCCGTGGAAATTTCATCCTCCAATTATGTCAATGACTACTCAAACATCCCATTGGTGCCAAATAACCTGTCCAAAGAGATGGTTGGGGCCAAATATTTTGTGTTGGATGGAGGTGAGGAGGGTTTGATGGGTTATGAGGGAAAAGTAGTGTGGATTGGGTGGATTTTTTTTGTCATTTATTAGGCCACCTTCGATACCCTTTGAGGAGATTGTGATGGATATTCACCAATGTTGAGGGTTTATAATTTTGTATTTAATTTCCATCGCTGCCATGGATAAAACAACATTGGAGAGAACCTCAAGGCTCTTGAGGAGGTGAGCCACGAATTTTACAGCTCCAGAGCTAAGTCATGGTTCAAATTTGAATTCAAGTTTAACAAGGATAAAGTTCGATTCGAATTCGACTATCTCAATGAGATTCTAATGAGATTCGTCATTAAATTTGTCAGTATAGACATCTTAAAATATAAATTATATTTTATAATATATTTATTCTTCATATATATATATATATATAATAAATTATTATATAAAATATCCAAAATAATATATGTATATATATATAATAAAATTTGGGAAAGATAATATATAATTAAATTATTAATTAAAAATAACAATGCTATAATGTTTATACTTTATAAATAATTACTTACTCATATATCCTTATGTAAACAATAAATTTAATATATCTTTGTGATATTACAATAAAACCTTTGCGATCTTACTACAAACATTTGCAATACCATTTACCATTTTCGTTTGCAGAATGGAAACGAATACATGCCGCACAAGAAAGTAATTAATGGTGCATGGCCATTGTCCAGTCTGGAGGAAAGTGGATACATCAACTGAGGAAATGTATGCATGTGCCAACCACTATGGAAGGAGAGTAAATCAGGAATTATTCAAATATCTAGGTTAACAGGTCATTTGCCGAGAAAGAAAACCATAATTCATAATTAGTGATTTGGGGGAGGGAAACAATGTCATGGTGGTGTCTATGTTCTTTTTATTTAGTGAACCCATGTCAGAATTCCATCTGAATTTCTTCAGCAAATTGGATCAGAATTATCTTCAGTGAATAGAAACCAAATTTCTTCAATGATCTAAAACAAATTTTATTTTTTGGTTAAGATTCGGCGAGTTTTGAACATATAGGATGAAATTCGTGGAATACTGTGAATTAACTCTAGAGTCAACATCACCTTCTTCTCTTACAAAATCCCAGGTAAGTTTCTTGGTTTACTGTGAATTGATAACTTTTCATTTCCATTTTGTGTTTCCAACCAAACAATGAATTTGAATTTGGTACAATCCTGTAACTCTCGTGCCTCCATTATTTGCATAACCTAAGAAACCTCAAACCTTTTTACTCTTTTGGCATCAAAATTACCATCCCTCCGTTAGTAATAAAACCTAGAAAACCTCAAACTCTTTACTCGGCATCAAAATTCTCATGTCTCTTTATTAGTTGCAGAACCTAGAAAACCTCAAACCCTTTACTCCACATTGGAAGTGAGATAGACTGTAGTAGAGAGAAATCTCATTTATTCGTGGGAATTAGTTTATTAAGAATCAGTAGTGGTTGCATTCGATCACTTTTTTTATTATTTTGGTGCCAAATTTTATAGATTTCTTTGCAAAAAAATCTAATGTTTATCAAATTTTGTCATGGTTCTTCGAATTTTAGGGATTTATAAGTTTTTTTAGCATTTTTTCACATAACACTTTGCATGAGTTTTTCCAATTTTCTCAAGTGTTTATGATTTAAGGATTTTTGTAAATATTCTCTACTACATAAATTTCATATCTATAGAACAAAACTGGGTAATTCAATTTTACCCTAGAGGATGAAGGTTCTAGATGTTCGCTAAACGAGGATTTATCAACACTCATTGGACAAGGATGGATTTATCGGCAAGAGCTATGATGAGTTTACCATGACTTTGGTCTCCCTACCTCGTCTCCTATTAGTTAGAGAGGGGTAAAAATTTAATTCTGAGGTATTATTCACGGTAAGGTTCACCTCAATTCTCCTTTGGTTGAAGCATCTAATGTACTTCAATGAGTTAACCAGAAGAAGGAAAACCACATGAATGGTATCAATGACAATGATGTAGGTCCTTCAACCATGATCCAACTCTTTGTAACAAGTCCCTTCTACTTCTGGTATACAAGAAATACTAGAATACATACACAAATGTGCCCAAAATATGAGAAGCGATAAGAATGATTATAATCAATTCGAAGATCAAACTGAGGTAACCATAATTCTGTTTTGGTCATAGTTCTTATACTTGTGTGTGTACAAATCCATTTTTAATGAAATTAGATTTCATGTCATATTGTGTATGTGAATGACTCTGTATTGATGATGGAATGGTTCTAGTATCTATATGAAACAAATAATTACTATGCACTAGGTAAAAATTTCAGATTGAGAGATTGTTTTTTGTTACTCTACTTCATAATTGTGAATGGCGTTGAGTGAGACATCTGGTCTAAATCAATGGCATTGAGTGATATTTTCTTATGAAATTCAATTCCTAAATTCATTAAAGCTAGTGGCTTTGAACCCAAATCAAATGCATTTGTAGCATCCTTCGGCAGTTGATAATAGGGGCTGGGAATTGAATGCTACATTTGCATCATATAAAAATATCTAAATATATTGGCAAGCAACATTGCATGTTTTTTATTTCCATGGATCATCATTGGTGGGTTGATAACCAGGAGTTGTGTGGGAAAAATGAAGAAGAAAAAATATTCTCTTTAAACTTGGTAGGGCATCTAGATCATATTTTCTTGGAGGAAGCATGAATCAGAAGGCATCATCCTCATGTCTACTTCATGGAGGAAGTATCGTTTATTATTGCAACAGTGACAAAAAAGGTACCTATTTATTTATGCAAGCCTGTTTTTATTTTTCTTCTTGATCGACACTGTTAATAACACCCACGTAGCTTTTGATCAGTCAACTTGCTTCTTGTCGAATGTCTCTTTCCTTTCTCAATATTGATGCTTTCCCTAGAGACAAAGAACTTGTTTATTTGCTTTCTTTCCCATTTCCCCCATCGTGCCATAGAGAAACCATACCACTGTGAATCCATTGTTCCCAACAAAGTACAGGGAGTCTGAAAACCCCTGCTTCTCTAGTCTTACAACAATGCAATCATTTTCTTTGTATATTGTTTAGCTAGTAAAAGAGGTAGTTATCGCTGCATACACTACCTCTAGTTGGTTGACCAATCTGACTCTTTAGTAATCAAATTACAACAGATTTTTCCTTGTTTTCCAATATATATTTCCTATCTAGCCTATATGGAGCACTAGAGGGAAGTAGGATTCCCTGAAATACTATTTAGGAGTGAAGGGGATATCATTCCTTGTGCTATGCATGGTTGAGGGGGGAAAAGAGGCTAGAGAATGGCATGGTTGTTTTTTTAACTAGGTTTAAATATTATTTCATTGGCTATAAATATTTGGAATTAGGTTGAGTGAGGAAAACCAGAACCTTAGATTGGCTTGCTTCTTCTTGTAATTGTTGGTTTATATAAAGTCTTGGAAATTTTCCCATAAATTCTTTTCTACAAATTGCTACAAGAAGGATCGATTGGTAGTGTGCTTCCACCTTTCTTTGTTTCTTTCCTCTCTTCTGATTGGGAATCCAAATCGGTAACCTCTTTAGCCTTCACAAAAATGACCCTCGTGGATATAGTAGCTTTCTTTGTGCCTCAATGGTTGGGTTGGTTGAATCGGTCAATGTGCATTTTATCAATTGGGTAAACATGTTTATGTATATTTCCACAAAAAAAACACTTTAACAACTGTAAGAATGTTTGCTGACTAAGACTCCAAGTAGTTTGATCCTATTTTCCCAAGTAAGTTGGGTCTTCCCACCCACTACTTATGAAAATTAAATAATTGGCCTAAAATCATAAAGAGGAATATATGGGTTTGATAGAACAAATATTTGGTCTCTATAAATGATGTTCGGTATTTTGATTTCATAATGATATAAAATGGATATTTGGGATATTTATTCACAAATTTCTTAACAATGTTATATAACTTTTCTTTAGGATTGGGAATGAAGACGTTTGCTTTCCCAATTCTCCAATTTTAACTCCCCAAGTTAATTTCCAATGACAGGCATCGACTCCTTGCTACTGGTATATTTTGGGATCAAATTGGAAGACAGACACACAAATGCATGATGTTCAGAGATCTTGCCACCTTTCAGTTCAATGTTGGTCTCCCTTGTTTGATTTGTATGGGCATCCTTCTGATCCTTATTAGAAGGTACAAGAGATAAAAAATAATCTATAACACAGAATGATGGATATCAAGGATACTATGCTTTGTCATAATAATTACTGCAGAGACTTCTTACTTCAATAATTTACTGAAATTTGGAAAAACCACAACCAACTTGGGAGAGAGACAGAGAGACAAATAAGAGATAGTACTAGAGACGAAATACATAAAGTGATGGAAAATCCATTATAGTATATGAAGAATCATATATTTACTCACAAATATGGGAGTGTTAATGAAAAAATTAATTTAAAAAAAAAAAGAGGGAGAGCAACCATAATGACTGTTGGCTATCAATTGTATCTAGCTAGATAATCTATCAAAATTCAATTTGTAATTCAGAAAAAAGGTCTTCAAGTTAAATGTTACGCAATTTATACCTTTTAAATTAAAGAATCGAGATTACAAACAGTGTTTTTTAGGGAATCCTTATGAAATAAAGAAGAGGATAGAAAGGGTCATTATAATCACTTTTTATTCATGTTTCAATTTGAATGCTATTGGGTTATAAGCACACCAATTGTGGCAATGTAGAGCGAGTAAAATCTTGTAAATATTTCCAATATATTAAAAGTAATACAATTTAAGATGGAAAAATTTAGTTAGATTTAATAGTGTGCAAGACATAATACTCCACATTCCATATACCGCCAGAATACCTTTGCAGACATAATTGAAACAGTTGCTTCAAAAGAAACAAGGGATCACTTGATTAAATTGTATGTATTATAACATGTAAATACCTTAAGCTACCTGAAAAGGAAGCTTTCTCAAATGATGATATACACTGAAACCTACATTAACCAATTTGAATCCTTCGAGAACCAAATGGATAAATGTGGTTTAGAGGTAACAAATAAGCATGTTGTAATAACACCTCTTTGAAGCTTTACCCAAACCCTGTGGGTGAATTGTAATTTTCAGAACTCAATTAGGATTAATATCACAAAAGGAAATAAAAATATTGCATCCCAAGATAGTCCATTCAACCATTGGATCATACAGACAATTATTTGTCATGGTTAGCTCAAGCAAGAGCCTTGGAACACCCACAAAATCAAAATATTGTAATAAGACGTGAGATAAGGAAGGCATCAATGGAAAATAGGGGGTCGAGGATTCCAATGCAATCCTCTCAATAACTGGATTTTACAAATGATTATAAGTCATGGTTATCTGGAGTCTTAGAACACCCATAAAATTGAAATGCTAGAATATTAGCTGGGAAGGTGTCTATTAAAAAGAGTGAGTCTTGGCTTCTAGGACAATCCACTCGACCACTGGGTTCTTATAGATAGTTCTATCTCATGGTTAGCTGGAGGCATGGAACACCCAGAAAATGTAAATGTTGGAATAGAACCTGAGATAAGGAAGGTATCTATTGAAAAGAGTGGGTATGGGCTTCCAAGGTAGTCCACTCAATGTTTTGTGATAGTCTAACATAGCCATCATATGTCAAAGCTCAGTCAAAGTAGAAGATAGATAATTGATTTTGCATTTTATTTTTCTTCATACATAAAGACTCGCTGTTTTTATCTCAATTCTCTAGTGATAGGGATTTAGGGAATCATATCACAATAACTTTCTTACACATCTTAGTTTCTAAGAACTGATAAATTTAAAGGAGGTTAAGATAAAATGTATGTCTTAACTTTTCAATAACTAATAAGGCTTTTATAACATGTCTTTTGCTTCCAAATAATAAATTCTTTAATCAATTTTCGAAATGATCCAAACCAGCTTGCAAATATTGAAGTTAAGACCTCTTGTTTTCTCAAGACCTTCACTCAATTAGACTGTTTTCTTGCTCGGTAAAGTATGTGTAGTTGGTTTTAGTATCTAATAGTTAGATGTAGTGGTCTAATCGAGTCAAAATCTCTCTGTTTCTTACTTCAATAATTTACTAAAATTTGGAAAAACCACAACCACAACCAACTTGGGAGAAAGAGAGAGAAATAAGAGATAGTACTAGCACTAGTACAAAATGAGGAATTAGTGACTACGTGACTAAAAAATCTAGTCACCACATTTTTTTAAAGTGATTTACTACTAAATATGAGCAAATTTGATTGAACCAACTATAAATGACTACATTTAATGACTAATTTAGTCACTAGTTAACAAATATGACTAGATAAAAAGTGACAAAGTTAAAAATGACTAACATAAATGACCAATTTAGTCACGACATAAAAAATGACTAGCTAGAAGAATATGAATTAGTCATTTAAGTTAGTCATTTTTAATTGCATCACTTTGATAATAAAAAATTGCAAATTTTGATAATGAAGTATTACAATTTACTAAATTTTGTAAATTTCTAATGGTTGCAATCAAATAAAGTATATTCATACCATTCTCTTGAGATAAGATTATAAGATAACCATAACCTTTCATTGATAGAATCAACCAAGCCTTCCAGGAAAATGCAAGGCCTTAAGGCTCCATCGATACACTTAACTGAGGTGCCTTTCTAACTTCATAGCTATCATCTGCAACCATTGAACTAACACTAATCGTAGCTTCACCAGGCTCAAATCCTTTAGTAGCAATTGATCCAATTGAACTGGTGGAAGCACAAAGCACATTTTAACCAATCGAAGAATCAATTGAGTGGGGTGCTAACCTAGAACCAATCTCAAATCCTTATGCAATAAATTAGGTAGAGGCCCCATCTCGGATCAATTTCAGGTAAATATTTTGATTCCTCCTCTTACAGGGCTTAATTCGTAGAATACGATACGTATAATGTGATGGCCTCTCCTTATGATCACTATCAAGGTAAACCTCATCTCCTATTGTGATCAACCTATCCATAGCTATTTTTCCTTCCATCAACCCAACCTAACCTTTATTGGGAATTAGTTTCTTTACTTACCAGGGTGAATCCACGGACCTAGGTAACACTTTTTGGCAAGGGCATTTCGGTAAAAACAAAAAAATGCACCTCGGTCGAGGGCTTGTTAAGCCCTCGACCGAGGTCTTAATATCTCGACCGAGGTTTTATTAAGCCCTCGACCGAGGTATTTAAATACCTCGGTCGAGGTATTTAAATACCTCGACCGAGGTATTGCGTGCTTTACAAACCCTCGACCGAGGTATTTATATACCTCGGTCGAGGTTCATACCTCGGTCGAGGTTCATACCTCGGTCGAGGGCTTAAAAAAACAGACTTAGCCCTCATTCAAACAAATGAAAAATTTCCTGTGCCTTGCAGAGGTGTA
>LPNX010775036.1:113146-128559 GCA_001517045.1 Pseudotsuga menziesii
TAGAATCACCCACCACATACTTTCTGATATATTCGAATGCATGGGATTGGGTTTAAAAATTTAATTCTGAATTTGGTGGTTGTTTCATTAACAACTTCAAATGGTGAGCAATTGGATGGATATCCATAGTCAAATAATCAAATAAGCAATTTCTAGATTCATTGATATCTCTAATGTTTTGGTAATTAACAATGATCCTCCAAGTTATTGTGTCTAACCACTTGCAAATTTAACAATCCAAGCTTGTAAAATAATTTCCATATTGAATTCATAATTTACCACTATAATACCAAGTTCTTGGGTGTGTATGTATAACTAGGACTATTCAATTGAGAATGACAACAAAAAAATCAAGACTTCTTTAGCATTTAAATCAAACCTATATGACAAAACCAAACATGATTCCATGAGTTAACATTAAATGGCTCATTCATAACATGATTGATGAAAAGACATGACTACTAGGAAGTACAAAGTAGTCATTATGGCTTTTAGCCTACAGGTTGAAACTCCTCCATAGATCACCTCCAATTATTTTGTGCATAGAGTGGGCCTAATGGTTAAGAGCATGTGTTTTCTCTTAGGAGGTCACAGGTTCAAATCTAGAGGGGGGTAGTGTATGTACACCTCTATATACTTTAGCAGTTAAATTTTTGCGCAGAGGGGGTCGCTTGTCCCACAAACAAGGGGGTCTCATACACCAATTTGGTGTCTCGTTTGGTGGTGATCTTAAAAATAAATTATTATTATTATTATAGTTGGATAAAAATATCTTATCCTGCATATCCTCTCATTTGATTGATGGCCACTTAACAAATATAATATAAAAAAATAAACATAATATATATATATATATATATATATATATATATATATATATAACAAATATAATATAATATAATATTAATCATAAAATAAATATAATATAAAAAAATAAACATAATATTATAATAATCTCTATAAAACAAATATAAATAATATGATAAATGATAAAACCAATATGCAAATGCTAATATGGAATCTATGAAAGCATATGATTTAGTTTGATTTCATCCCCAAATCATTGATGGCCTCTTCAAATCGCCCGGGTTATTACATTTTGGAGTTTCACCATTAACAATCCCACCAATATCCCTTCGCCTTTCAAAATACCAATATGGAACTTATCCATCACACAGCTTCTACCATTGTTTCCTCTAGAAAATGTCAACCCTACCAAACAATATTGATCCCAATTTATTTGTTGGGTACTTCTCTCACTATGATGTCCCACTGATATGCCTAGCTATTATTTGAAGGAATAAACTTAATAGTAGGCCCTGTGAGTTAGCTGAAAGTGCAGTTTTTACCTCTAGCGTACAGTGAAAGGAAACGTGCATTTCGGGACTGGCCTACGAAGGACACAATCAATGAATAAATCAAGGTGAGGAAGTTTCCATATCCACCATGCACTTGAAATCCTTCCTCTTGAACGAGAACGAAGTAAGTTAACAAGGTAATACCCTTTCCCAAGATATCAATATCCCTCTCTCTCGCTCAATCTATGTTTATTTGGATCAGCTATTATAGTGTTATTCCCTTCTCATCTAAAGTCGGGCATTAGTCCTCAACTCACTCTTAAAACCGAGTTTACATTCCCACCTTGTTGCAGCGAGTTAAGCCATTTGCTAGCTCGACTAACTAAATCCATTACAATGAAGCCTTTCATTTGATATGATCAATAGGGCCTTTCTTTTAAAAGTGTTTTCCACAACTGCAACAGCTTAATGAACAACTTCATGATCACAACGGGACTTGATCGCAACAACTTTTTTCTCACAAAAATGGTTGCAGTGGACGATCAGCTGGGTGAAATGGATTGCACACACCATATATTTGAGGAATCATGCATGTATGATATTTCATTATGGAATGCAATTATAATAGGGTATGGAAACATTGATTTCCCATAGCAAGTGCTTGAATTGTATAAACAAATGGAATTGGCAGGTGTAAAATGGAACAGGTTTACCTTCACCCTGTACAAGAATGCACAAGTCTATTGAATTTGCAATTGGGCATTGAAATTCATGGTCATATAGTTGGAACGTTTATATCCAATGTTTTTATGGAAAATTCGCTTATAACCATGTATACCAAATGTGGGTGTGTGGAGGATGCACAACAACTATTTGATGAAATGCTTGAACGTGATTTGGTATCTTGGAATCTTGAGCCAATCTCACTCTGGAGCAAGCTGAGAAGCTTAATATGTCACATGGAGTGTTGGAAGTGCTTCCTGAAAGGGTCAGGAAGTTGCATACAATTAGGTCACCCCATTTTTTAGGATCAAGGCCTAATGGAGGATTATGGCCTCAATCAGACTATGGTTCTAATTTGGTGGTGGGAGTTTTGGACACTGGAATATGGCCTGAGAGGAAGAAATTCAGTGATCATGGGTTGGGACTAGTACCTATGAATTGAAAGGGGGAATTCCAAGAATGGATGGGGTTTTCTAAGAATTTATGTAATAAGAAATTGGTGGGTTCAAGGTTTTTTCAAAATGGGTATGAAGCCATGGCTAGGAAAATTAACACTTCTCTTGAATCCAGGTCTCCCAGAGACACAAATGGCCATGGAACACACACTTCATCAATTTCTACTGTGAGCCATGTTTATAGATCCAATATGATTGGTTATTGTTATCAACCCAAATGGCACTTCTCCATCCGAGTGCTGACACTTCATATGTTGGTACACAAAAGGACACTTATGGATTAAAGGTTGCCTAAACACTATAGATAGGCATGACATGAGATGCATTCACTATCCAACCAACTTGCCATTTTACCTTTCTATATGTTGACTTTCATACGTGACTATCTCCATAGGAACTCGTATACATACGCAACTATCTTCTTTGACAACCCGCGTACTGTACATGACTATTCTCATTGTAACCCGTGTACAGATCTGTACGCGGGTTTCCCTTATAGCAACTCACGTGTCATAGACGGGTTTCCAGTATCAATAGTCACGTACACATCCATTCAACATTAAAAATAATAAAACATGATTAATGGAGATTTGTTGAGCCCTAATCATTAACTATCTCAACTGTCTCAACCTCCTCAACCTTCGAAACTGCTCTATTTCCTAAACTATAAATAGAGGCCTTGGGGAGGGCATTAATCAATCAATCTTGGAGACAAACGTTATGCTGGTGGTATATCTTCAGAAGTCTTTGGAGCAGTAGAACTCATAATCCTTTGGGTGCAGAGGATTCCTTGTCTCAAGCGTTGGGTTGTACACTTATCTCATTCACTATTGTTAATAAAGAGAATTCTTCTTCCAACTTTGTGTTGAGTCTCTTTCATGTATCATGGTTTGATGAATGTTTTTTATTAAGCACTCTATATATTGTTCATCTAACTTGTCATATATACATGTATAAGATTGTACTTGGAGAATTTTCTCTTTGCAGGTAAAGGAGGTGCATTCCTAAAAGCTTTGGAGAGGAGCAGAGCAAGAGAAGACAAAGCTTGGATCAACCATCATTAATCAGGTGAGTTCAACATTTTTTACTATTCATTTTCTGCACTTTAAAGCTGGTTGTCTGCAAGTTTTAGAAGTACGTTGGTAACCCCAGACCCTAGGTTACAAGGGTGTTTATTCCTGAACAACAGAACTGGCAACTCCGCTGGGGAGCCCAGACTGCTGTGGGTTATTTATGTTGACCGTTGCCCAGTATTTTCCTTGATTGTGTGTGTGGTGTCCTATCTTGGTTCATGCTTAGAGTAGTGTTTGAATACCTTGAATTTTTTTTTTTTATTAGAAACGTTTACACCTGTACGCGGGTTTCTCTTGCATACAATCGCGTACAGAGGCCTGCGTACGTGGGTTTCTTTATAGGACAATTGCATACAATATGCGGGTTGCCCTTGTACACAGTTGCGTACAAGCCTAAGCATTGAAATTTTTGGGCTAGGGTTTGCTTGTCCCTGTCCCTCTTTAAAGTTTGTTTGCTGGTTGGTCTTCCTTATAAGCATTGCACTGTGAGTTTGATGACTTTGTTGGCAACACCTTGTGCTTTCTTCTAAAGCCCCTAAGTGCTTATTGTTTGGATTGCCTTTCTGTTAGCAGCTTGAAGTGGATTTGCCTATTTGGGTTATAGGTTCAAGTGATTGGTTGTCTGAATCAGTGATCAGGGTTCTAGACACTATACATCCCATTCTATTTTCGAATAGTGATTGGTTTGCCACTTGCCTTTGTTTGATCTCAGTGATTTTCTTTCATTATGTCCGCCCAATCTAGGGTTCCAAGTCTTCCTTATATGGTTGATCTTTGGTCTTATTAATCTGTTTACTTCACTTTGCTTACTTTATATAGTTAGTTTAACTCAATCATACTCAAGTTTTTTGTGCATTTAGGTGCATAGTAGTCTTTGAGCATTTTAAAAAGTGAAAAGAAAACATTTAGAAGCTTTTGCATTTGATTTTACATAGAGTAGTTTTATTTTCAGTTTTTAAAATATAATCTCAAAAAACTACAAAAAATATAGTCTTAGTGTTCTCTTTATCGTTGTATTTTCATCAATTTATATTTACGAAAAGAAGAAAAAGAAGCTTCGTTTTTTTAAGTAGTGATAATTTTCTTTGGGAGTATACACCATTGTTTTTACATTTCTTATTGACTCAAAAAACATCAAAGTCTTTCACTCCACTTGCCTTCTGAGTAAAAATATCCCTTAAAATGAATGCAATAATTAAAATATATTAGTAATTTTTATTTTTTAGGGCCATACACCTACTAGCTTAGGCTAGATTTGTGGGATGGGAAGTGTAAACTTCCCATAAGTTTTAAAATTCAAACATAGTGCATTGATCGATAGGTAAATCCTTCTCTTTATCGATAGTATCTAGGAAGATCCTCTCAAACGGGAGTCAAGCATGAGGTCACGTGGAGGCATTGGACTAAGGAGATAACCCTCCGATTCCTTGTCGAAACCTAAATCAGGAATTTTATGCATCTAGGGATTCTGGCCTAGACAGAGTTTCGAGCTCAGCTACCCTACCCATGCATACGAGTTAGGCTTGTGACTGTACCCCTAGACTGTTGGTATAGTTAAGGTAGCCTCTAGTCTCTTGACATTTAGGGTTCATACCTAGGTAAACTTGAAGGCTATTTCTGGTTCACCTTGGACAGGCTTGGAAGGTAACCCTTGTTGAAAGTGTAGGAGGATAGTGGGTGATTCCTCCACTTGTGCCTAAGAACCTCTTCAAGGACACCAAGTAACTATTCTTCAGCTTTATTTGGGAAAGCATATCTTTTACCCTTGCTGACTGTTGAGACTTTAGGATTTTTTCGTAGTGATTTCTGTATGGTTTATCTGTGTTTAGCCGACCTTATGGTTTGAATTGTCAAATTTACAATCGTGGAGGACCAACCTATTAGAAGGTCATGAAGGTTGCAAAAACTTCCTCCTCTCATCACATTGGAACCTCCACCTCCACCCCAAAGGCAGAGATTGGACACAGACGGTTCATTTGAACCGATAGGAGTAAGTGAAGTTCTGGGTGAACCAAAACTTTGGGAATTTTTTTTTTATTTTAACACAATTGAGATAGAAGACCTACGGACTGACGAGTTTGCAAGGAATTTTAATACACCCTTGACTTACTTAAACGATCCTATGATCGTCCAAGTTCATCCTTTTGATCCACCCGTGTTTGGTGTCCCTTTGGGCAGGATAATGTCTACTTCGGGAGAAAGTTCTTTTGTTTTCACCTCAGCCATTCCGGCTGAAGGGCTACTACCTCCCCCAGTAAGTGCCCCTAGATCTAGCATACCTACTATGCCATTAACTCCAGTGAGCCAGGTGGTTCAACCGCCAGTTCCCACAAGCCTAGTAGGTTCTTCTGGTGGCATGGTTACAGGGATTCCTAGTATACCTACTGTTCCTTCCTCCTTCACACACACTGCCCAGAGCGGTCCGGTAGGATCCTCGGCTTTCGTCCAAGGATTTCCTTGGAATGGGGGGCATATTCCCCCATCCAATCCATACGTAGGCCCATCACCTTCTTATGTAGGAGTGCAGTTTGGAAACACTAACCCTTACGGCCAAGTTTTTCAAACTATGGTCTCGGCCCCGTTCATGAGCTCTCCCTTTTCGTTCTTTAGCGGAGGGATACTTGCTCCTGTTTTTCAAACCGTAGTTTCTACTGGAATAGCCAGAACCTCTTATACTGCACCTCCCACCCACAATCCTATGGTTTACAGATGGAAACCATTTCAAAGTAATCCATCCACTTTGCAACCGGCAGCAGGGGGCAACCCCACCTTTACATATGGGAATTTGGGGGCAAGTCCCTCTAATCCCCAAACTGACACTTTTAGTGCTCCATTTAAACCTAAGATTCCTTTCCTTGCAACATTAAAATTGCCATATTTTTCTAAATTGATGAATGACCTTGTGAGGCATGACCCCTCATGGCCACCTGTCCCCACCAAATTGCCATCGGACATCCCAAAATTCAAGGGGAAAGTTGGTGAATATCCTCGGGCTCATGCCACCATTTTTCATTTATGGTGTTCTTCTAATTCACTTAATGAAGATTCAGTTAGGTTGAGGCTGTTCCAAAGAACCTTAACGAGTACTGCAGCAAAATGGTACATTGAGTTTCCTTTTCCTGCGTTCAGTAGTTTTTGGGACTTGGCTAATGCATTCCTTAGCCACTTTCAGCTTTCGGTCCAATATGATTTCAAAACAGACTTGTTATCTACCTTCAGGTAGAACAAGGCTACCCACATCTCGGATCACATCTAAGAGTGGAGGAGGCGGAAGAGCCTTATTAAAGCCACTATTCCTCCTGAGTTCTTACTAGAATGGTTCCTTAAATCATTATTGCCTTATATATCTAAGGACGTATCTACTTCAGGAGTGACGAATGAGGAAGAAGCTATCCTCAGGGCCCAATAATTGGATTTGATTTATTCTCAATCTGGGAACTTGTATGAGATTATTCCTGAGGCATCGAGGCCTACCCATTTTGCAAGGAAACCTAAGCCTGGATCCCATGCCAATGGTGTGGTTGGGTCTGTAAACTCTCCCACTATAGAATCTTTGGCCAAATAGCTCCATCAGCTGTCCATCAAACATTCTATGGCGGAGGCAGCAAAGGCTTCCCCCTCACCCCAAAATGCAAATGTTTTTGCACATACCTCTCAGAAGGGAAATCAGCAGCCCAGTGGGAAGATGAAGAGAGGAAAGAAAGGGGAGGGAAATCAAAACAAGCAAAAAGCCACAAATAGTGCTGATGGGGGAAAGAAAGAAAAGAAAAAGGTGAAATTCTCGTGTAAGTTGTGCCATGAGGATCACCTCACCCATCTTTGTCCCCTTATGGAACAAGCCCAGAAGCTGCTAAAAGCTCAACAACTGGGTGTCCTGAAGGATCCTTTCCCCAAGGGCAGAATTCTACTTCAGCTTCTAATATAGCAGGGGGCACTCCAGGTGCCCCTGACCCCAATTATATCAACATGGTTCAATCTTCGACTTTGCTATAGACCAGGAACAAAAAATATGCAAAAAGACTTTTGAGAAGGGTAAGTCTATAGGTGAAACTTCTAACCCTCTCATGATCGAGAATCCTGCTGAAACTATGCCTAAGATACCAAAATGTGTCTTTAAGAAGACCTTCCTTAACCCTAATGATAGGGCTGCTTCAAACTACTCTGAGGTTGAATACTTGGCCCAAACCCCTTGTGTAATGTTAGGTTTAGAGGTGTTACAAAGCTGTCCTGCCCAGCGGGATGCACTCTTAGCATCCTTAGGAAGCATGGACTCGTTGAGTCTGATGGCGAAATTTCACTTGTCTGATGTTAAAATTCACCTAACTTACCATGTAGCCTTATCAATAGATGTCATCCATGGTGGAAAGACCATTGGAAGGGAAGTTGTTGATGAGGGTGATTCTACATGCGTTATGTCCTTGTCATGTTGGAAAGCTCTCGAATCCCCAGAGTTGGTCCCATCAAACACTCTGCTTCCTGCTTTCGATGGAAGGTCATTCTGTCGGCATGGTATCCTACCAGATTTTGAAATTAAGCTGGTGGGGAAAGCAGTGTCTGTTGAGGTGGAAGTGATTGATGCACCTTTGGACTATAATTTTCTCTTGGGAAGAAGCTGGACTTATGCCACGTCTGCTATTTCATTGGCTTTCTTTCGAGTGATAGTGTTTCCACACAAAGGGATGTTGGTTATTGTTTACCAACTCAATTTTACTCGAAAATGCCGCATGACATCTAATGAGTCCACTGTACCATTGGCTGATTAGGTGAAACCTTCTACTGAGAGCTTGGGGGCTGGAATGTATGCATCATTGATGGGAAAATTTGATCTTCCAGCCCCGATTAACTATATAGGTTCTACTAGTGTGGGGAAGTCCATAGACACGGTTGTTGATAGGACTGATCCTTGGGTTCTCCCTTCCCCCCATGAATCAGAAATTCCCTTATCGGCAGTGGATGTGGCTTACCAAGCTTTCACTCAAACCACTGTTGATCCCATTCTAGAACCTCTCACAGTCTTAGAGGACCTGGAAGAGGTCTATTTGCCTGCTTGGGTAGAAAACTCTTTGCATTCTACGGATTGTTTAGATATGGTTTTACCTTCTGATGAATCCATTCTGGAAGCCATGTGTGGATGTGATAAGATCTGCGAAGATCTTCATAATCGATCCTATTTTCTTCCAGAGCTAAGTAGGATAGAGAATCAAGGGTTTCATATGAGACTGGCAGATGATGTTGATACACCCATCAATCCCTTACCAAGGGAAGGAATGTTTGCTGAGGGGAATATGGAAAATATTTCCACTACTATCCCTATCAACATCTCTATAAATCTTGACTTTGTGGAAATATACATATCAGTGGAAACTGCTCTCTTGAGGATATTGCAATCTATATGTCCTTGTTCAAGGAATTTCGTGATGTTTTTCCCTGGTCATATGAGGAGATGCCAGGAATTGATCCATCGATAGTTGAGCACGATATCCGAACATACCCTGATGCTAAACCTGTTCGGAAAAATTTAAGACCTGTTAACCCACGTAAAGCAGCGGTTGTGAAGGCTGAAGTTGAAAAACTGTTGAAAGCTGGTTTTATTTATCCCATAGCTCTGACAGAATGGGTATCCAACCTAGTTCCTATTGATAAGAAACAAGGGACCATACGTGTCTATACCAACTTTCGAGATTTGAATAAAGCCTGTCCTAAGGACAACTATCCCACACCATTTATAGATCAAATTATTGATGCTTGCGTGGGAAGTGAAGTTTTCTCGTTTATGGATGGTTTCTCTGGATACAATCAAATTCAAATAAAACCAGAAGACCAACATAAAAATGCTTTCATTTTTCCTTGGGGTACCTTTGTGTACAAAAAAATGCCTTTTGGATTGAAAAATGCTGGGGCAACCTTTCAACAGGAAATGAACTTTTCCTTCCATGATATCAAATCCATTGCCAAACCTTACCTTGATGATCTGCCTGCACATTCTCGTAAGAGGATTGACCATCCAGATCACCTAAGGTTGATATTTATGCAATGCAGATACTATAAGATCCGCTTGAATTCCCACAAGTGCATGTTCTATGTCGAGTCAGGGAGATTGCTCGGATTCATTGTCTCTAACAAAGGCATTCAGGTGGATCCATTAAAAGTAGAGGCCATTGTAAATATGCCTCCTCCTCATTCTATCAGGGAACTTCAGAGCCTGCAGGGAAAGTCCAATTTTCTTCAACGTTTCATTGTAAACTATGCCAAGATTACCAAAGGTTTCATGTGCCTGCTAAAATAGGACACCCCATTTGTATGGGATGAAACTTCACAACTCGCTCTCGAGGCATTGAAAAAATCTTTGTTGTTGGCAACTTTACTACGTCCGCTAGATTACTCTAGGGATTTTATATTGTATCTGGTCACGTTCGGGTCGACCATTAGGGTAGTCTTGGTCCAGGAGGATGATAAGCTCTAGAAGCATGTCATTTACTATCTTAGTCGTGCTTTAGTCGGACCTGAACTCAGGTACTCCCACATCGAGAAATTGGCCTTAGCAGCTATCTATGCTGTTCAGAGGCTACGTCACTACATCTTACTGAGGACTACAACTGTAGTGGTAGAAGTTAATCCTTTTCAATATGTTTTGTCCGGATGGATTGTTGGGGGAAAATTTAACAAATGGATAGTCATTCTCCAAGAGTTTTACTTGGATTTTTAGTCCACTAAATCTAAAAAATCCTTAAATTTTGCTGAGCTTATAGTAAAATTTCCAACATAAGAAGATGTAGTCATTGAAGAAGACTCATTCCCAGATGAGAATATCTTCTTGATATCCACCTCTGACCCCTGGTACAGATATATACTTATATATATCCAGGCTTTGAAGTATCCTACAGCTTCTTCATGGGAGGAACGACGTAAACTACGCCTTCATGCTAAGAATTACCTCATCATAGGAGATGCTTTATATTGTAGAGGGGTAGATTCCATTTTGCGTTGATGTATTACCCATGAGGAAGCGGAGATTGTCCTAAATGATTCCCATAGTGAAGCGTGTGGGGGTCATTTATCTGGGTTAGCAACGGCCCAGAATATAGTACGTGCCAATTATTTCTATCCCACAATATTTAAGGATTGTGTGGAAGCCATGAAGCACTGTCATCCTTGTCAGCTTTACACCAGAAAAATGCGGTCACATCCTGCTCCGTTATTTTCCCTTGTCTCGGTGGGCCCCTTCATGAAGTGGGGGATTGTTTACGTGATGTGTAACCCAGCCTCGACTGGAGGGCACAAATATATTATTGTCGCTATGGACTATTTTATGAAATGGGCAGAGGAAATTCCCACCTTTCAAGCCGACGGGGAAACCACGGCTTTTTTTTGTGTTCAATCAAATTATAGCACGGTTTTGTATACCCAAGGTGATTGTCACTAACCATGGAAATCATTTTCAAAATAGCATGATGACAAAATTGACCACTGTGCTTGGATTCAGACAACAACATTCATCTTCGTACTATCCTCAAGCAAATGGTCAGGTTGAGGCCGTTAATAAAACTTTGAAGACTATCCTCAAACGTACTATTGATGCAGCCCGTTCTAACTGGCATATCATGCTATACCTTGCACTTTGGGCGTATCGAACTAATGTAAAAACTGCTACGGGTTTCTCCCCCTTCCAACTCGTTCATGGAGTGGAATCCGTTACCTCGATTGAATGTGAAATCCCGTCTTTGAAAATAGCTATTCATGTGTTACCCGATACGACATAGCTTGAAGAATGTCTAATACACTTAGAACATCTTGATGAGAAGCATAGAGATGCACTGACAGCAAATCAAGCTCACAAAAATAGGGTCAAAAGCCAATATGATAAGTTGGTCAAGCCTCGGATTTTCTCTGAGGGGGAACTTGTTTTGCTCTGGGACCAAGACAAAGAACCCCTGGGGGCAGGAAAGTTCAAGTCCATGTGGTTGGGGCCTTATGTCATGTCAAAGGTCTTAAAGAATGGAACATATGAATTGATTGATTTTGATGGGAATAAGCTGCCTGAGCCTAGAAATGGGCTCTACCTGAAGAAGTACTATGCTTAGGCTTAGCACTTTTTCTTGTATTTTATTGTATGTATTTTTGTGTACACTAGTTCATCGGTTTGTGTTTTTTATAACATCAATCGGTTTTTTTAGATGTCTTCTGAGAGGTTCATAGGTTTTGCTGATGGCGCCAGTCACCACACTTGTAATCTAGCTTCAGCAGCATGGGTCATTTATTCTCCCTCTGGACAATTAGTTTCCTCAGGAGGTGCTTGTTTAGGTTCTGCTTGTCACATGGTATCACTCAGTTGGAAGTCCGACTGGACTCTCAACTGGTGGTTTCCCAGCTCAATCGAGCTTATTAAGTGTGGAACCCTATTCTATTGTGTTAGTTTATGCAAGTTAGGTTATTGGAAAGAAATTTTGATTTCATTACATTCAATCATATTCCAAGAAATCAGAATTCATTAACTGATGCATACGCTAATTACATCTTGGATTGGAATTTAACACATTTTTCATAAAAATATACAGCATACACATAAAAACATTTGTAAATAACCAACAATAAATATGTGTGTGTGTGTGTGTGTGTGTGTGAATATTTGTCTATAAATAGGTCAAGTCTCTGATCCTCAGATCCAGTCATAACTCTATAATATACAAAAAATATACAAAATATGGATCATAGTCCATCAAATTCTTTATATCTAAGCTGGACCACCCTATTCCCCCTAGTTTCCCTGTACTCTGGCTTCTTCAGCCTCTTCAGATTCAACAACCTCAACAGCATCTATGTATACTAAAACTGCTTTGGCTACCTGCCTCAAAAGGCGTATCCAGATAGGTGGTACACCAACCACAAACTCCTGCATGATGGCTGGGATGTGCTCAATCCGTAAGGTGGGTACTCTCTATGTAAGCCTGGCCAGCTTCCCCTCAAGAACCCTAATCAGCCCCTGGTCTTCTCCTAAGACAGGATGCACATACATGCGTGGATGCCCTTCAGGGCGAACTAGTGCAATATCTGCATTTTGACATGTTTATAGGATTAGATCTCTTATACATATGTATATATCTCTATATTTAAAATTCATAAAAATTTTAAAATTTGAAAATAAAAATTACCTAACTCTCCCCATGCTCCTCCTGGAGGGAGAACAAGGTCTGGATCACCACGGAAATCCATCCTAGCATATGGAAACTACTCCAATGCTAGAAATTGCCACTCCCACCAAAAGTAGAAGTCATAATCATATACACTCTGCACTGAACCACCTCCTCCCTGGCGGAGGAAGATATCTCCCCATCTACTCAGCCTAGGCTGATGAGAACAAACTGGTAGGGGTACTTCAGGGCTCAATCTCAACACTCTCTCAAAGAAGAAGGCTACTCGTATGCTAGAATATCCAAAATTCTTTCTCCTTCCTCTCTTGCAGTCAGATAGTTGTTTTCTCAAAATCGGGATAACTCTCGAGCACCAATCATATAAGGCCCCTACATGCAATCCACTGCTAACCTCATCTAGTTCCGTGTAGCAAGATGAAGAGAAGATGATCCCGCAACCCTCACTATGGTACTTGTCAATACCTATAGAGGAAGATCACGTATGTGTACAATAGGGATGCAACTCCCTCTCTTTCGGGCACCTGGTGCGTAGTATATGTCAATGTAGTTTTGGACACTCAGAGGGTCACCACCTCTGCCGGTGCCCTCCAAGTTGACTGGAGCTCCTCGTCATGACAGACCGGCAATGAAATAGATCTCCTCTTAAGTAATATCCAAGGATTCACCTTGAAGATCAAACATGCTCAAATCATAATCCTAGTAATTTATCATGAACTCTAGCAGGTGGACATTGGCCTACATAGGTGATGTACAAAAAAACTTTAACAATCCACTTGAACGTAAAACATTCACAGTGGGGGCATCCTAGATTTCTTCTTGATCCATATCTTCATGCTCACGCTCCCTCCACTCAAGCACCATCTTCGAACCTAGTAAAACAAGCATCGCAAACCTCTAGTTTCATGTAAAAATTCAAAATCTTGACCCTACATACTTCTTTTCCCCTTCATGTAGCGTACGCGACTGTTTAGTTAGGAATGTCGCGTACTATACACAACTATTCTTCGGGAAACTCACGTACAGAACACGTGTACGCGAGTTTCACTATAGCGAACCCGCGTACAAAACGTTCCTTGCTTAAGGGCGCTCAAAAATACAAAATTTGGACTCAATTTTGAAATTTGCTAGGATCAAATTAAAGAGCTTGGGGTGTAGTCTTACCTGACACTTGTGGAATTGGATTTGGTCCACCGGATTGTCCACACCGATCAACTGAAGGTAGAGGTGAAAAATTGTCTTTTATGGCTAAAATTCAAAATGGTGAGTTTTATTTATGTTTTTGAACTATTTATAGAAATTATAGTTCTCAAGTGGGTTTTTTCTTATAGTTCATAATTCATTCAACTAATACCATATCTTTTTTCCTTGTAACAGGTTTATCATCATTCTAAGGTGTTTTTTGCTCATATAGGATGGTTTTTCGTTGTTTCACATGCATTTTGCATCTATACCTACTCCATCTTATACTTAGTAATCAACATTTTAAACCACAGACTATGGTATTTTTTACCATTAGCTCCTTGTCTTTACCATTGTTATTCCGTGGATAGGGCCTTCCTCTAATGAGTATCCTCATTTAGAACCTATGTTGTCTTTTGATACTCATGTTGTAGCTGTCGTAGGTATAGGGGAATCCTTTTAGCTATTTTTAACACCAAATGGAGCCTCATTTTGGCCTCTTTTTACAAGCTATCCCTTTAGAGGACTCCCTGCCCTTATGGAGTTTCTTTAGGCTCAGGTCCGACTCCTTAAAATAGACTTGACTACTGAGTTAACTTTTTTGTTCAAGCTCGTTAAGAATTCGTGAATCGGCATCTTCATTGGTGGTAGGTTATCTCTTTATTGGACCATGCAGAATAGCACGAGAAAGGATCACTTTATTTTCTATGGAATTGAAAAGAGTATTCTCAGGCATAGGTTTATCACTTTTCTGGACCTGAGGGACTAAATTTACGGAAAAGGAACACCCAGTATGATCTTAGTTTTCTCTTTTTTGTGCTTTGGACCTAAACATGAAAAATATTCCAAGTGTACTTTATGTCTTGGTCATGCTCGTTAAACACTAAGAACAAAGCATTGAGTTTATTGTTGTAAGCCCCATTTCTCGTACTCAAATGGATCTTTCCGAGTGATCTTGCTTTCCTTCACACTCATAAAACTCAAGCTATATGTTGCTCTCGAAGGAGCATTAGGTTGGTGGTAATTTAACCTTTTTCGGACCTCCCTGACTAAGTACGAAAAAGGTTCACCTTTTCCTCTACGGAAGTTAAGAGAGTTCTTCTGTGCTATGTTTTATACTTTTCCGGCCTTAGGAGACTAAATTGGACGAAAAAGGACCCCCCTAGAGTCTTCTTTGGAGTTTTCAGACTCTCTAAATGTGAAAACACCAACTGAGCATGTACTAGTTCGGGTTCATTAAATCCACGAATTAGTGACACTACCAAGAAATATTCCCTCTTCTCTTCAAGCTTGTTAAAAAATGGAGTCTCGAGTTGAATTTCCTGGACTTGTTAAAATTTAACAGAGAAGGTAAGGAAGAAGTTTTCTATTGGTTTTTAGTTAGTGGCAGCATGTCATCCTTGAACATAGCACTCTCTGTCTTTTGTGATACCCATGTGTAGCTAGGGTTTTCACCCTAGCTTGTGCTGATGAGCACCTACTAAGGAATCTGGAATCCTTAGTAGCAGTTCAATGATGTATATGAATTAAACAAAG
>LPNX010775040.1:0-47627 GCA_001517045.1 Pseudotsuga menziesii
AGCATATGAGCTAGCGAATTATGATGGTATACATTTTGGGAAGCCTCGTAATGGGATTTACCTGAAAAGGTACTATGCTTAAGAAATTTCACATCAGTACCTTGTACATGTGTGTATAATTAACTTTTGGTGTGGTTTGATTGTTTTGGTGTGGTTTTGAATCTTGTCCTATCTATGAATGCTCATCCCCTGTTATGTTTTGACTCTGCAAATGGATTATTTGTATGGATTTGTGAATGGTTCCTTCCATCATACCCTAAATATTGCTTCAGCAGCTTGGGTACTTTATTCCCAATCCCATGACCTAATTAGTTTAGGGGGAGTTTTCCTAGGTCCAGGTACTAATAATATTGTTGAGTATCACGCAGTGATAGGATTGTTGACCGAATCTTCCTCCCATGGTGTTGATCATATGGTTGTATTTTTAGACTCTCAGTTAGTGTTTTCTCAATTAAATCATGTCTACTCCATCCGCAACCCCATACTCCTTCGTNGACCGAAGCTTCCTCCCATGGTGTTGATCATATGGTTGTATTTTTAGACTCTCAGTTAGTGTTTTCTCAATTAAATCATGTCTACTCCATCCGCAACCCCATACTCCTTCGTATCTTCCGAAAATTATGTCTCCTTAAACAGTCATTTGAGTCTATTACTTATCAACATGTCCCAAGATTTTTCAATTCAAATGCTTATTCTCTTGTTAATTACATTCTGGATTGGCATATTTCCCATTCTTTAAATTTTGATACGTGAAAATAACATGTAAATTTGTAAACTAAACAGTGTAAAAATACAAGATCCATGTAAATACATTCCATTGCAAAATTCTCTGGTCAACCGCAAAATGAAGTTTGTATATATATATATACATAAGCTTTGGTACAAAAATGTGGTCCTAAGACCAAATCAAAAGCATGGTAGCTTTCAATATGACAAAATATCAAAAAACTAAAGCTCATGGATTTCAGTATACATCTCCTACTAATCGTTAATGATGCTTGTGGTAGCACATGATGGCCCTTGCCACTCTGCATAGCAAGCACCCGAAACGTCCCGACAAACCAGTTGTGTGCCACTAGTACCTCCTCAGTAGATCATATACAAATATGTCAAGGATGTATAGGGTAAGAATGTGGAGGTTATCCTCAACCTCCTAAAGATCCCTGTCAGCCTCTTGAAGCACAAATCTACCCCTCGCTCGCATTTCAATGGGAGAGGATCCCCCTAGTCTTATTGCTCCAATATCTACATAGTAGAAAAAATTGCCTCAGTATCACATATAAAAATCATAGAAATCATAAAAAAATATAAAAACATACATCATAGTGTCTTTCTTAACGAATTTATCCCACTTCTTTCCCTCAGGAAGATCCAAGTCAAGATCACCATGAAATTCAGTACCCGCATATGCATAATCCTCTATCATCAACAGCTCTTCATCCAACCAACAGAAGAATGGTTCCTCGTAATTGACCCTAGTCCCACCGCTACCATGTTAGGCCATCACCTCAACCCATAGGAGCATGCACGGATCTCTCTCACCGATATTGTTGATGGATACTTGGGGCCTCAACAGTGGGACACTCTTCATAAAGAACGATACAAGGATAGTCCCATAACCAAACTGCTTCAGCTCACCTCTTCAGCATTTGGTGAGTTGGTATTTTAAGACCACCAATAGAGATTCCTCCCAATTGAACACAGTAGGAGCCATGGATTCCAAGGCATACATCATATGTGCCCTAGAATCCTGATGAGCCCCATGACTTCCTGCTACTCATTGCATAGTGAAAAAAACATTCCTTAATGGTAGGTCCATTACATATTTAATGGGAATATTTTTCCTACTAATTTGTGTCCCAGGAAAACAATACTAAATAATGAGACCCTCAGTAGTGATGTCCCCTCCTCGTTGGCCAATTAATGAAATAGATGCTCCCCCCCTTGATAATACTGTGAGGAAGTAGATATCCTCTACCTCCAAAGTAAGTATATGGGCCCCCTCCTCAAAGTATTAATGTTCAAGATTCGACAAGTGTTCTAATAATTGTATTTGCTCCCTCATACTTGGCACCTGGAAGAACTTTAGGAGTCCACACTCTCGAAGTGCCCTCACTATGTCGTGTTAATTTCCACCATAGATGTCATCCATCTCGTTCTCTCTCTCTCTTTCCACACTACCATGGTGGCCTTCTAACCCTATCAAACAATCCAAATGAGGCATTAGAAACCATTGAGACCATTCTCAAAACCTAAAAAAATTTCACTTTTCTCCATTTTAGAATCTTTGGCCCAGATTGTGCCACTGCGCTTTGTCTTTTCAGACAAAGCAATGGCTCCGCACTTTTCTCCTAGAAAATGTGCAGCGTTGGGTCAGCACCCCCTTTCCTGCAAGGGAAAATAGAGGTGTTGTTTTGGTGTAATATCCCCTTTCCAAATGGCCCAAAATCACTAAGAAATGACATGAAAGCAAAATGTGAAACCATGAAGATGAAGGTACGGAAGAGAGGATTCACCTGGTCGAGACAAAATATTGAATGGTCGCATGTAGCTCTCAGAATCCACATGCCAAATTTGACCCCGAAAGGGGATTTTTCCACCAATATTGGGTAAAGACACAAATGGTAAAATATTTTTACTTTTCACCTCTATTTTGTTAGGATTATAATCCTCACTTTTCCAAATTGGTCAATTCTGCCTAAATTAGGATTCCTTTTAGTCATTATTGAGTCACTAGTACCATTGGGTCCACATGGCCTAGTTCGACCACATGTGCCAGTCACTAGAGTGTGGGGAACACTAATTAAGGATAAATTCCATTGACTGCACTTGCATGTATCAGTTTAGGCACTGCCTAGACCAATCCCTACAATTTAGGAGCCACTAGGAGTGCCGGCACCAACCTCCTTCAGTTGAGTTCAGTTGGTGACTAGTCATGCTTAACTATGAGTCAGTTCCATTTAGTTACAATCAGTTACATTCAGTTAACGCCAGTATTTGCATGACTTCCTGTAGGAAGGTGCCTTTCCTCACCTACCACATCAGTTAGACTATTTTAACTAATTCTAACTGATTGATCCACTGATTTAGACAACTGGAGTTAGCTTGTTAAGATCTGATAGTGATTTAGACATGTCTAGTTATCCATGCAGTTAGATTGAGTCAATCCATTCGAATTTCCTCTCATGAATTCAAATTCCCTAGTTATTAATACCAGTGTATTGCATTGTAATAATTATCCAGATTGTATCCATTTACTTTTTTTATTAATGAAATCATTATACAGCTGCAACCCATTTTTTGCACAGTTTCATGTCAATTCTGAGTAAATTGCTTGTGAGATCTATTTGTGAGTTTTGTCTTGGTTCATAGATTCCTGTCAGCTCAATTTTTATATGGTATCAGAGAAAAGTGCTTGAGAATTCGAGCCATGTGAGGAACACCCAAGCAACTGATATGTTACAGCCTTGAACAACAAACCATGTGAGGTAATATCATCTCCAATATCAGAGAAAAGTGCTTGAGAATTGGAGCCATGTGAGGAACACCCAAGCAACTGATATGTTACAGCCTTGAACAACAAACCATGTGAGGTAATATCATCTCCAAGTGTTAGGAGCATGTGTCCAGGCAGATGCAAAATGACTCTCTCTTTACTAGTTCTGTGAGGAGATGAGCATGTGATAAAAGGTAGAGAATCCCTGGTATTTTAGAGAGAGAATTCTTAGGATCCATAATCTAATATAGCTTCAGAAGTAACCAATGATTCACAAAATACAACCTCAGCAACCTCAGAAGGAGAAAACTGTGCATCTACCATCTCGGTGGACCACACTTTTGGATCTAATATGAACCTATTTGGATCTGATATGAACCTATTTGGATCTGATATGATCTTATTTGGATCTAATCAAATATTATTTGGTTCAAATTTTAAGTTCCAAGATCCTTCAATCATGCTTGTAGCTAGTCTCATCAATTTTGGTGTGACAAATCAAGTACCGCAAGTCTTCTNTTGGATCTAATCAGATATTATTTGGTTCAAATTTTAAGTTCCAAGATCCTTCAATCATGCTTGTAGCTAGTCTCATCAATTTTGGTGTGACAAATCAAGTACCGCAAGTCTTCTTCGAAATTGTTGTTGGGTATTTGATGTTAGTTTCCTCCCAAAGGTCACCCATTACAGCTAAAAATGAAAAAATTAGCTGCTTAATACAACCAAGGAAACGGGGAAAAGCCTCATGGGAAAAAATGCCCCCCTCAAACTAAGCAGGTAGAATCAGGATTTTAGTTGCTCTGCATGGGTCCAGTTTTCATCCTGTTGTTTTCTATATTTTCGANGAAAAACCTCATGGGAAAAAATGCCCCCCTCAAACTAAGCAGGTAGAATCAGGATTTTAGTTGCTCTGCATGGGTCCAGTTTTCATCCTGTTGTTTTCTATATTTTCGATTTAGTTTAGCATATTATTCTTCTTCCAAAGAGGAATATTCCTCCAGACATAATGATGGAGAATTTCACATGCCAAGAACCAGGATACTTGTGCATAGAAGAACAAGCTTAATCTTGATTCTACCTGCTTAGTTTGAGGGGGGGTATTTTTTCCCCTGATGTTTTTCCCTGTTTCCTTGGTTGTATTAAGCAGTTAATTTTTTCATTTTAGCTATAATGGGTGACCTTTGGTCTTAGTTACCAAGGCCCACAAATTTTCCAAGTTAGCATTCAAGAGGGGTGTTAGGATTATAATCCTCACTTGTCCAAATTGGTCAATTGTCTTTTTAGTCATTTTTTAGTCACTAGTACCATTAGGTCCACATGGCCTAATTAGACCACATGTACCAGTCACTAGAATACGGGGAACACTAATTGAGGATAAATTCCACTGACTACACTTGCATGCATCAATTTGGGCACCTCCTAGACCAATCCCTACAATTTAGGAGCCACTAGGAGTGTCAGCACCAACCTCCTTCAATTGATTTTAGTTGGTGACTAGTCATACCTAGCTATGATTCAATTAAGTTTAGTTGGTGACTAGTCAAACCTAGCTATGATTCAATTAAGTTTAGTTGGTGACTAGTTAGACCTAGCAATGAGTCAATTACATTCAACTAGAGCCAGTCTTTGCATGACTTCATGTAGGAAGGCGCCTTTCCTCACCTACCACATCAGTTAGACTAGTTTAATTGATTCTAACTGATTGATCCATTGATTTAGACAACTGGAGTTAGCTAGTTAAGCTCTGAAAGTGATTTAGACATGTCCAGTTATCCAGACAGTTAGATTGAGTCAATCAATTCGAATTTCCTCTCATGAATTCAATTTTTCTGGTTATTAATACCAGTGTATTGCACTGTAATAATTATCCAGATTGTATCCATTTACTTTTTTATTAATGAAAGCATTATACAGCTGCAACCCATTTTTTTCACTGTTTCATGTCAGTTCTAAGTAAATTGCTTGTGAGATCTATTTATGAGTTTTTTCTTGGTTCATAGATTCTTGCGAGCTCAATTTTTAAATATTTATTCATTTTTTTGGATTATTTATTAATAATTTTCATTATTGTTGGCCATAATGGTCCTATACTGATTAGATTTGGTCTAATTAGTGTTTAATGATCTATTGTTGAGAATTACAGGGCTCATGGAGAAGTATTTCTAGTTACATAAGAGTTTTGTTTTCTCCTTTTTCATTCTCTACAAAATCAAAAAAGATTCTGAGCATTCTTGAAACCATAGTCGTGCTCGTTAAATGTTAGGACAAAGGTTTTGAGTCCACTTTTATCATTTTTCAGGCTTGCTAAACTCTTCACGAAAAAGGAACCCCTACGGAGTTATCTTTAATCTCTTTTTCGACTCTTAAAAAAAGAAAAAATTGTCGAGTGAACTTGTCACTTTCAAGCTCGTAAAACAACTTGAAAAGTCATATTTCCGATCATATTTTACCCTTTTTTTGTTCGGTTAGACTAGTTACGAAAAAGGTACGCTCTAGCCAAATCATTGACTAGAAGAGTTCTCCAAGGTATTATTTTGTCATTTTTTAGGCCTTAGGGACTAAATTTTATGAAAAAGAACCTTTCAAAGTCTTCTTTAGTTCCATTCAGACTCTCTAAACATGGACAACGCCGAGTTTTTTTTTAGTGGACTCGTTAAACTAAGCATTGAAATACCCTCTCTAGGAACGAACCCCTCATTTCTCAGGTTCAGAAAAGATACGAGNATAAACATGGACAACGCCGAGTTTTTTTTTAGTGGACTCGTTAAACTAAGCATTGAAATACCCTCTCTAGGAACGAACCCCTCATTTCTCAGGTTCAGAAAAGATACGAGAAATGACTTATCCTATGATAAGCTATAACGATCATTTTCTATCCTCTTCCAACTCGTTAAAAAGAAAAAAGGAACTCATCAATCATTATGGGGAAATTAATGGAAGTAAAATTGTGTTTCATTTGTATTAATGGCATCTTTTTAAGAACCTTTGAACATGGCACCTATCTGCATTTCATTCAAACAGTTGGGTTTTTACCTTATCTTCGAGTCGATCCACTTTCATGAGTCACACCATTCCTTTGAGTCATTTCAAACAATGCATCATCCTTCATCGCATTATGTCAGGATATCTTCCTCGTCAAGTCGATGCTGCCAAGTATTTGGTCATGCTATTCAATGTTCATAGGAAACTTGTGTGTCATATTACACTCTGTAGTCAAACCTACATCTCTTTTGTGTCGATTACCTTTNAAGTTGATGCTGCCAAGTATTTGGTCATGCTATTCAATGTTCATAGGAAACTTGTGTGTCATATTACACTCTGTAGTCAAACCTACATCTCTTTTGTGTCGATTACCTTTGAGTTAGTATCGTGGTTACTTCATACTCAAATTCCAACAACTTTGTTCCTAGTTTTGTGTCGTTGATGTGGGATTCATCATGGCCCTCCTTCAACGATACTATTNGAGCTAGTATCGTGGTTACTTCATACTCAAATTCCAACAACTTTGTTCCTAGTTTTGTGTCGTTGATGTGGGATTCATCATGGCCCTCCTTCAACGATACTATTCCTGTCAACATCAACACATCTTCCAGGAACTTGTCTTAGAAACAAGCTAGTACCTTTAGATATACATTCCTTAATGGTAGGTTTCCTCTCTTTCGACAATAGGATTTCATCATTGGCCTTTGATCGAAGGATTCAACCGAGTGTTCAATATTAGTTCATCTATTCACATTCGGAGGAATGTACTAGGGTACCTTGGGAATCATTGACATTAATGGTGATTTCCCTCGCACTTGTTAACGATTCTTATCATTGACTGGTAATCAAGTGGTTTCTACCATGTTCGACTTCAATACATCTATTCACATCGATAGGATCGTACTTTCTTGGGAACACGATGAATACCTTGGGTGTTTATTGAGCATTCATTTGTTATGTTTTCTTTTCCCCAGGTTGCGATGGAGTATTTTGTATGAGTCATTACATGGAACCACATTGTATGTTCATGGTTTTTCTTAGATTTGCGTATGTATGACATAGATCTACATTGTATGTTTGGTAGCTATGTCATAATTTGAGTCTTCTTCTCATGGATCTATGTTGTATTTCAGAAGCAATGACTTTTTGTATCTCACATGGATCTGCATTGTATTGGTCGGCAGCCATGTTGTGAGTCATTTTGGACATATATCAAAGTGTAAAAGTACTAAAGAATGATCTTGGTTGTTGATGAGCTCCAACCTTTGGACCTTTGCCTCAAAGTTATAACCTACTCTGTCAAAATATTTTTTCTATCATTTCCCTCTAGCCTCATACTTTGGGGGGGCATTCTGTTACACCTAAATATCATCACCGTCAAGTTATGAGATGGGTATTCCTTGGTTTTCTCTAATCCCTCAAATTCTGAACTGAAGAAATGAATGGAAGAAGGTTATTCCCCTATATTTTTCCCTGATATTAGCCACCACCACACCTTGTTAATAGACACAGACGGTACCTAAGCCAACTACGCACCTTGACCCTTTGGAAGGAGTGATGATGCCACTTGTTTCCTTTAANTTCCCTGTTATTAGCCACCACCACACCTTGTTAATAGACACAGACGGTACCTAAGCCAACTACGCACCTTGACCCTTTGGAAGGAGTGATGATGCCACTTGTTTCCTTTAAGTAGAAGGCGGTGCTCCTTAACATCACTTGTTTCCCTTTTGCAAAGTGTGGTGCTAGTCTTAAAAAGGTAAAAAGAAGAAGTTTCGAGAAGTTTCTCAAAGAGGCCTTCATGGAACCTCATCCCTAAGAATATAGGCAGGTGGAAATCAAATTCCTTTATCCTTAGATGATCCCACAACCTTCTCATTTGCATCCTCAACCCATCCTATCCATTCTGGCCTTTAAATATTGGCTCACCCCTNGGGGAAATCAAATTCCTTTATCCTTAGATGATCCCACAACCTTCTCATTTGCATCCTCAACCCATCCTATCCATTCTGGCCTTTAAATATTGGCTCACCCCTCGTGGGAAGGGAGAGGAAGATTGTGTTAAAGCAACAAGACTCTGGCCAAATAATCACACACCTTCTTGGAGTCATTAGAGACAAGTTGAAGCTTGAAGCAAGGTTCCATTGGTAGAAGCTCTCAACACCAAGGATTGGTTGATCTCTCCCTATTTGATTATTAATACAAGCATTGTTTTATTTCCCGTAAACATTGTATGTTCCAATGTAATACTTTGTTTATTGTTCTTCTCCTTAGTCATAAACATAGAAGAATAGATTATCTTGTTACCCTCATGTCGTATTTGTTATTTTATGTCTATTGCAGGTCCATTCATTGCATAGATCGAACACAACAAGTTGAGACCGTCAAAACCACTCTTTAAAAGGTATGAGAGTAGTTAATTCAAGGGATCTAGATTTCTAGGGAAATTTTTTTTGCATTGTAGTGTGTTTTGTTCTAGATCTGAACCATTCAGACTAGGGAAACAACCTTTGTCTGCATTGGCTGAGATTTTTCGTCAACAAAATATCTTTGTTAAAGTCAAGCATTGTTTAGATTATTCACTAGGGATCCAACCTATTACCAATGAATGAATATTAAAATCGAAAGAAGCAAACTTACATGCTCGTCGAAATTATATGTTCTGCCTACTTTTGGATAAATAAATTGTTGATGCTTACGCACTTCTTTTAATCTCATCCAACCATACCATAAATAAATATACCACCAACATTAACACTCGTTTACCACTTAATACACATGCAATAAACATAGACTAGACTGATATTTGAATATCTAGAAGCCGAATAAAATAGAGTGCACATACACGAGATATATCCCAGTTGTCACATGCCCTTAACAACACTCCAAGCCTTGACACATCACTGAATCAAATATTCTAAGAATCGGAATATGGGTTTGAAGTAGTGCCCAAGCTATTCCATTCGATGTACAATATGAAACGATTATATACACATATTTAGCATTTACAAATAACAAGTGACAAATTACTACCACCATTTTCATGTGTCAAAAGGAGTGGAGATAGTCTAAGTATATATAACTAGCACAACCACATTTTTTAAAGTGGTTGATGCGTCGTTATACATATTTTTAAAAAATAATGTCAATTTATCTATTTCAACCACTTTTTAAAATGCAGTTATGATAATAATATTAAAAATTTACAAATGCAAAAAATAATATATACAATATTTATATAATTAACTCTTTTATATATAAAGTTCTAAATAAGTATTTAGTATAAACACATATTAACTTTTAATATATTGTTTACAAAAGAATAAATTATATATATAAAATAGGGTTTTAGCTTAAAAAAATATTTTCCAATTACATGTTTCTTTTGTTTCCAAAGAGTAAGAGATTTAAAATTATAAATTGAAATTCCATTAGGTTAGTTACAAGAATGAGTTTTCACAATATTAAGTTAATTATAAAAGGAGACTTCACATTAAATAGGACTTTTTAATATTTTAATTAATAATAAAACATTAATCTACATGATAATCAATTTCACTTCAAAACATCTTCGATGTATAACCTTATACGCTTTATCATAATTTGTTAAGAAAACAAAATTCTTCAAAACCTTTTAGTAATAGGCACTGGTATTGACTGTACTTATAAATCAAATTATTTACTTAAAAAGGAACAATCAAACAATCTATATAAACCGTTTCCGGATGAGTTTCTAACGGTTAATAAAAGTAGTCGTAAAAGGAAATAGTTGGTGAAAATTCATGATTAAATTGCATTTATGTTTTTTTTATTAATATATATAAACATAAATATTAATAGCTTCATAACTCAAATATTCATAAACGATTTAAATCAAATGTATGTGAATATTATAAATAGAATATTTGTGAACTTAAATTGAAAACTTTACATATTATGTTTAAACTATCATTCATTGAATTCAAGATGTTGACTTAACTAATTTATGAAAAAAACATTCATACGATGAAACACGTATTCGGAACGCCACATAGGCTATTGCTTTACTTTGGAGCGAGATCGAGTTAGATTCATAAGTTTGGATGTTAGAATATTCAAAAACTTATCATCATATATTTAAGATATCTTTATTAAAGTCATTATGATTAATTTCTTAGGTGGTAGACTAGGTAGTTGTCGATAATTTGCATTATTTTGTCAACACTTGTTATGATTACTTTTGGGAGAACACTTTGTTAAATTTAGCAAGGCTTATGATCTTTAGGCTTCTAGTTGAACCTTACTGTGAAAGAAGATTGAAGAAGGAAGAAGAGATTCACTGTAATGATCAAACAATCATGGTGAAATTTAACAATCAAGAGACTAAAATTGGTCAGCATAACATTCCTCTCATTGTCATTAATTTGTGTGTAATACAATGATGATACAATAGGGAGAAATCGAATCCACTAGGTATGATTCGAATTCACCAGCTTTGACTGATTCCAGTGTTAACTCAATGTGGGAAAATCACGACTAGGAGCTCACTAATGTAACTTAGGACATCTAAATCATTTTACAATCAATTAACTGAACAAGGTAGGTATGAAAAGGCACCTAGCCTCCTTGCATCAAAAAAATGTGGCACTAGGCTAACTAGAGATGAACTAACTGATGTGTAACCTCCCAAAACTTAGTGTGGGTTACTAAATTATAGGGATTGGCCTCTAGAGCTCCTAAACTCATGCAAATTGAGGCATCAAGTGGTAGGTGGGCCCCAGATCATTTCCCCATGGCACTAGTGAGGTGGCAACATACTCCTAAGCTAGGAAATGACATTTAGACTATGGTGGTCAATGGGAGGATTATAATTAATCCTAACATACTTATCCAAATTCTCGATAAGATTTTGTTTGTTTTAAAGACTATCCAATTTAGAAGAGCACATATCCTTCTTTTTGTCCCACTTTTTTTTCTTTAAAGTGGAAAAGGATAAAGCTAGTCTCATGGCAACTGCCTCCTTTTTGGTCCAACCCATTCTCCATCTTTTTCTCTCCAAAAGCTATGATTTTATTGACTTTCCATCACTCATTAGTTGACATACCTTATTTGGCTAATTCATGGCCTACATGGCTGGTTTGGAAAGTGTTTTATGCACTTACGGGGGATTTTTTATTTAAGTCTGCTTTTTTAGAGGATTTGTCTTTTCTTCTAAGGAATTTGAATCGTTGATGTAATTATATATTTCGATAGCCATACCATTGCCTAAGTTTGGTTGGTGTACACTTATTCAATAGAAGTTTGTGTTATGCTCCACTTTAGTCTCCTTTTTTGAGTGAAAATTATGCAATTTGCTTGACAATTTCTTGTGAGATCAATTGTGCTAAGTATAGGATGAATTTTCACATGGTATCAAAGCTTCCTTAGCTCAATTGTTCTCCTCTCTATTTTTGTTGGTGCTTGCATAATAGATTTCTCACTCTACTCTCAGGGGCGCAACCAGTCTTCCCAAGTCCCAGTCTTTGAATCAATGGATCAATCTCAAACTATCATCTTGAATCCATACTTTCGAAGCTAGTCCCTGATTATTCAGTGTTTGTTTTGACCTCCCATGCTACCAAACTCACAATTCGAGACTAGAAGATACCATCACTTAAAAAATTCATGGAATCATTGACTCGGGAGCAAGACAAGTTGGTCTTGATAGGTACCATAAAACCTTCAAAAGATCAAGATTTGGCTACTGGAGACTCAACGAAATATTCCAAAGGCAAGAAGAAGGAAAATCCAAAGAAACCACTAGATCAAAAGAAAAAGAAGCACAAGTCTTAAGAGGAATCTTCAAGCTCCAAGAAGAATCCATAGAAGAAGAAAGAAAAAGGTGAAAATCGTAAGTGTACATACTAAAATAGGGGCTTCCACCCTGAAATCTCTTGTATGAAGAAACAAATTGATATGATGCCTCAAATCCTTGATAAACACAATATCCCTCTCACGGGTGGCATAAAGAAGGAGGGAGGATCAAATTCTGAAGGAAAGGAGAGAGTTCACACATTAGTAGAAAGCACTAAAAAATCCTCCTCTTTTATCATAGATTCAGGAGCTTCAAGACACATGGTGTCCACAAGGGAGTTTTTCTCCTCTCTTGATTCTTCAAATGGTCTTATAATTGTTTTGGGAGATGATTCTGAAACTGAATGCAAAGGGAAGGGTAGAATAGATCTTGACCATGGTTCATTTAACAATGTCTTGTCTGTCCCGGTTCTTGCTGCCAACCTTTTTTCAGATTATCATATGACTCATGATGGGTCTCCTAAGAAGGTTGTCTTCACACCCAATGATATTGAAACTTCTGAAATCACCATTAGTAGAGTCATTGCTAAAGGTTTTGTTGATCATATCTTAAAGTGTATAAGTTGTCTCACTTTGTGCCTTTCTCAACCCCCTATGCTCTCCTCACCCATGCCAATGAAGAAACCAAATTGTGGCATGAGAGGTTTGGCCATCTCACTTACAAGTATCTTTCTGATTTACATGAGAAGAATATGGTCATAGGGTTTCTAAACGTCAAGTTTTCTAAAGGATCCTGTCAAGGTTACATTCTAGGAAAACACCTAGAGCATAAGTATGAGAGAGCTAGACATGAGAAAACCTCTGCACCCCTTGAGCTTATTCATAGTGATATTGTTGGTCCATTCCCTCGTATGTCATTGAGTAATTCCAAATATGTCCTCACATTCATTTATGACTTTTCCATATACTGTTGGGTATTCTTTCTCCAATAAAAGTTAGAAGTCTTTGGTTATTTCAAGGTTTTTAAAGCCTTAGCGGAGAACCACTCTGGTAGGAAGATCAAAGCCCTCAAATCTGATAATGGTGGAGAGTATATCAAATCTGAATTCATACAACTTTGTGAAGATTCAGGTATCCAGATGCAACATTCTATTCCATACACACCTCTGCATAATGGTGTTGATAAGAGGAAGAATAGATCTATCAAGGAGATGGCTACTTGCATGTTGGAGGATAAAGCTTTGCCACCAAAGTTTTGAGATGAAGAAATCAACTATGCAACCTATATCCAAAATAGGGCGCCTAACAAATCCTTGGATGGAATTACTCCTTTTAAATCTTGGAGTGAACACAAGCCTGATGTGTCTCACTTCAGGATTTTTCGCTCAAAAGCTTGGGCTAGGATTCCACTTGAGAAGAGAAGGGCTTTGTAGCGCCAAAGCCAAGAATGCATATTTTTTTTTCTATCCATAAGACTCCAAGGGTTACAAAGTGATCAATTTTAGCACTCAAAAATCCTTCATTAAAAAGAGTGTTCAATTCGAATAAGAGCCCATGCCAGCAACTGAAATTGGAGAATCCTCTTCACTACCACCTATGATTGTAAGTGAAGTTCTCATGATATATTTTATATTGATATTTCTGATGACGAAGACCATATGATTGCATATCCAAGAACTCCTACAAGACATAAGTGGGCATCAAAAACCATACAAGCAGCTGGTGAACTTGTTGGCAATCCTAGAGATCCTAGGAGAACCAAATCTCAGTTTGAAAGTGCCCTTTCTATTAAGGATCCAAGTTTTGATGAGAAGTGTTATTTGATGATTGAATATTATCCAAAATCATATTAAGAAGCATCACGTGATCCAAGATGGCAGGATGTTATGGAAGAAGAATTCCATTTACTGCAAAAAAATGAAGCATGAGAGATAGTGTCTCTCCCACCTAGGATAAAGCTCGTGAAGTGAAAATGGATTTGTAGAATAAAATTTGTTGTTGATGGCTCACCAATAGTGCACAAAGAAAGGTTAGTGGCTAAGGGATTCTCCCAAGTCCAAGGCCTTGACCATAATTGATCCAGGAGGGTCTCAAAATTTCAAATTTAAATATAAGCAAATATTAGCAAAAATGGCATGGTTGAAAAGAGCTTGTCAAGCTAATTCCAACGGTGCAAACGACACCTCAATTGGAGTCTATATGAGGAAATTAGAGCGTTCTGAATTTTTGGCCAAACATGTACTTCATTAATAGAAATGGAAAAAAGGATGCCACGTGGCACCACTATAAGGGTTCCACATGCACTGTACAACACTAACATGGAAATCCCTCGATGATGACACATGGCAGGAAAAAAGTGATTATGTGGCATCTCCATGTTGTGACATTTGGCATATGACGTCGACCCAACACATAGTTGGCACTTGATGTGGCATTGTAAAGAAATGATGTGGACCAACATGAAGTCGCCACATGGCAGATTGATGGTCATAATTATATCTACCAAAAATATGGGCCTCCATATCGACCTGCACGTGACCTCTTCCTAAAAACTCTTACGTTCTAGCCAATCGCCCTACCCATTGTTGATTGGGTGGTAATTGAACTAAATGTATTTGAAATTGAATTCCATCGGATTTGGGGGGAAAGGTCGAACGACCAACAATGGAGTCCGTCCGCCGGACCGTCCACCTCACACCATTCTTGTGAGGTTGCACAAGTGGAGGGGCTTGAGGCTAGAACTAACGGACGTTACGGACCCACATGGAACACGCCAACTAATTCAACACATGGAAAATACAAAAGATTTGAATAAGTTTAAAATTGGGCTTTGAAACAGTTTGGTGGATGTCACGAGGAGGTTATAACCTTTTTTTTTATTATATGGTTGTTTCATGCCACCACATTGGTTTAAAATGGGTGGATATATATTTATATGGTGAGTTACATTGTTTGGATTTATGTTGGGGGATCCATAGCTCCAAAGAATTTCCCACTATTACAATGGATACATGTATGACATGGCTTTATTTAGGATTTGGTTAAGCCATTAGTATTATATATGGTTGATACCATATATTTTATTACCCAAAAATATGTTAACCATATCTTTTAATTTAGGACTCAATCTCATTGAATTTGGAATGTAAATTATGTACCATTTGGTATTTAAACCAAGGTGATCTCCCATGTAGGGGAGCTATTTTTTTTTGGGAGAACACATATTCTAGGTGGAAGAAGCTATTAAATTGAGCACATAGATTTGTGGACCAACACACAACTCACAAGATAGATCATACAATTTTAGTCAGAAATTGAAGAATGAAACAGTGCAAAAATGGCTTGCAACTGTGAATGCTTGCATTAACCAAAATTAATTAGACAATTAATTACAATGTAGTACAATGGCTAAATAGCCTCATGCAATTCGAATCCATGTGAGGAAATTCGAATTGGTTTGACTCTAATTGACTGCATGGCTAACTGAACTTGTCTAAATCACTATCGGAGTTCAAAATCCCAATTCAAGTGTCTAATTCAATCTTAATTATCAGTTAACTAGTCTAACTAACTGAGGTAGGTGATTAAATGCGCCTCACCTGCATCCATCCATGCAAAGCTAATGCTAACTGAATAGAACTGAATGTAACAGACTAGAACTAAATGTAACTGACTCCTAGCTGAGCTTGACTAGTCACCAAGTGAACTCAACTGAAGGAGGCTGGTGCCAACACTCCCAGTGGCTCCTAAATTGTAGGGATTGATCTAGGAGGCTTCTAAACTTATGCATGCAAGTGCAGTCAATGGCAGTTAGCCTCAATTAGTGTTCCCTGCACTCTAGTAACTGGTGCATGTCGCCCAATTAGGCCAACTAGACCCAATGGTGCTAGTGACTAAAAATAGACTGAAAGGACTCCTAATTTAGACATAATTGACCAAATTGGACAAGGGAGGATTATAATCCTAACACCCCTCCTGAATGCTAACTTGGACAATTGTGGGCCCTGGTAACTAAGACCATAGGTCAACCATTACAACTAAGCAGAGTAACTGCTCAATACAAGGAACCAGGGAAAAACTAAATGGGAAAAAAATCCCCCCCTCTAACTAAGCAGATAGAATCATGATTCAAGTTTTAAAAACTTGAAAATATGTTGCTGCAACCTTAATCTTTGTGGTGTAGCGAAGCAGCATGCATGATGTTCTGTGCACAGATATCCTGGGGGCTGGCATGTAGACTTCTCCATCTTCTCCCAAAATGATGATGAAAGGAAGGAGGAATGTAACCTTTGCCTCTTTTTGGATGAAGAGGTGTATGATCCACTCTATTATTCTAAAGGCAGTATAACTGATTAGACCTCGCCATGTAGCATCTCACAGGGAATTTGTTGCATCTCTCTGAAGGAGGTGAGACTGTATGACATAGCGCAAGGTTCTTTGTTTTTTGTGTGTCAAATGGATTTCTAGTCATCTTCCTAGCTTCTCGCTTGGGAGTTGGGACTGGATCTGGATCTGAATATCCCTGAATCTCAATCTCATAAACTGATACAACTGGTTCTGCAATAGTAGTGGAAACTACAAAAGAAGTAGATGGAATGTTTTTACCTCCCCTTTCAAGCGGTAGCTGAGAGTGCACCGGTTCTGAAAATGGCAGGAAGTGTGAGAACTCATATGCATTGAAGGCATGATTTGCAGTACCCTTCACTATGATGTTCCCAGTAGAGATATATGTGATCTCTACTGAGTCAGGACCAAATACCACTCACTTTGGAGGGCCAGTGTGAGTCATCTAGTATACAGATAACAGATTTGCAGCTAAGGAGGGCACATAAAGCACATCTTTGAACTTTCCATGTTCAAGGTTGATAGAACCCTTCCCTTTGGCTCGAACTTGACTGTTATTACCCATCTGAATACTAGGGCCATCAAAAGACTGTAAAGAAAATAATGATTCTCTGGATGCAACCATATGATTGGAAGCTCCAGAATCAATGAGGAAGGCACATGTTGTTGAACAACTAGCCTTCATTGCATGGAATGTCTCATCTTGTTCTTCAGTTTCTTCTCTATGGCCAGCCTTCCTTGCGCCAGTAGGTATAGTAATGTTATGTTTCTTTAGAAGAAGAGCCATTTCATCAATTGTTCTTCTCATGTAGGAGCTTTCTGGATGAAATCCCCTTCCACAGTAAGAACAAAGGATATTTCCTTTGCCAATATTCTTGCTTCTCTTCAAACCTAAAGGCTCATTTGACTGCTCTTTATCCACATGAGACTCATCCTTTTTCTCCCCTTACCATTCGCAACCTTAGGTCTTGCAGCAACCAGTGCTTGATCTTTGGAAGATTGAATGATCCCCATTTGGATCAACTTATCATGCTCATGGGTGAGAGATTCAATGAAGGCATTAAGAGTGGGCATCCTCCAATTTGGAGTAGTGAGATTACCTGAACGAAAGGTTGATACAAAGACTGAGTAGTCTGCACCAAGTTTTGAGAGGATGGAAAGGATGAGTTGATCATCCTCCTTCTCAAGCTTGAACAGCTTCAACTGGAACACTAGGTTATTGAATTTGGTGAAGAAATCATTCAAAGTTTCGAAGTTGGCAGGATGAAGAGAAATCAGCTCATTCTCTAGCTGATAGATCCTCAGGTCATCCTACTTATCAAATAAGGAAGCAATATTATCTCAAACCTCCTTGGGAGTCTTCAATCCATTGATGTGGAAGAGAAGATCTTTAGAGATTGAGAGGCACAAGCATCCATATGCTTCATCAAGCCTATTCCAGTACTTTTCTTTGTCAACATAATGAACCGACTCTGNGTCTTCAATCCATTTATGTGGAAGAGAAGATCTTTAGAGATTGAGAGGCACAAGCATCCATATGCTTCATCAAGCCTATTCCAGTACTTTTCTTTGTCAACATAATGAACCGACTCTGCCTCTATCTCCATTGTGAGTCTGAAGAGTATTTTGGAGTGAAGCTTCATCTCCATGTCCTCCTTCCACTGGTGGTAGTTTAAAGGAGTGAGAAGCTCCATTGGAGGGGCCATTGTGCTGCTTGTAGTGAATGCAGTGAAGGATACTGAGTTGTTGTAGCGAATGCAGTGAAGCAGACTGAAAACCTATAAATCACACAATCAAACAGACAAAGTAACGTCGGCATCCTGCACTTTTGGAATTTTATTCACACCCAACATAGTTGATAAAGCAAGCTTGATCAACAATTCCTTTATTTGGGATATTAAGTGGTAAATTCTCCACTTCTGGTGCAGTGCTGGAAGGAGCAATTTTGTTCAATTTTTTTTTTGATCCAAGTACGAATCTATAGTAGGAGAAGTGCCTTGTCCTGTCGAGGCTCTGATACCATATTAAATTGAACACATAGATCCGTGGACCAACACACAACTCACAATATAGATCATACAATTTTACTCAGAAATTGAAGAATGAAACAATGCAAAAATGGCTCGCAACTTTGAATGCTTTCATTAATCAAAATTAATTAGACAATTAATTACAATGTAGTACAATGGATAAATAGCCTCATGCAATTTGAATCCATGTGAGGAAATTTGAATTGGTTTGACTCTACTTGACTGCATGGCTAACTGAACTTGTCTAAATCACTATCAGAGTTCAAAATCCCAACTCAAGTGTCTAATTCAGTCTTAATTATCAGTTAACTAGTCTAACTAACTGAGGTAGGTGATTAAATGCGCCTCACCTACATGCAACCATGCAAAGCTAGTGCTAACTGAGTAGAACTGAATGTCACAGACTAGAAATGGACGTAACTGACTCCTAACTGAGCTTGACCAGTCACCAACTGAACTCAACTGAAGAAGGTTGGTGCCGACACTCCCAGTGGCTCCCAAATTGTAGGGATTGATCTAGGAGGCTCCTAAATTGATGCATGGAAGTGTAGTTAGTGGAAGTTAGCCTCAATTAGTGTTCCCCGCACTCTAGTAATAGGTACATGTGGCCCAATTAGGACAAGTGGACCCAATGGTGCTAGTGACTAAAAATAGACTAAAAGCACTCCTGATTTAGACATAATTGACCAAATTGGACAAGGGAGGATTATAATCCTAACAGAAGCCAATATTTTGGTAACTAACTCTTACAGAACTCCATGGTGGAGTGATCCTTGGAGAAGTGTTGGAGAGAGTTTGAGGAGTGCTTGGAGACTTTGTCTTCCATATAGACATGCTTGTGCAAAATTGACGAAGGTGTTTGGTGTAGCTTTTGTAAATAGACGGTGGGGGTATTTATACTCATTTCACCATCTTCGCATTTTGTAGCTATTGGTACAACCCATTATGGATTCAAGCGACGGTTTATCTCCATCTCCAAACACCAAGGTATCTATGTATCATAGCCATGTATTGTCATGAACTTTATTTTTTTATGATCAGATTCTAAACAAACAACCTCCCCATTGAAGAGTAGGCCTTGAGACGTAGTCCTAGTGGGATAAACTCTATTATCAAGTGGTTCTTCTATTGTGATGGTGTATGTCTCTTTTATGTTTTTCTTTCTTTATGTACACATTTATTCATTCATGCTCATTAACCAAAAAATCCAAATGATAAGTCCATTATTACAAATATCGCGATCATGTGGTATCAGAGCATGGATCTGTGACTTTTGGATTGTTGAGTGTGTATGTTAATCAAGGGAAAAATTAAGGGAGGATAAGGTGAAATGGTACCTTATGATATTGATATTGTTTGTGTACAACATAAGAAGAAGATGGAAGAAGAAGAGGTCTGCACATAGCTTGAAAAATATTTCCACAACTCCTTTTATCATATGGAAGATCATGTGGAGTAACTTTTTTTAGACTACCAACAGAGGGTGACAAAGAAGGAGAGAAAGAAGAAGAAGTAAAAAGAGGAGGACACAACATCGATGAATCAAGAAGATGGACAAGGGCCTTATGAGCCTCCATCTCCCTCCTCCAATTTGATTTCTTCCTCCTCCTCCTCATCTCATCAGTCCAGTTGTCATTTAAAAGGGGCTTCTAAGAAGCCATTGTTGAAGTTGGATGTGAAGTTTGACTTTCCCATGTTCAACGATGAATCAAATGCAAAGAAGTTGAAGAATTAGATCAGGAAGATTGAAGTGTCTTGTCGAGTTTATAAGATCGAGGAAGAAGAGGTAAAGGTACATCTAACATCTATTTTTTTTTCAGGAACTGCTCTCGTTTGGTGGGAGATAAAGTTGCAGAAAGGGACTAAACATAATATTAAGCTCATTTCATCTTGGTCTAAGTTCACATATGCTTTGAGAAAGCAATTTTATCCATTATGCTTTGTACATAGAGTCATGATGGAATGGCAAAATTTAAGATTGAATAAAGGTCATAATGTACAAAGCTTTACGGAGGAGTTTAGGAAGAAAGCTCTTGAATTAAACATTCCTTTAGATTCTTTAGAAACTCTCATGAAGTATGTTTATGCACTTCCTAATTGCATCCACCACACATTGTTATTATTGAATCCTACCGATTTGGATGAGGATAGTGTGGAAGTTATTCATATTGAAAGTAGGGGGAAGCATGTACAAGATGAAGAGTCATCCAAGCATGGAGAAGGCCTTTTCAAAGGAAAAGGAAAGGATATGAGGACAACTACAACAAAGAAGGACGAGAATCAAGTGCTCCATTGCACTAACTGTGAAAAGGATGGGCATGATGAGGAGCACTGTTGGAAGCTACACCAGAGTTGAGGCCAAAGAAGTTTGGTGGAAAGGGTAAGCAGAATACTGTTTCTATAGTGCAACCAGACTTGGGATCTGATTCAGGTTACAAAGAGTTGATCACAGTAGTTTTTCTACTAGGGAAGTTTGGTGGAAAGGGTAAGAAGAATACTGTTTCTATAGTGCAACCAGACTTGGGATCTGATTCAGGTTACAAAGAGTTGATCACAGTAGTTTTTCTACTAGGTAATCATTCATTTCATTCCAGTTCTAGTTCTGCAGTTTCATCTCATGATTACGATAAAGGAAGAACTAAATTGTTTCATATAAGAGTTGATTCAAAACATACAAAGATTGAAACTCTTTTTGATCTGGGTTTTCAAGTAAACTTAATCTCTAAATCAATTGTTAAGAAGTTGGGTTTAGAGACCAAACCTCATCCTAATCCCTATCCTCTTGAATTTGTATGTGATAATTCCAAGATGATTGTCACCCAGTAGTGTAGGGTCATATTTGCTATTGCATCAAAATTGATTGATGAGGTTGAGATGGATGTTGTGCCGCTTGAAATTCATGGTATAGTTTTGGAAAGTCATTACCTTTAAGATCGAAACGCAATTTTTTCAGGCATGAGAAAAAATAACATCTCCCGAAAGATGGGGTGTATTAAATTGTGAGAGATCATGGCATGAATGATAGCNTCGTTACCTTTAAGATCGAAACGCAATTTTTTCAGGCATGAGAAAAAATAACATCTCCCGAAAGATGGGGTGTATTAAATTGTGAGAGATCATGGCATGAATGATAGCTCATCATTTGTTACTACAGGTTCAATGAAAAGAGTTGTGAATGCCAACAAGAACCTTATGCTTATAATTGCGGAAGCAAAATATATTGATAAGTCCAATGATGCTTTTGATCCTTGTTCTCTGAATGAAGTGCTTGAGATGGGATAAGCATCTCAATGGGGAGGAAAGAAACATAAATATTTTGACATATCGAAAGATAATATCAACCTAGCTCCAACATCAACCTTGCTAGATCTTCAGCAACCACCTAAGGAAAAGAAATTTGGCTTGCAGGACAAGCTACTCTATCTGTTGGGTACTTTTGTATTCTTCCCTTTGATAATGTGGATATTTGTACTTCTCATGTAATTGGGTATTTTGGGATTATAGTACATTTGTTTTGGATGGGAATTTAAAGGGGTGCATGAGGTGATTTTGTAAGCCTACTAATAGAAAACTGGGGTTGTGTACACCACTTCATATCTTCTCTCATCCTTGGGATAATTTATTCATGGACTTTGTAAGGGGTGATGTGGATTATATTAGAGTTGGCTTAAAGGGTGCCATGGATAATTTTAGGGGCTATATATATCCCATGAGCTTAATTAAGGGGGTTACAAAAAATTTGTGGGATATTTTCTTATATGGAAAGGGTTTTTTTAGATGAAATAAATTCGCCCAATATTTATTAGAAAAAAATAAATCCAAAATGAATAGCCTCCCATATATTAATGAGGAAAATGAAAAAACTATTTTTTCCCTAGCAAAATCTCCCTCCAATCCATCTTTCGCCCCCAATTTCTAGAGAAAATCTAGTCAAATCACTATCTTTCCCCCAATTTTTAGTAATAAAGACTCACAAGGGTTATTTCACCCTTCATTTTCCTTGTATTTTAGGCATACGGTTGCATTTTCCTGTATTTTTAGTCAATTTCATGTGATGCATTCTTTCATCTTTTGATTTCTAGTATTGGAGGGGAAATAAGGGGCTATTATTTTCTATATAAATGCTACAGTGATTAATGGTTCACCCACATCAGATTGTGCTTGCTTAGTGAAGGTTCTGGTTGATGTGATTCCACTTTTCATTCTTAGTTTCCTCGACATTTTAATGTTCGCATAACATCTCCATTGTCAAAAGCTCAAAGCTTGAAGGGGCATGCTACACATGCAATTTATAAAAGAATACAAACTCACATCATGTTTTTTATCCAATAATTAACACGGTATGTTTTTTATCAAACTTTTAATCCTTTTTATCCATGGTTACAATAGATTATTATATTGTAAATTTACCTCTTATCATTCCTTTTTAGGCCTCTTGAATTCTAGGGAACTCTTTATTCTTAGGGCTCATTCATTGTTATTAGTGTTTTATTCTATCTTAGGAGTATTGATTTTGTGACAGTGTTATAGAGCTCAAAAGGTATGATTTGTTTTATACATAGTCATGTTTAAAATATAGAGTGACATTGATATGTTGTTAGTGGATGCTACTCTTGATGGAGAGACACCATGTGGTTTTTATATATTCAAATTGAATTTGACCCAGTTGTTTAAAATGTGCTTTTATTAAGATCTTGCTCTGCATTTATTATTGGATTTAAGGTGTAAATGAGAGTGTATATGTTCATATTGTATGTTTGTTATTGTTGATGTTTTGGATGTTTGTAATATAAATGAATGCACACTGATTATAATGGCAAGGATACAATGGAATGGCCATTATTTTGGTTGTCTTCTTGTGGAGTTGTCCAAAGTGTACTGGTAGATTCTCTTATTTGTATTGAAAAGTTTGTGACTGGTATATTTTTATATTCGTATAGCAAAGTTTGTCAATTTTATTTGTGACCTAAATTTGTTGGGTTCGGTACTTGTTTTATGATATTTTGTTTTTTGTAAGGGTCATTCAGAAGTATAATGTTTTTTGGTTATTTGATTTGATGTGTAATTTTTATCATCATCCAAAAATGGATCTACTTATGTATGATAAATATATGATTTAGTTGGAAAATGATACTTTATTTCCATCATGCTTGTATATAATGTGTATAAGAAATTTTTGACTTGAGATGTAGACATTATGCTATTTGATATCTAGTATTTTGCATTCAATGAGAGCGATAAAACAATTTATCACATTTTGCATGCTTTCAAAAATTTCAAGGACATGGATACAAACACGTCCTCAGTTTATCTAAGAAAAAGTAGTCTTTAACATAGTAGTTCTAATGATATGTGTGATGGTGCATTAATGTGATTTCTATTCTTGTTAGTGTATGTTCTTATTTATAATAACCATTACATGTTTCTAACTAAATCTAAAAATTCTAAATCAAATGACATAATCCATATTTTGATTGTCAACAAAAGAGAGAAAAAGGTGGCATTTTATCTATAAAACAAATAAGAAAGTTATTTTTTTCTTAAAGGGTAGCTTAAGAATTAGAGATTTGGAAAATAAGCTAATTGGGAATTCATACACTACATTAAGGTTGTGTATCTCGATAATACTCCACATCGTAATAATGATTCGAGGGTGCCATAATCACTTCATAGTGTAAAGCATTCGATTCTTTCAGTTTGTCGGCATGTCAATATTTGGGTCCCCACATGTTCGTGGGACCATTAAGGGATGAGATANCGAGGGTACCATAATCACTTCATAGTGTAAAGCATTCGATTCTTTCAGTTTGTCGGCATGTCAATATTTGGGTCCCCACATGTTCGTGGGACCATTAAGGGATGAGATAACAAAGTGGAGTCCTGACTTTCCCTGAATCTAGTTAGTGTACTTGTGTTTCACCAACACCTCTAGTTGTGACCTGTGACCCAATACTGCTTGTGAAATGTATAAATAAATCCCACCTCTTCTCATTCATGCATTTGTTCATTTGAGGGTATATGAGTTGAGAGTCTCAAGCTATGGTATATGCTCTACCTTAGTAATATTCATAATCAAAAGATGAGTCTTCCTAGCAAAATATTCACCAAGACATTACAAGATTTTATATTTGATGAAAGATTTGCCAAGTTTTTACAATATTTTACAATTCAATGAAATATTTGCTAGTATTTTACAATATGTTATAGTTTAGAGAAAGATTCTCCAATATTTTACAAGATTCTATAACATAATGAATGATTAGCCAAAAAATTATATATACATATGATATTATTGATAAAATAGCCTTCATGTTTTCCTATATTTTAGGGAGATTGACCCATTTATTATTAGTATAAATTTCGGAGGTGTTCTTAAAATCACACCTGAAGGGCACTCATCCAACTAAATCATGGTGTCACAATAAGGGAAAGGTGAGGTAACAGTCCCCTCACTTGATTATTGACTGATAATTCTTTTGGACGACCAAAAGCTTCTTAATGGGGAGGCATGATCTATGAGGATATCAAAAGGTCAAATCTATATCTCAACAAATCTCAACAAAAAGAGAATGGTTGTGAAGATCTTGTTAATCATATTCCAATGATGCAAACAACACCTCAATCAGAGTTCATATGAGGAAATTAGATCATTCTGAAGTTTCGGCCAAACAAGTACTTCACTAAGAGAACTATAAAAAAGGGTGCCACATGGCACCACTGCAAGGGTACCACGTGGCCTATACGGTGGTAACATGGAAATCCTCGATGATGACACGTGGCAGGAAAAGTGATTATGTGGCATCTCTAGGTCGTGACATTTCTCATATGACGTGGACCCAACACATAGTTGGCACTTGACGTGGCGTTGACAAAGTGATCCAGGAGGATCTCTAAATGGGTCATTTTTAAAACTCAACAAAATTAAATGGAACTAATGTCAAAGTGTAGAGCTCATCAAGCCAATTCCAATGGCATTTGTTTCACTCAAAATGAACTCTGTACGGAAAACTTATGATGTTCTAAATTTTTGGTCAAACAACATTTTCATGTGCAGACTTTGGAAAAAACGAGGCCACGTGGAACCACTGCAAGGGTGACATGTGGCGTCCATACAGGTGTATGACTGATGATGTGACACCCCCATAAGGTGACACATGGCATACATTCCGACGTGGCATCCGATATGGCACATGACTTGGAGGTTGATTGTTCTACCATCCATGGGTCTTGGTAAGTCCAATATAAAAAATTGTATTTGAATTTGTTATGGCAGATGTTTTGGGGTAAATGGGGGCCGAGAAGCCCCCGCCAAAATTGGCAGAGGGGCCAGTCAATCCCCCAAACCATCGCATATGGTTTAAACCAATTATGTAAACATAGATATATGTTGCAATCGGTGGCCAAAACAATGCCAATGGACAATCCAAATTCCAAAGGAGAGGGCGGAGCCCGCAGGCTTGACCCCGGGTCTCCCAACCCCAAGAATGATGGCCCAACCAACACACCAACCCCATAATGCATGGAAACCAATTCCCATGGGACTATTTAATCCCCTACTTCTCCTATGCTCCAGGGATAGGACCACGCGAGCCAAGAGAGACTGAGGTCGAGGCCGAGAGAATGTCGGACTAGCATGCACCCCAAGGCTTGACTGAGCACGAATTTCAAGGCGTTTACATTGTAGGGATTTGTACAGTGTATGATCTACCATGTGGCATTAGGGGTCATTGATATTTTTGGAGGGGTGAATTTGCATCCCAAGGCTTGACTGAGCACGAATTTCAAGGCGTTTACATTGTAGGGATTTGTACAGTGTATGATCTACCATGTGGCATTAGGGGTCATTGATATTTTTGGAGGGGTGAATTTTCAGCAACACCAAAGTGTAGAGTGTTTTATGTCATTCATCACCTTCTAGTGCTTTTGAACATCGTGGTGTTGTTTGTTTTCTAATTTGAGAAACCAATTTGCAGGTCACTCCCAAAATTGGGATATAAAGACATATTTGACATGTACTTAATATTTTTGCTGAGATTAAAAACAAATGTCCTCCCCACTGAAGAGCAAGCCCGAAGACATAGTCCTAGTGGGATGAACTCCATTATCAAGTGGTTCTCGTGTCTTGATGGTGTATGTCTCTTTTATGTGTTTCTTCCTTTTATGTGAACATTTACACATTCATGTTCTTTTTAAGAAAACAAATCCAAATGTAAGTCCATGATTAAAAATATCATGATCACATTCTTTTACATCATTGCTTTGTGATCAGGATATTTTTAATTCCCTGACACGTGGCATCCTGATGGTCGTCATTATATTTACCCATTTATTATACCTATAAATTTCGGGGGTGTTCTTAAAATCATACCTTAAGGGAACTCATCCAACTAAATCATGGTGTCTAAAGAGGGGAAAGGTGAGGTAACAGTCCCCTCACTTGATTATTGACGGATAATTCTTTTGGAGGACCAAAAGCTTCTCAATGGGGAGGCATCATCTAGGAGGATATCAAAAGGTCAAATTTATATCTCATCAAATCTCAGCAAAAAGAGAATGGTTGTGAATATCTTGTCAATCAGATTCCAACGACGCAACAACACCTCAATCAGAGTTCGTAAGAGGAAATTAGATCGTTCTGAAGTTTTGGCCAAACAAGTACTTCACTGAGAAAACTATAAAAGAGGGGTTCCATGTGGCACCACTGTAAGGGTACCACGTGTCATACACGGTGCTGACATGGAAATCCTCGATGATGACACGTTGCAGGAAAAGTGATTATGTGGCATCTCTAGGTTGTGACATTTCTCATATGACGTGGACCCAACACATAATTGGCACTTGACACGGCGTTGACAAAGTGATCCACGAGGATCTCTAAATGGGTCATTTTTCAAACTCAACGAAATTAAATGGAACTAATGTCAAAGTGTAGAGCTCATCGAGCCAATTCCAATGGCATTCGTTTCACTCAAAATGAACTATGTATAGAAAAAGTTATGATGTTCTGAATTTTTGGTCACACAACATTTTCCGGTGCAAACTTGGGCAAAAACGAGGCCACGTGGAACCACTGCAAGGGTGACATGTGGCGTCCATACATGTGTATGACTGATGACGTGATGCCTCCATAATGTGACACATGGCATACTAGTCAACGTGGCATTCGATATGGCATATGACTTGGAGGTTGACTATTCATCCGACTGAGCAGACGTGGACTAATCCGAAGGTGACATGTGACCCAATATGGGCGCGACAGATGTCACTTCTGGGAGGCCCAAAAGTGGTTGAGAATTCAAACTAGATGTCGTGGGGTTTGAACCCATGACTTGCCACTTTCCAACCGAATACCCTACCACTTTGCTATCTATGGGTCTTGCTAAGTCCAATATAAAACATTGTATTTGAATTTATTATGGAAGATATTTTGGGGTAAATGGGGGTTGACAAGCCCCCGCCAAAATTGGCGGAGGGGATGGTCAATCCCCCAAACCATAGCATATGGTGTAAACCAACAATGTAAATATAGATATATGTTGCAATCGATGGCCAAAACAATGCCAACAGACAATCCAAATGCCAGAGGAGAGGGCGGAGCCCGCAGGATTGACCCTCGGTCTCCCAACCCCAAGAATGATGGCCCAACCAACACACCAAACCCATAAGGTGTGGAAACCAATTCCCACGGGACAATTTAATCCCATACTTCTCCTATGCTCGGGGGATAGGACCACACGGGCCAAGAGAGGCTGAGGTCGAGGCCAAGAGAATGCCGGACTAGCATGCACCCCGAGGCTTGAGTGAGCACGAATTTCAAGGTCTGTACATTGTATGGATTTGTACAGTGTACAACCTTTTATGTGGCATATAGGGGTTATTGAGATATTTGGAGGGTGAATTTTCAACAGCACTAAAGTGTAGAGTATTTATGTCTTTCATCACCTTCCAATGCTTTTGAATGTCGTGGTGTTGTTTGTTTTCTGATTTGAGCAACCGATTTGCATGTCATTCCCAGAATTGAGGTATAAAGACATATTTGCCATGTACTTAATATTTTTGCTGAGATTATTAAGAAATGTCCTCCCCACTGAAGAGTAGGCCCGCAACCACAGTCCTCGTGGGATGAACTCTGTTATCAAGTGGTTCTAGTGTCTTGATGGAGTATGTCTCTTTTATGTGTTTCTTCCTTTTATGTGCACATTTACACATTCATGTTCTTTTTAAGAAAAAAAATCCAAATGTAAGTCCATGATTACAAATATCATGATCACATTCTTTTACAGCATTGCTTTGTGATCAGGATATTTGTAGTTCCCTCCCACATGGCATCTTGATGGTCGTCATTATATATTACCCATTTATTATACGTTTAAATTTCGGGGGTGTTCTTAAAATCATACATGAATGGCACTCATCCAACTAAATCACGGTGTCTCAAGAAGGGATAGGTGAGGTAAAAATCCCTTAACTTGATTATTGACTGGTAATTATTTTGGAGGACCAAAAGCTTCTCAATGGGGAGGCCGCTGATCCAGGATGATATCAAAAGGTCAAATTTATATCTCATCAAATATCAGCAAAAAGAGAATGGTTGTGAAGATCTTGTCAATCATATTCCAACGACGCAAACAACACCTCAATCAGAGTTCGTATGAGGAAATTAGATCGTTTTGAAGTTTCGACCAAACAAGTACTTTACTGAGAGAACTGTAAAAGAGGGTGCCACGTGGCACCATTGCAAGGGTACCACGTGGCCTATATAGTGCTGACATGGAAAGCCTCGATGAAGACATGTGGCAGGAAAAGTGATTATGTGGCATCTCTAGGTCGTGACATTTCTCATATGGCGTGGACCCAACACATAGTTGGCACTTGACGTGGCTTTGACAAAGTGATCTAGGAGGATCTCTAAATGGGTCATTTTTCAAACTCAACAAAATTCAATGGAACTAATCATTAGAGGAAATTTCAACTCAAAATGGGCCTTTTAACCCTCATTCAAATTCCATGTCATCATGTGTTAGCCAATGAAATTTCTTTAAATTTGAAATACTGTATAACTCTTAAACACTTTTTTTATTATAAATTTGGGGATAGGTATCATAAAAAATCTATTTTTTTGTTCGTATTTTCGACATATCTCCCTGTGTTTTTACTCAAATTTCGACTAGGAGAGCTCGTTGGATGCGGAATATTCCGCATACAATGAGTACCCACTTGACATACTTTTGACGGACCCCGCTACCCCAAAAACAAGAAATACTTGAAAAAACGTGGTGATGATGTCCCGATCGAAATTTGAGTAAAAACATAGGGAGATATGCCGATAATACGAACAAAAAAAATTGTTTTTTTCTTTTCTTCCTCCAAAATTAATAAATATTATTTTATTATTTACCTTACGAGGCCCATTTTGAGTTGAAATTTTGTCTAATGGTCAAAGTGTAGAGTTCATCGAGCCAATTCCAATGGTGTTTGTTTCACTCAAAACAAGCTCTATACGGAAAACTTAGGATGTTCTAAATTTTCAATCAGACAACATTTTCCTGTGCAGACTTTGGGAAAAATGAGGCCACGTGGAACCACCGCAAGGGTGACATGTGGTGTCCGTACATGTGTACGACTGATGACGTGATACCCCCATAAGGTGACACATGGCATACTGGTCGACGTGGCATCCGATATGGCATATGACTTGGAGGTTGACTGTTCATCAGNGTGGCGTCCGTACATGTGTACGACTGATGACGTGATACCCCCATAAGGTGACACATGGCATACTGGTCGACGTGGCATCCGATATGGCATATGACTTGGAGGTTGACTGTTCATCAGACTAAACAGACATGGACCAAGGGCTGGAGGTGACATGTGACCCAATCTGGGCACGACACATGTCACCCCTAGAGGCCTAAAAGCGGTTGAGAATTCAAACTAGATGTCGGGGGTTCAAACCCATGACCTGCCACTTTCCAACCGAATACCCTGCCACTCTACCATCCATGGCTCTTGTTAAGTCCAATATAAAACATTGTATGTGAATTTGTTATGGCAGATGTTTTGGGGTAAATGGGGGCCGACAACCCCCCGCCAAAATTTGCAAAGGGGCTGGTAAATCCCCCAAACCATAGCATATGGTTTAAACCAACAATGTAAACATAGATATATGTTGCAATTGGTGGCCAAAACAATGCCAACAGGCAATCCAAATGCCAAAGGAGAGGGCAGATCCCGCAGGCTTTACCTCGCCCAGGTCTCCCGACCCCAAGAATGATGGCCCAACCAACACACCAACCCCATAAGGTGTGGAAACCAATTCCCATGGGACTATTTAATCCCCTACTTCTCCTATGCTCGGGGGAAAGGACCACGCGGGCCAAGAGATATTGAGCTCAAGGCCGAGAGAATGTCGGACTAGCATGCACCTCGAGGATTGACTGAGCATGAATTTCAAGGTATGTACATTATATGGATTTGTACAATGTATGGTTGCTATGTGGCATATAGGGGTCATTGAGATTTTTGGAGGGGTGAATTTTCAGCAGCACCAAAGTATAGAGTGTTTTATGTCATTCATCACCTTCCACTGCTTTTGAACACCATGGTGTTGTTTGTTTTCTGATTTGAGCAACCGATTTGTAGGTCACTCCCATAATTGAGGTATAAAGACATATTTGCCATGTACTTCAGATTTTTGTTGAGATTATAATAAAATTTCCTCCCCACTGAAGAGCAGGTCCGAAGACATAGTTCTGGCGGAATGAACTCCATTATCAAGTGGTTCTAGTGTCTTGATGGTGTATGTCTCTTTTATGTGTGTTTTTCTTTTATGTGCACATTTACACATTTATGTTCTTTTTAAGAAAACAAATCCAAATAAACTCTGTTATCAAATGGTTCTAGTGTCTTGATGATATATGTCTCTTTTATATGTTTTTTCCTTTTATGTACACATTTACACATTCATGTTCTTTTTCTTAATGTTCTTTTTAAGAAAAGAAATCCAAATGTAAGTCCATGATTACAAATATCATGATCACATTCTTTTACATCATTGCTTTGTGATCACGATATTTGTAATTCCGTGCTACGTGGCATCCTGATGGTCGTCATTATATTTACCAAAAATATGTCTCCAGAGTGATCGACTGTATAAACTCCACCCAAACACTCCCGTACTCTACCCAATCGCCATACCCATTGTTGCTTGGCTGGTAATGGAACTAAACGTATTCGAAATTGAATTACCACAGATTTGGGGGAAAAGGTCAGCCTACCGATGTGAGAGTCTGGCCGGCGGCCCCCCACACCATTCCCATGGGGGTACACAAGTGGAGGGGCTCTAGGCTACAACTAATGGACACACATGGAACGCGCCAACCAATTCAACACATGCCAAATATAAAAACTTTGATAAGTTTAAAAATGGGATTTGAAACGGTGTGGTGGATGCCAGAAGGAGATTATAACCATATTTTATTATATGGTTGTTTTATGTCACCACATTGGTTTAAAATGGGTGGATATATATTTATATGGTGAGCTACATTGTCTAGATTTATGCCCAAAGGGAGGGCGCGCCACCATAGCTCCAACAAATTTTCCACTATTACAATGGATGCATGTATGACATTCTTTTATTTAGGATTTGGTTAAGCCATTAGTACTACATATGGTTGATACCATATATTTTATTGCCCAAAAATATGTTAACTGTATCTTTTAATTTAGGACTCAATCTCATTGTATTTGGAATGTAAGTTATGTACGCTTTGGTATTTAAACCAAGGTGATCTTTCATGGAGGGGAGTTATTCTTTTTGTGAGAAGCAATATTATGGGTGGAAGAAGCCAATCTTTTGATGGAGAACTATTAAAGAACTTCACGGTGGAGTGAGCCTTGGAGAAGTGTTGGAGAGAGTTTGAGGAGTGCTTGGATACTTTGTCCTCCATATCGCCATTATTGTGCAAAAGAGAGGAAGGTGTTGTTGTAGCTTTTCTAAAGAGAAGGTGGGGGTTTTAATACTCATTTCTCACCTTCTTCGCATTTCCTAGCTGCTAGTGCAACCCATTTGTGGATTCAAATGACGGTTTATCTCCATCTCCAAACACCAAGGTATCGATGTATCATTTCCATGTATTGCCGTGTACTTTATTTTTTATGTTGAGATTATAAACAAACCGCCTCCCCATTGAAGAGCAATCCCAGAGACGTAGTCCTAGTGGGACGAACTCCATTATCAAGTGGTTCTTGTGTTGTGATGGTGTATGCATATTTTATGTGTTTCTTACTTTATGTGCACATTTATTCATTCATGCTCTTTAACCAATCAATCCAAATAATAAGTCCATTATAACAAATATCTTAATCAATAATGAGACCTTTGCACCAGTTGCAAACATGGATTCAATAAGACTAGTTTTGGCAATTTCAACATTCAAACAATAGGAGATACATCACATGGATGTAAAGAGTGCCTTCGTACATGGAGATCTCAAGGAAGAGATCTATATGCAACATCCATAAGGTTTTGTGATTGACCCATCTCTTGTGTGTAGGTTGAAGACGTCCTTGTATGGGATTAAACAAGGTCCCAGAGCATGGTATGCTAAGATGGAAAAAAAATTGTGGTCTCAAAACTTTGACAGTAGATGCAAGTTTGATCCAAATTTTTATATGAATCTTCTTAATGGTTAAATATTGATTATTTTCTTCTATGTGGATGAACTTTTGATGACAAGAAGCTCCAATGAATAAACATATTCATTAGAATATGCTTTGAACCAAACTTTCTCCATGACATATTTGGGGGTACTCAAACAATTCTTGGGGCTTGAGATATATCAGTCCAACTCTAGAATTAAAGTATCTCAGTCCAAGTATGCTCCAGACCTACTAAATAAGTTTAATGTGGAAGATTTCAATTCAACCAAAACTCCTTTCCTTTCATGGGTGAGAATTGAAGATGTAGATTCAACTCTTTTGATGAACAACACCTTGTACAAATAACCAATTGGTTCTTTTCTCTATATAAATCACACTTGACCTGATATTGCATATCTAGTGAGTCTGACATCAACATACATGGAGAAGACACATGAGTTCCATTGGAGGGAAGCCAAAAGAATCTTGCACTATGTGCAAGGGACCAAGTCTCATGGAATTCACTATGTTGCAAAATATGCCTTAGATTTGCATGGTTTCACTAATATTTATTGTCCTGAAATAGTATTGATCGAAAATCAAATTTAGGATATGTGTTCATGCTTGGAGGAGGTCCTATTTTCTAGTGAAGTAAGAAGCAAAGTGTTATTTCACTCTCTTTAGCTGAGGAAAAATACAAAGGAGTTGTGAATGTAGCTACTCAATATTTTTGGTTGCAAGGAATACTTAGAGAATTTGGGATTGATGTTTCCACTCCCACACTCATATTTTCTGACAACTAGAGTTCTATAAGGATATCAACAGGCCCTGTTCATAGGTAGCGAACCAAACATATAATTATTCATATGCACTACATTAGAGAACTAATGCATGACCAGATCATTGCTCTGCACTATTGCATATCATCTGAGCAAGTTGCAGACATCTTCACCAAGGTATTCTCAGAGAAGAAATTCAGCCATCACAAATCACTACTTGAGGTAGTTGATCAAATGGTGAAGGCAGATTGAATACAAGATCTCACAATTTTGTTCATGTCCATGTTTTGAGGGGAGGTTTCTTCCCATGAGATTTTCCTTCTTCCCTTTCTTTTGTGGACAAGCAATATGTAAAGGGTGACTAAGACTTGTTTCTAGGACCAATATATCTGATATATTTCTGATATTTCACATAATTCAGGATTAAGGGGGTGGGGGGGGCCAGGGGGTGTTGTAATATTCAAAAACCCATCATCATAATTAGGATATTTTTATTATTCATTATGATTAATTTCCTAGGTGCTAGACTAGGTAGTTGGACACAACTTGCATTATTTTGTCAACACTTTCAATGATTACTCCCAGGAGTGCACTTATCGTGATTCTGGATAAGATTATGCCTGTTTTAAATACTTTCCATTTTAGAGGAGTGTATATCTTGTTTTTTCTACTTGTGTCCCTCGTTTTCTGCTTTAAAGTGGAAAGGGATAAAGCTAGTCTCATGGATGCTGGCTCGTTTTTTGTCCAACCCATCCTCCATGTCTTTTCTCTCCAAAAGGTATGATTTTATTTATTTTCCGTCACTCATTAGCTTGCATTCCTTATTTGTCTAATTCGTGACCTCCTTAATTGGTTTGGAAAGTGTTTTATGCACCTAAGTGGGATTTTTGTTATTTAAAGTAAGCTTTATTTTTGTGGGGATTTTTCTTTCCTTATAAGGCATTTGAATCCCTGATATAATTATATATTTGGACAACCATACCATTTCCTAAGTTTGTATGGTGCAAAATTATTCAATAGAAGCTTGTTTTATGCTCTAATTCAATCTTCATTTTTAGTGCAATCCATGCATGACAATTTGTGAGATCAATTATGCTAAGTCTGAGACGATTTTTCACATTGAAAAGGATAGAAAACTTGAATATTGAAATCTAAATAATTGCATCCATTTATATGCATAGGTGGTACATAAGCCATAAGTGTTATCTGAACATCAACGATATTTTGATTTTGGATTTCTCTTTCACAAATTTTTTCAATGTTTTTCAAGGAAGATCTCTAGAATAAACTTGAGATATCTAATCATGTTTGTTATGAATCATATTGAATACAAAAATAAGGAGAGATGCATACAATGGCTGATTATAATCATTTCAAGAGCTGCATGCAAATACAAATTAGAAAATAATAGTTGATGAAGGACTGTGAATCTAATTTATTATATATTTTAGCAAAATCTCTTAGGTCTTCACAAAATTGAAACCCTAATTTGTTATATATGAACATAATAAAAAATGAATATTCAAAACGTTAGCAGAATGAAAATATAACCCAACTTCAAAACGTTAGCATAATGAAAAATAGCTTTGAGACAATNCAAAATTGAAATCCTAATTTGTTATATATGAACATAATAAAAAATGAATATTCAAAACGTTAGCAGAATGAAAATATAACCCAACTTCAAAACGTTAGCATAATGAAAAATAGCTTTGAGACAATTGTCCAATGCATCCCATTTCATCTCAAATAGTTTTATCAAGTCTAATAAGATGGCATTTTTCTAAGCAACAAGAAAAAACCTATAAAATATAAACTTTACGCAATTCTCCTGTCATTACCTCACAAATAGAAAGGAAATCAGTTTCCCATGATAGTGAAAAAGAGCCAAAATATGAGCTAAAATCCTAGCCAAATGAGACAAAATTGAAATGAATTTGAACTTTTTTCATGAAATTCTACGAATTTTGAACTTGATTTGAAAAAGGAGGCGAACTTGTGACAGTTAATAGGTGACTTACTAGAATCAAAAGTTCATGTACTGGAGGCATTGACATCTCTACTTTTAGTTGCATTTTTCATGGAGGGAAGTGTTGCAAATGATGCAGTTGAAACAATGATCAAAATCCTTTGTCCTGCTAATGACATTACTTGAGATAAATCTACTTTAGTTCTTGTTGCATTATTTAACTAGATGAATGATTTATGTGAAATAAATGAACCAGTCATAAATCTCCTCAATAAAATGTCAAGGAAAGATTGGAATTTTTAGATGTTGTTATTGTGATGCAGTCAGTCACATTTATCGTGAATTCCCATTTCCTAAACGACCAAGGGGTAAATATTGATCAATGAATCGTAATGCAACTAAATGATGCATATATTTAATTGAGAAGTGGAAAGTTTGAGAGAAACAAAGGAATGCTAATTGAACCGAGAGTAGCGAGGTTCTCTACAACCCAATATTAGGTAGATGTTTTCATGTAAGTAATGTAACACTACAAAAATAAAAAAGTAGTTACAAAAATAAATTCATGTCGGATTATAAAAAAAATTAAAACCAAATGAAAAGAAATTAAAAAATACATGTTGGCTTATAAAATAAAAAAACTAAAACCAACATAAATCCATCGAAACTTTGTAAAAAAAATAAACAAATGTAAAAAGATAAAATAAATAAACTTTTACACATCAATAAATTGGATCCATCTCGATGATTGGTAGATCCGAGTTTAAGATGGATCTATGTTGGTTTGGTAAACACAGATACCCAACTGAATAATGAATAAAAGGAACCCACCATTAATTTGGTAACTAGAGGAGATATCAAGATCGAAACTGACATCAATAATTCGGATAATTTTAGTATTAAGAAAGTTGGTTTAGGTGCTCCAAAGTTTTATGTTGTGCATCAAAATACTTAACGAATACTACTAAAATTATCAAGCATTTTTTTTGTATTGGAAAACCAAGGATTTGCACAAAAGTATACAATACAAGCCCCAAAGTCTACCGAATCGATGGTAGTTGTGGAAATACAGCTTTTGATTGAGGCAATGTGTTGTCTTCCTGTTATTTTTCATTCAATAAAATAGATACACGAAGTTGTAAAGTTAGCTAGAGATGCGCTTACACCATTAGTTATCTTTGCAAATCTTTAGTGGTATAAGTGGCTGAATAGGGCATTAAATCTCTCTCTAATCTTCAGTTAGATGCTGACATTGAAAAAGAGGTGCAAGTTGAGGATATTATTTACCCATAACTAGTGTCTTGCTAGATGGAACTTATGGTGGGTAGACACATGTTGCTATAGCAATTGCATGTCTTCTTCAATCTCAATATTTTGTTGATACACTATGCGAAGGGATACATTGTGTTGGAACTGTTTGTACCTTAGTTGCACTTCTTGTGGCTACCAATTTAGAAGATGATGCTACATCAAAAGCATTAGATTCCCTTTCTTATTTAAGCATAGTTAAAGGAGGGGACATATATAGCTAACCACCATGGGAAGTTCTTGTTGAATCTCTTAAGTGTAGGGCCTCTTATTTCAAGAGAAATCAATGGAATTTCTGAAGGAAACAAGATACAAAGGATCTTTTGGCTCGAAAATCTATGCAAGCCATCCATAGAACCTAAGAAAATGAGTTTTTTTTCTAGAATCACATATAGGGGGAACTTAGCTATTGGAATTAAACTATTTCACTATATATATGATGCATGAGCATCCATTATGGACCGAGGAAGAAACCACGAGCATAACTTAACCATTCATGAAGAAGAAAAGCATGGGGATGTGCATTATGGGAGAAATACATTAATGACTGAGATTAATTCATAAAATCCATCACCACCATTGGAGGAAGGGTTGGATTTTTGTGATTCCCATAAATGAAGGGAATGCATGGCATCTTTTGGGGAAATCCCACTCAATATCTTGATTTTATCAAAATCCCAAATCAAAAAAATATCAAAAGGTGAATGATTCATCGTATGGTCCATTAATAATGGATATTAATTGAAAGTGATTTTCTTGGTGTAGATAAAATGACAAGGGAGGAAAAGAAGTTGGTAGAAGAAGTCAGCAGGAAGGTAAGAAGGAAAGCACCTAAGAAGATGTAAAAAAACAATTATGGGTTCGAATCTTTTAGGGAGTAATGTAATACCTTCCTGAGACTGAGANGAAGACGTCAGCAGGAAGGTAAGAAGGAAAGCACCTAAGAAGATGTAAAAAAACAATTATGGGTTCGAATCTTTTAGGGAGTAATGTAATACCTTCCTGAGACTGAGACCAAGAGGGTGGATTAAAGTTCTTATTTTAATTTTAATTTTTTACAATTATAGCCTTTCACTAAGGACTATGAATGTAAATTGTAAAATTCTGAGTTTTAATAGAAAGAAAAGCAATTTTAATGGCTTCCTTGTTTGAACAAATGGTTGATATGTTTGAATTCTGATATTTGCATCCTGTAGTGTTTTAGTTGAGTTGAACTTGTAGGGTTCCACCAATATCCCTAACTCTAGATGGGCCTTTGTGTGAAGAACTGAAATCTAAAGCAGTTGCTCTAAAAATATCCCCATCAGGTGGTGTCAGGTTGAACTGTAAATAGTTTCCATATTGATAAGGGTTTAATAAGGGTTTTATTGATGGATAGAGAATCTATAGAAATAGAACTAACAACCCCATTAGAAAACCTAATATACTTAAATCCCCAACATATATTGAGAAAATGTAATAAACATAATTGATTTGTTAAAATTTAACGTNTCGAAATAGAACTAACAACCCCATTAGAAAACCTAATATACTTAAATCCCCAACATATATTGAGAAAATGTAATAAACATAATTGATTTGTTAAAATTTAACGTGAAAAGCATGGATTGAAGAAATAATTAACATAGTTGGTAACACTTTTTCTCCAAAATTGTCCGAGACAAATGATATGAGAACTATCGTCATCTGAAAAGATATCAATTAGAGCCTTTCCATTTCTAGTATTTCTTTCCCTCCTGTAGTAAAGAAACTTTTTTTGAGGTCGTTATGGTAACAACATGAGCAAAATCCAAGTGCACATAGATGCAAATTGACAACGAATTTCAAAACAATGAACATGAGTGTGGGAAAAAAGGCCTTCCCGCTCCAAATAGTTATATTATTTAGTTTTTAATATAAATTATTATTATCCTTATATATATATTATAAACTATATATTGTATCCTCCTATATATTGTACCCTCGTTATGAGGGTAAAATGTGGTAGGGTATTGTATTAGAATGATATCACTTGAGTGAATTCTTTTTGTATGGAAAATCTTCTAGCAGTAATAGAAAAGGATGGAAGTGGAAATATAGTTAATAAGGGTTGGAAGTTGAAACCACCTTTTCCTTTGGAGTATAAGCTAAATTACTTCTAATTGGTTGACTATTATGCATATCTACTTTCCTTATTAATACTCATAACTATTAATGTACTACTATATAAGATACTATATAAGAGGGTAAGAACTGGATTCAAAGGATTGCATTTGGGAAACTAGGAGATGGTCTTTTCTCAATGATATTACTAAACATTTTCCTTACTTGAGGAAAATAAAAAAATAATATATTTTATACCATATTTGAAAGGGATCTCTAATCCCAATAGTAAGTACCATACGCGTGACCCTATGCGTGAGTATAAAGGTCGTCATGTCAAATGGATGTAGCTTGGGTGGTTGGGAGGAATGAATGTTACCCTCCCCACCTAGGTTCTACTCTTGTAAGTGACATAATGATCTTGTGGAGCCCTTTGTAATAAATGTTGTGAATGATGAGCTGACCATACCTTGATTCAGTTTGAATATCAGGTATTGGAATTTTCCGTGGAGTAGCCCTCTAACAAATGGTGAACCACATTTAAAAAAAAAAAGGTCGTCATGTTGTGAGAATCACGAGGATAGTGGATACAAATGGTAGGTGGCATATTTAGGGGATGCCACTTGGAGTAACGTCGACATATATATAGAGGACAATGGTTACAACTATCAAGTGGCACCATTCAAATGATGAGACATATAATAAAAACACCATTTCTATTAATGTTTTTCATATTGCTAGTTGAATTCACAATCATGTTTAACAATATTTATCTTCATTGGTATCCTATACAACAACTATAGTTTTGTCCGTTTGTTTTATGAATAAATAATTCATAAATCAACAAATGCCACAGTAGATGGATAATGTACACTGCAAGTAGTATACCTGAAGAACAATATAAAATCATTTAGCTTGGAATTTACCTCTAAATGCATGCTTTAACATCTCTCAAAAGGAAAAATATTTTTTAATCAATTCATCTCGTGTGTGTCAAGTCCAATATGGATTCCTTTGTGAATATTATGGGCCTCACTTGATTTATTTGCAATGCTAGGTTTCCAAAGCTGTAACTCAATGCTTTACTATGGGTACCATCTTAGAAATGAGGTAGAGTGCACAAAAGGTTTTCTATGATGTGCATTTCATCCAAAAATTTCTGTGTTTGTACATACATATATATGTAGATATGTATTTTTCACCATACATACATATATAGTTTCATAAAAAAATATGTGCATTTCATAGAAAAATGTGGGTGTACATGTACATACAAATACAGTTTCATCAACCCACTTCCATTGGAAGTTTCACCATTCATTCCTAAACATTTTAGGGTATTGAGATATAGGGGTTCACATTTCCTTCAACTTAGTTCATTAAATAAAAAGTTTCTTGGTGCTAAAAGTCATTAAGTCACATGTTATAAAGTCACAAGATACGTAATTGTTGATTAGTTCTAGGTTGTATTAACACCACAAATGATTGTGCAAGTGCATATGTATCTTAGGAAACATTACTCTAATGTATCACATTATTACACCTATCAAATAATATATTCTCTCATCCCTATTGTGTATGTGTATGTGTAAGTCTAATATAAAATTTTAAATTGTTCCTCACTTGTGTCTTGGACTATAATTATTAGGAAGTAATTAAATAACATTTCCTTTTTCCCATTATCACATACCATCTACCTAATTTTGCAAGGTCATGTGGTAATAACATGAACTGGCAATTGTATGACCTTGCAAACATGTACCAACTATTATGTGTAACATTTTTTACTACCCCCTCCTCTTTCATTGTTCTCAGTTACATGTATTACTACTACCCTCTTACAGTGGCATTCTAATCCGAAATTGGACCAATTAGAAAAAATTTAAAACAATAGAGGTAGGATTAACTATGAAATTTGTTTGAACCATGTCTAATGACATGTAAAGAAGAACCCACTAATTGAAGATTGACAACCAAGAAAACTATCATGTTGACTAGACTAGATCGACTAGTGGTCATGTGTGGATGACCAAGTATGTATATTTGTTGGTTATGGATCCTGATCTTCCAGATTCATAGATGTTATTTTTCATTTGTGTTTGTACCCCAGTTTTATTGTACACTCATCCTAGAAGGGGGTGCGGAGGCCATCGGGCTCCCGACAGGGGTTCAGGCGTGAAGCCCCCAAAAGAATTTTTTGGGGATGTTTGTTGGCCAACAGTTTGCGGGCCCATGGTATTGGGTGACCCATAGTATTTTCCCATAGTAATTCCCCTATAAAAGGAAAGCATTGTAATATGGTTGTGTATTGTATTGTAGCATTGTAAAACAATCTATGTGATTGTGTGAGAGACACTATGTGAGAGTGAAGAGTAAGTGCAGCAAGGTTGTTGCAGGTTGTATCACTTCATTTTGTTGGATGGTATAATAATAAAGGACTAGAAATTTCTATGTGGGTGTAGCCCAGCTTGGGTGAACCATGTTATATCTGTGTCTCTCTTGTAATGTGTTTTAATATTTGCATCTTGTTTATTGTTTATTGATATTTCTCTGTGATTCTTTTTTTCTAGCAATNATCTTGGGTGAACCATGTTATATCTGTGTCTCTCTTGTAATGTGTTTTAATATTTGCATCTTGTTTATTGTTTATTGATATTTCTCTGTGATTCTTTTTTTCTAGCAATATTTTCTTAGCTTTTATCAATTTGTGGTTTGAAGAATTAAAAGGATACCTTACAGACTTTAGTTACTAGAACCTAATAGCACTTCATTATTTTTGTTCCTATTTGAAGGTGATATTATCTTTTGGCAACGATTCAGCTAGAATTTGGAACAGAGAAGATATAACACCAATCCAGAATTATTGCAAAAGATTCAAGTTTTTGCAACACTAGGTCTGAGGATTTATCAAGACATGTTGCAAAATTCAAGAAAAAAAACTCTGCTTATTTTGTAATTTTGATTATGTCAACCCCAATCAAAGCTAAATATGGATAACCTTCTTGTTATAATTTTGTACTTTGATGTAAAATCAAATGAAGGTCAACAATGAAGAACTAAGTGGGTAGAGTATAAGATTTGGATCTTACACCAAGTTTAGTTGATGTGTCATATTTAATCATATTTTATAATATCATATGTGACTAAAATTAGAAAGGTCACTCCTTGAAAAGTGGATATGAGATCCAAATTTTAGGCTAATATTTCTATTAAAAGAGGGATTTTATGTAAAAAGAAGTGGTTGTTGAAAAAAGACTAAGGTGCCCATTGATTAAAGTTTTGTAAACAAAGTATTTTCTTAGGAATTGAATGAGAAATTATATTCAGAGATTGATGGTTTCATGGTTTCCATTTCTTATATTTCCAGTTTCATATTGAATTCAAAATCTATTTATGCATTGTGTTAGATGTTTCACTATTTATAGATCAAATAGAAATATAATTGGATTTAATTTGTATTTACAAATCGAATAGAAGGATTATTTTGTTTATTACATGTAGATAGTGGAATGTTTTTTGTATTCACTTCTGGATGTATGTTCTTGCTATTTTTAGTATTCACTTAATTGTAATCTAATATGTCTATTCATTCAGCTAAAAGTAGTACACAAGAACATGGTAAAATTCACCATTAAACTTTAAGGAGTATAGCTAGACTTATGACCAGTCATCAACTTCACTACCTCACTAATATTACACCCATTGAATGAAACATTCACAAAAATTAAAGATTCAATATTGTTGTTATTGTTGTTTATCCCAGAAAATGCTCCATGATGTAAAGCTACAATATTTTTGTTAAAAAAATCTCCATTCTTTTCTCCATTGTAAGTTGTTTTGTCAAAATGATATGTATTAAGAAAACATTTCAGATGTTAATTGATCCTCATTAAACAAATTAAGAAAATTTGCACACATTTTTAGCAAGAAATAAATACTTTGTGCAAAGCACAAAGTAATATGTGTCCTCATTATTAGTTACAAGATATACGATCTTACACTAGTCAATTATTGGATGAATAAAGGACTTGTAGTTAAAAGATGTGAAACAATATTGTGAAATTTACTACTTGCATGCTTTTTCTACAACTTTCAGTTCCTTATCCAAATTTTTTTATCAATCACATTCTTTCTTTTATTTGGAACATGAGAAAGAGAACATATAATGAAGACTTCTTAAACAATTTTTTCTATCCTCTTGAAATGTATCATTAAAGCCTTCTCAATTGACTAATGTAAGGTATCATCTAGATTTTCTTTTTACGTACAAAGAGTATAGTATCACGAAAAATGGAGATGGTAGTCAAATGAGTTTTCATATTATCAATGCTACATATTCAAGTTGGGAAGATGCATTATATTCTATTAGAGATTAATACAATTGATGTCCTTACATCTCATTACTACCAGAATCCTTTTATTAATCGAATTGATATATCTGATTAAAAAATGAATAAAGGGATAAATCATATAAGGTAGAAATATCTTATTAATTCATTTGTAGGGAAGTGGAAGAGGTAAATATAGGTAGTCCCCTAAGTTAAATTACCAACCTATTTCCATGATCAATGGTTGCATCAATCTAAACACCACCTCTTATCATCAAACCTGCTTGACTGAATATCTCACGGTTCAATCCACTAAGTGCCCCAGTAGTCAAAGTGTGATAAAAACCAAATGGGTTTCCAATTGAAAAACATTGTTGACCTACTTTATGTTTGAACCTGCTTGACTGAATATCTCATGGTTCAATCCACTAAGTGCCCCAGTAGTCAAAGTGTGATAAAAACCAAATGGGTTTCCAATTGAAAAACATTGTTGACCTACTTTATGTTTGGAGGACTTATCAGAGTCTACTTCCCACAATATCTCCTTAGGGGCTTCCACCTAAAGACACACAAGAGAAGGTTCATTTGCAAAAGAACATTTCATTTTATCCTTGGATATTTTATGGGGAAAAATATATCGATCTGTAAATTCATCTTCTACACATATTTGAAGTGATTGTGATCAGCGCATCAAATTTAAAAAGGGACAATGCAAGAGAATAAATATAAACACACCTTCAAGAAAACAACATCTTTTGTGGGGTTTGCACCAACCAATGTGCACTCAAAACTCTTTTGAACCCTTTAACAAAGAATGAAGAAAACTACTAAATTTCATTTAGTTGATGACATGATACATTTGAATAAATAAGAATATTTATCCTTCAATGCATTCAATTATGACTATAGAAAATAAGGGCTCTCTCATCAAATGCAAGAATATTAACCTGAGCAACCACTTGACCAAGTCTAGTACTTTTTGAGAGGAAATTGCTAATCACTAAGAAATTTGACAAGGAAAACAAAATTTGATGGCCAAGCCTTAGCTAAAGTAGCATGAAATTAAAGGAAATGATTCACATGACCAATCGATAATTTATGACCGAGTCTATAAAAAAAGAGGAAAAATAATTTTGAGACAGCTAAATATTGTACCATTAATGTTGAAAATTGGTTAGATACATCTGCTACATAACTCAAATGTACATTAATGGAACTCATAAAATATGAATTTCAAAGTATTTAATTAGAAAAAACAAATCATATTCACTATTAAATATCCCCAATAGATTCTTTTATACGTTATGCTACAAATGTAACTTTAGAACTTTATAACCCATTTCCCAATTAAGGGTTTGCAATATCATTATTACAATGATAGTATGTCACGATATGCCCTTTCTCATCCCAGACTAGTCCAGAACCATTTCCTTCAGGAACCTGGGGACATATATACTCAAATTAAAAGGAGAATGTGAAACCACTTTGGTATTATATCAATATATATAATCATCATATAAAAATAACATGATATAAAGCATCCATCAAAAGTGTAAATCGAAACTCACATGCATAAATATTGCAAGCGTATTATGAATTATGTATGTCATCATTGTTGTCATCTTCAATGAAAAGTTAACTCTTATGGACCTTTTATTATGATGTGAGTGAAGACTCTTTCAAATAAAACAAAATTTTAGACATGGAAACCTGTATCAATGTATACTTGTTAGATGGGATACCAACTTCAATCATTCATGTCATATTGATCAATTTCTGGTGTAAGGTTACATAACAAATATTCACCACAGAATAGGTGTTCCTTTAAAAAAATANGACATGGAAACATGTATCAATGTATACTTGTTAGATGGGATACCAACTTCAATCATTCATGTCATATTGATCAATTTCTGGTGTAAGGTTACATAACAAATATTCACCACACAATAGGTGTTCCTTTAAAAAAATATCCAGTGACAATTATTTCCTACCATGATAAAATATATTTAGGATATCACATAGGTGTATCTATACATCACAAAAGTNTCCCGTGACAATTATTTCCTACCATGATAAAATATATTTAGGATATCACATAGGTGTATCTATACATCACAAAAGTGTCCCCTTCAACATCCACAAAAAACAAATCTAGGAGACATAATCTTGTAGGCCAAATTGAAAAAGTTTCCTTGTGGGTGAGACCTGTCATGTCACCTCTTCAAAATTCACTATAGGATCCAGTACAGATCATGTGTTGTAAACAAACATAATTGTATCCAATATAAGAAAGAGGTGATAGATTTAGTTGTGAAGATTCACCTTTCCATCATTTTGTGAAATCCAAATGATTACAAGGCACACATTAGAATAAAGAATATGTCATGTCATCTCAATTAAACAAAAAAGGATTGAAATACAACATAAAGACACCCTGTATTAAAATGTATCTTGCAAAAGAGTAAAAGGTATAGAAAAGAGCTAGATAATTGGAAAGAATCCTTGGAGTTTCTTGTAACTGATGCTTTTGGGATCTCAAATGAAATTTATAATGAGTGTCTTGATGAAGATTAAGTTTAAGACTTCAAATGAGGGGGATACTACTTGTTACCCCTCAAAATGACTCAATATTTTTAGGCATTCTTCCAGCAATATAAGGGATATTTTCCAGGTGTCACTCAACATTTCAAGAAGAAGATTCATTTCCTGAGATTATTTCTAGTAGAGTTGAATGGATGTAGGGTGTTTTTGGTTCATCTATATATATGCCCTTAGTAAATTGAAAGGGATCAATATTCATATTTTTCCTTAAGACAATATGAAGATAATCTGGTGCAAACAGGCCAATGAAACATTGACATAGTTGTGTATATTATCATATGAGGGGAATTTTGGTGTTAATCCATTTGACATATCTCTAGGTTACCTAAGTGAAAATGAATACAGTATACCTACTTTTATTTTTTCTGTGAATGTATCCTGTAGGGATCCTCGACTAAGATGAAGGCATGGGGCATAAGGAAAGTTTGTTATAGAAATGAAAATGGTGTCATTTTATTTAAAGGATCCTAATATTGTTGAAATTTTCATTATGGTGATTGGACTTAGTAGCAAGGTAATATTAATTTGTTGCTTGTCCACAAGCTATGCTTTTTGAAGTATTTCAAAATATTATAAAGTCACTANATTGTTGAACTTTTCATTATGGTGATTGGACTTAGTAGCAAGGTAATATTAATTTGTTGCTTGTCCACAAGCTATGCTTTTTGAAGTATTTCAAAATATTATAAAGTCACTACATCCATTCATGCCTTGTATTTTAGAAGAATTTTGAGAGGCATTAGGGTAATTATTATGATGGTTGATAGGCGTTACAGGATGCTCTCAACATGACGATGGTATGGACACTAAAAAAATTGATTATGTGGTTGTTTGGTGTTGGTTTCATGGTTTGTTTCTCAAATTGTGTTCAGGAAAGCATGTGCCAAAGTTTTTGATGGCCTGAATGACCAACTCTATCCAAGACTTCAATTTACAGGTGAATTCCTGATTGAAATATTCAATGTGCAACTTTAGTTCATGTATCTTTCCCTTCTGCAATATCTTACTTCTTCAATCTACACCTTTCCGCAATTTTCACTTTTCCACAACACCCTTTTTTTGCAAAAGGGTTTCTGGAACTCCTTTTACACAACACCTCCTTTTCTGCAACTTGCAGGATGCGGGATTGGGATTCACAATTTTGTTTCTTTAATTTTGGACTTCCGCAACAGTCTATCCCCCATGTGGGATGTGGGATCACAATTTCCATATTTCTTGATTCCGTAATTTCAATTCTTTTCGCACCATTTATTCTTCTGGGTTTATTCTCAGCCATTGATCTGTTTCCAG
>LPNX010775040.1:47732-59449 GCA_001517045.1 Pseudotsuga menziesii
TTCTCTGCAATTCATAAATTAAAGGATTGATACACATAATACAGTGAACGTGGGATGAATTCATATTTCTACAAATTTATATAAAATACAGACTCCATCAACACACACATAGAATGTAAATCTTTGTTCTTTATTCAACTTGATTGGAATTACAAACATAGAGGATTCAACACCCTTTCTACGCACACTCTTTCACTCTCCATTCTTGCACTGTCTCTCTGTATCTATCACTCGCTCACTCCTCTGTCTCTTTCTGATCTACACAAATTAATTTATAACACTTAGAAAACCTATCAGATCCAATTAAGTTTGATTTGAAACCTGATAGAATAAAACCCTATCGACAAAGATCAATCCTTGAGAAATCCATGCAAGGATCAAGGAGAATAAAGGAAAAATTGCCACTTATTACAAATTCAAAACTAATTCTATCTACTTGTCATCGAACCCTATCCATCTAAAAATTGATTACAAGGCAAGTTGACTCATCAGTCAATGAACTTCGAGCTGGATGATAAGCTGATTCATTATTCAATGAACTTCAAGATGGATGCTCCTGCATCATACTCCTAGGGAAGAAAAGAAATTTTCATTAAGTATTCAGGTAGTACATTGTACTTGGAAATTTCTTACTCTGTCATCCAGGTTGCATCTTCAATAGGACGATTTCTCCATTTGACCAGGTATTGAAAGAAGGTTGTGTTCTTGATCTTCCTTAAGATTCTTTTGTTAAGGATGGCTTCAATCTGAGGTTGTTCTTTTTGTGGAATTTTTCCTTGCCAATCTATAGCTAGATCATCTCTATTTGAAGTTACACCATCTGGTTGGATACCTGCATNTTTTGTCAAGGATGGCTTCAATCTGAGGTTGTTCTTTTTGTGGAATTTTTCCTTGCCAATCTATAGCTAGATCATCTCTATTTGAAGTTACACCATCTGGTTGGATACCTGCATCTCTAAAAGGGTACAAATATGAAACATTAAAATTTGGTGAAATATAAAGGTCAAAAGGAAGTTCAATTTCATAAGCATTTGCAGAAAACTTCCTTAAAACTTTACAAGGTCCAATATTTTTAAGCTTCAACTTATTATAAGTTCCTTTAGGGAACCTTTCCTTTTTAAGATAGGCCATTACTAAATCTTCAATCTAAAAATTCACTTCTCTCCTCTTTAGGTCTACTCTCTATTTATACTTCTATGCACTTTCCTGTAATCCCTTCTTGATGGTTTCTTGTAGCTCATGCATACTAACTGCAAAGTCTTCACCCTCTGCACTTCTATTTTCCTGTTTTCCCAAATCTCTAATTTCATATGCACCTCTTGGATGCATCCCATAGACAATTTGAAAATGACTCATACCTGTAATTCTATTGGGTGAATCATTGTATGCGAACTCAACCTGAGATAAAGCCGAGTCCCATTGTTTTGGATGTTCATACACCGGACTTATCAATATATTTCCCAAGCACCTATTTACCACTTCAGTATGTCCATTAATATGAGGGTGATAAGCAGAACTAAAACTGATATTAGTACCCAATTTTTTCCATATAGTTCTCCAAAAATGACCAACAAATTTTGTATCTCTATCAGACACAATACTCAAAGCCAAACCATGCAACTTTACAATTTCTGAAAAGAATAGATTAGCAATGTTTGTTGAATCATTAGTCTTTTTGCATGCAATGAAATGAGCCATTTTATAAAATATATCTACTACAACATAAATTGAATCATGACCTCTCTGATTTCTAGGTAAACCTAAAACAAAATCCATTCTTATTAAATCCCAAGGCCTAGTTGGAATAGGTAATGGTTGATACAATTCTGTGTTCTAAGCTCTCCCTTTTGCATGTTGACAAATTCTACATCCTTCAACAAATTTCTTCACATCATGTTACATCTTTGGCCAAAAATAAAAATTACTCACGAGAGAAAAAGTCTTGTCTTGCCCAAAATTTCCTAAGAGACCCCCACTATGTTTTTCTTGAATTAATTTTTCCATCATTGAACATATTGGAATACACAACTTACTGTCTTTGAACAACAATCCTTCCTGCAACATATAATCTAACCACTGGCTTTTGTTATGGGTAAATGGATTTTCATAGGAAACATACATATCTTTGAAATATACATCCTCTTTATACATAGCAATCAAATTTTGAAATCCCAAAGTACTGACCTTAACTTCCTGCATTACCAAACTTATCCTGCTCAAAGAATCAACAACTTTATTAGACTTAGCACTTGTATGTTTGATAACAAAGGTAAAGTTCTGTAAAAATTCTAACCATTTAGCACGCCTCTGATTTAATTTAGGATGATTGTTGATGAACTACAAAGCATGATTGTCATAATACAAGAAAAATTCCCTACGAATTAAATAATGTCTCAATTTTTTAAGAGCCTGCACAACAACATATAATTCTTTATCATATGAAGAGTACTTTTGTTTAGCTTCATTCAACTTTTCACTGAAATATGCCACTGGCCTCTGCTCTTGACTTAAAACTTCTCCCATTATTTTTCCACTCGCATTTGTCTCCACTTGAAACACTTTATCAAAATTGGGCAAAGCCAAAATAGGATTCTTAGTTATTTTCTTCTTCAATAATTCAAAATTTCTATCAGCTGATTCGGTCCATTTGAAAGGATATTTACTTCCCCTGAAAGTGTCTATTAAAGGTTCATAAATATGACTGAAATTCTTAATTAACTTCCTATATAAACTATCAAGTCCATGAAAAATTCTTACCTCATAAGCATTCCTTAGAATTGGCCAATTTAAAATTGCTTGCACTTTATCAGAATCCATTTTCAATGCTTCTTCCGAAACCACAAACCCCAAGTAGACCAATTATTTTTTCAGGAAGCTACATTTCTTCAAATTTATCAACAACTTCTCCTTCTACAAAGTCCTCAACACCAACTTAAGGTGCCTTAAATTCTCTTCTCTATTCTAACTAAAAATCAGAATGTCATCTAGATATACTATCACAAATTTTCTAGTAAATTCTTTTAGAAACTCATTCATCAATCTCATAAAAGTACTAGGTGCATTTGTAATCCCAAGCGGCATCACTAACCACTCATATAGACCATCGTTTGTTTAAAATGTTGTTTTCCATTCATCCCCTTCCCTTATTCTAATATGATAATACCCACTCTTCAAATCTATTTTGGAAAAGTATTTTGAGCCACTTAAATAGTCCATTAGATCATCAATTATAGGTAAAGGAAATCTATACCTGATAGTGATCTTGTTGATTTACCTGGAGTCAGTATGCATTCTCCATCCACCATATTTATTTGGACTTAGCAAAGTAGGTACGACAAAAGGACTCAAGCTCTCTTTCACCAATCCCTTATCCAACAGCTCCTGTACTTGCTATTTGATTTCTTCATTTTCTAGAAGGGTTAATATGTAAGTTGCTTTGTTAGGTAAACTTGCACCAGGTATTAAGTCAATGTGATGACTAATACTTATTACAGGAAGTAATTTATTTGGCAATTCATCCACAATAATGTCAGCATACTCATAAAGCAAATTTTTAACTTCATCTGGAAAATCATCTAAATTTGTAGAAGTTAAAATTACCTTTGGCTTACAAATACGAGAAAAATATAGATCCTTTTCTTTCTGAACTTCCTATAATAGTTATTTTCCAGACATCAGCAGAATGCTTGATCCTGAACTTCCTTGAACTGCTTCATCTTGCAAGGGTGACAAGGTATGTCTCTTCCCATCTTTCTCCAGAGAATAAGTATTCTTCCTCCCATCATGAACAACTTTCCTGTCATACNTTAACTGCTTCATCTTGCAAGGGTGACAAGGTATGTCTCTTCCCATCTTTCTCCAGAGAATAAGTATTCTTCCTCCCATCATGAACAACTTTCCTGTCATACTGCCATGGTCTCCCTAAGAGTATATGGCACACATCCATAGGAATTATGTCACACAATATTTCATCCTTATAAGTACCAATTTGGAACTCCACATTACACTGCTCATTCACCAAGAGATGATGTCCTTTTTGTAACTAGGACACTTTGTAAGGAGTGGGATGCTTCATCCTCTTCAATCTCAGCTTCTATACCATCTCTGTGGAAACCAAATTATCAGTACTACCACTATTAATAACCATTTTACAACACTTACCTTGTGACTTACACCTTGTTCTGAACATACTTTTCCTTTGAACTGGTTCATGTACTTGTTTCTCTGTATTCACTAAGACTCCCTTCAACATAAGAGCCTCTCCATCCTCTGGAGGATTATTCACCTTTGTTTCTTCTTTTAATTCTTCTTGAGCCTCTACAACATTCACATTTATTTTACCTGTAGATTTATTTCTTGGACAATCCCAAGACATATTTCCAACCTCTCCATAAGTATAACATCTTACTTCTATATTTCTACCTCTTCCTCTACCTCCTCTGAATCCTCCTCTCTGGAATGATTGAGTGCTACTGCTAGAACTTTCAGCTTCATCTTTAGAAGTTCTACCTCCTCTGTTTGGAACACCTCTTCCTCTTACCATGTTCTTTCCTCTATTCCTCTGGTTTTGTTTTCTTAGCAATTTCTCTTCTAACTTTAAAGCTACCTGATATGCATCTTCTACAGTTTTCAAATTTAATAGATTGAGTTCATCCTGTATATCATATCTCAACCCATTGATATACCTAGCTATTCTTCCTAGACCTCCCTCTGTGTGTCCAAATCTAATATTTAGTCTAAAAAACTCTTATGTATACTCCTTTACTATCATAGCCTTCTGTCTAAGGTTCTGTAATTGTATAAGAATATTTAACTGATAGTCCTTGGTATAAATTGAATTTTAATCTTATACAACATCTTATCCCAAGAGTTAATTTTTCTCTTACCTCTTCTTTCTTGATGGATCTGGAGCTCATTCCACTAGATAGCTACATGTCCCTTCAATCTAGTAGATTCATATCTTACTTTCTTCTTGTCTTCTATCTCTTCAAAATCAAAGTATTTACTTAGAGCATTAATCCAATCCATAAGTTCTTCAACATTTAAGTTACCTGAATACATAGGTACTTCTATTCTTGGTTTGCCATTGGTTTTCATCAACATCTTCAATATTTTAACTTCTTCGGTATCTTCTTCTTCTTCCTAAGAGGATTCAGATTTGACTTCTTCATCACCATCATATGAATTGTTTGAATGGTTCTTTCTTTCCATAGCTTCTAACCTTTCCTCCATTATTCTCATGTTTCTTTCCATTTCTGTTTTTGCAGGTTGTCTTCCTCAACAATGTCCTACAGGAACTCCATATGCGCATCCCCTTCTCAGTGACATCTTTCTTCAAAACTTCAACTGATCAATTGAATCACTACGCAGAATCTTTATTCTGTTCTGATACCAAAACTAATGGCCTGAATGACCAATTCTGTCCAAGACTTCAATTTATAGGTGAATTCCTGATTGAAATCTTAATTGTGTGGCTTTAATTCATGTATCTCTCCCTTCCACAAGATATTACTTCTTCAATCTCCACCTTTCCACAATTTTCACCTTTTCACAACACCCTTTTTCCACAACAGGGTTTCCGCAACTCCTTTTCTGCAACACCTCCTTTTTCACAACTTGTGGGATGCGGGATGCGACTTCACCATTTTTTTTCTTTACTTTTGGACTTTTGCAACTAATTGTGCCACAACAGTCTATCCCACATGTGGGATGCGGGATGTGGGATCGCAATTTCCATATTTCTTGATTCCGCAATTTCAAGTCTTTCCACATCATTGATTCTCAGTCGTTGATCTATTTCCAGATGCAGAATAGATTGTGATCGTCGATTTTCGTAGCGATCTTTCTTCACTATTTTATCTTCTCTGAGATCTTTCTTCGTAGATTGCCAAATTGATCACTAGGAAGGATCAATTTCTATGCAATTCATAAATTAAAAGATTGATACACATAATACAGTGAACGCGGGATGAATTCATATTTATACAAATTTATATAAAATATGGAATCCATCAACACACACAGAGAATGTAAATCTCTGTTCTTTATTCTAGTTGATCAGAATTACAAACACAGAGGATTCAACACTCTTTCTGCGCACACTCTTTCACACTCCACTCTCACACTATCTCTCTATTTCTCTTACTCCCTCACTCCTCTGTCTCTTTTTGATATACACAAATTAATTTATAACACTTAGAAAACCTGTTAGATCCGACTAAGTTGGATCTGAAACCTGATAAAAGAAAACCTTGTTGAGAAAGATCAATATTTGATAAATCCATGCAGGGATCAAGGAGAATAAAGGAAAACTTTCCACTTATTACAAATTCAAAACTAAGTCTATCTACTTGTCATCGAACCCTATCCATCTAGAACTTGATTACAAGGAAAGCTAACTCATCATTCAATGAAATTCGAGCTGGATGCTAAGATGATTCATCAGTCAATGAAATTCGAGATAGATGCTCCTGCATCAGTTTTGAATGACCATAATTTGGACAAATTTTATACACACACACAAATAGATGATAAATATAGGCAACTAAAATAACAACAAAACTTTGTATTTACTATTAACAGTAGTGAACAACTTCTACTAGATCTAATTNCATAATTTGGATAAATTTTATACACACACACAAATAGATGATAAATATAGGCAACTAAAATAACAACAAAACTTTGTATTTACTATTAACAGTAGTGAACAACTTCTACTAGATCTAATTTATATATTATTATATGACCAGTGAGTGTTAACAAGGTGGGAAACCCACTGCATATGTTGTTTCAACAGTTTTATTTGTGTACAAAGATGATTGAACAGTTATATAAAGAGGTTGTCCCTAGGATAAATAATCAACGCTGGTGTAAACTCCTTTAGGTGACAACAATTGCAAACTAACACTTGGTTCTAGTAACGTCTTCTATTTATCAAACTATTAAAGCAGATACTAAGGTGCAAACAACTCTTTTTTTAGTTATACTTTGATCAACTATAGAATCCTTGGGCACGTTTTTTCACATTACACATTTTCTTTATCACATCCCTTCGTATGATCGGTTTTTTAATTGAATAATCAATATCTTTGGGGAATCAAATTATGTACGATGACTTACAAGTTCATATGATATTTTGCGTTAATGTTTTATTCAATGAATTGAGAATATTGGAAAAGGTTTAAAAAAGTCAATCCATTAATGTATCGACTTTGTATTGTAATTTTATGTTTGAATGTGGAGTGTTTCTCCAGATGTGCTTTGTACAAGTTTCCATTTCTTTGAATTGTTTTCGTTGTTGGTTGGCATTTGATAACCTATTAAATGTTGTTTTCTAGGATTGTTTTGGAGTGATTTTTACCTTCTGATTTTTTTTTTAATTTTACCATCATTCCTATTTTCGATTGTAAGACAATTTTTTATTCGTTAGAGGCAGTATACTTTGTGTGTATGAATTATTTTTTATGTTGTGAATTGAATGGATATTAATCACAAGTAAAATTAAAAATTCATACCAAAATTATGGATACAATTAAGGGTTGTTCTCATATTATTGGGAATTAAAACATAATGAGAAAGTATTAATTGTTGCGGTCTAAAATCATCATCGTTTATAAAAAAGAAACTATAGTGAAAACCACTTGGAATATTCAAAAGCCTTACAATTATCTATGGTGACATACAATTTTTTACCATCACCAAAAACATCACAAAAATAGTGTTGGTTGTGGCCCTCAAGGATCATCACCAAAATTCTGGCCAGAAATATAAGTGGCAATGGTATTTTAGCAACCCTCACCGTCAGTTTCCCCAAAGAGAGAATTGACAAAATAATTTTAACGATCATCACTAAAAGTGTTATTGAAAAGAGATTTGGTGATGGGTTTTATAGAATTGTCACCAGAATTACTTATGGAGACAATTTTTCATAGACCATCACCATAAGTGACTTTGGTGACAACTGTTTAAGGTCCATCATAGGCATGACTATCACCAAAAGGGATTCACTGATGGGATTTAAAGAATTGTCACCAAAAGAACTTACAGTGACAATGTTTCATAGATCGTCACCATATGCGACTTTGATGACGGCTATTTAAGTTCTGTCACAAACATGATCAAGGATTTGGTGACAGGATTTAAAGAATTCTCACCAAAAACACTTATAGCAACATTTTTCATAGCCCGTCACCATAAGTGACTTTGATGATGACCGTTTAAGGTTCGTCAAAATCATGATCGTCACTAAAGGCTTTTTTCTTATAGTGAACATTTGGTGTCTTATCATACAGTGCACCATCAACATATTCACCAACATTGGGTCTTTGATACATTCCTTCTCCTTGTTGAATACATTCATTCAAATCCAATGAAGATAAGTAACCAATATATATATATATATTATTTCCTTTCCATTATAAGGAAATAATGTCAATAAAAAGTATTTTCATTATGGTCTTTCTAATATGTAACAAAACATCTAGTGTTTTATAAAACATANATATATATATATTATTTCCTTTCCATTATAAGGAAATAATGTCAATAAAAAGTATTTTCATTATGGTCTTTCTAATATGTAACAAAACATCTAGTGTTTTATAAAACATACACTGGCTATCTCTTAAACATACATTACATCATCCTTGGGACAATCTGAAGAGCTACCTAAATTTGTTTATTGCAAGGAAAGAATGTTCAAAAACGTTATTTCTTCAAATACCATGCAATATTGAGTTGATATCCAAACAAAGAAATATAGAATATTTGAATATGAATTGAAAAAGATTACTGAAAATGACTCATTGAATATTTTACGTAGCATAATCCAATCTTCATCTTGTATAATTTTCTTACGGAAAATCCTTTTTAGAAGAGATTTGTTTCCTTTGATTGTACATCATATTCATAAATTGTTCTTCTCATGTGCTCTAATGCATCCTTATTCAACTCCTTTGCACACTTCACCCCCTATAACAAGAAAAACAAGAATCCATGGATAAAGCAATATTTAGTGAATATATTCAGAAATAAAACATCAATAAAAATAAACTTACCACTATTTGGACCTCTTTTCAAATGACAATGGTTTCTACAACCTTCATATTCTTCTTGACCCAATATTCAACATCATATTTTTTTCACTTATGTTCTTTTTCCAATTTTGATGCAGATTTAAGCTAATTGTATTTACAACCCCATGGGGAACCAACATGTAATGTTATGGGTTCCCAAGAATGTACTTCCTCTCTGTTTTTATTAAATGTGTGAAAACTTAGTGCCTCGCAAAACATTGCATTCATTCTCCAAACAAAAATAAGTGATGCCCTTTGTCTTCCTTAATTACATTATAAGTTAATTCTTCCTGAAATGGTTACCCAATAATATCATCACTAAACAAAAAATAAAAAATTTGATTGCTCGGATAGAATAAAAACATGTAATATGGCCATCTTATTGAAATTTTTATCCAAATCCTCTAGCGAAACAAAGCCCTAGAAAAACAACAAAAAACAATTATTGGCGCCACAAATATGATTCTTGTTAGATTTACTATGGGGTAGAGTTGGTACTTTGTCAAGAAGAGCTCCTGCTCGGGAAGAGTTCCTTCCAAGTAAATTTCCTATAGGGAAGAGTTCCTATCAGGGTATAGTTCATTTCAAGAAGAGTTCCCTCTGATAGAGTTCCTACTGAGGTAAATTTCCTACCTTGTCAAGAAGATTTCATTCATGGGAAAATTTCCTTCCGACATAGTTCCTTTCAAGAAGAATTTATGTCGTGGAAAAGTTCCTTCCTTGTCAAGAATATTTCCAACCAGGGAAGAGTTCCTATTGGTGAAGAGTTATTTCTAGTAGAGTTCTTATCGGGGTAGATTTCCTATCGAGTAGAGTTGGATCCTTGTTGGTCATAGTTCATGGAATTAAGAGAAATTTGAATGGATAAAATAACCACGGTTCATTAAAATAGTAATCACAATCCTTGGATTAACAAGTAAACATAGATGCTTACTAATTATTTGATATAATTTTATGGTAAAGCATTTGTAATTACCATATTGAATGGAATGAAGAGAAATTTTGATGGTGATAGCTAGAAACAACAATTAAAAATAGTTTATCATGTACCCAAACTAAATACTTACCCTTGACTAATTTTTAGACTTCACGCTTACTTGCAAGATTCTCTCTATCTATAAGGAATTGTTTAGTCTATTACCATGTCTAGATACTGTGCTCAAAACTAAACGAGACATGTCCTTTCCTAGGATTGATTATCAGTTCTCTACATATCCATGCATTACAAGAACACTCAACAGTTAGACCTCAAATTTGGATAACTATGTTCAACTGTTGTTTTCAAAGAATCAGACATAGGGATAAATTAGTACTTACTAAATTTAACACATTCAGACATGGACATAGGGTTAAGATAGTTATTAAAATTTAACATAGAAGGATATGATGGATGTAAGGCTAAGAATCTCAAAAACTAAATACATTTTATGCAACTCTAGGTGCTCTTGAGGAATCTATATTTGCACAACATGCTCTAGGAATATGTTTAAGTTGTACACTATCATATTTTACTTACACACTAAACATTGGTTTTCCCCTTTTTCATAAAACCTTGGAGTTGATCTCCATTTAAGAAGACACATCTTCCATCCTCAAATGAATGGTCCATTATAACTAATTTTCCATGGCTAGTACCAATATGATTTGATGCCTTAATAATGAAGAAAATAGATGAATAACAATCCTCTCTGAGGGAGGAATCTCCTTACACCATGTACTAAGTACAAAAGACACGACAAGATACAAAAACGATTCAAATGAAAATATATCCTTCCTATATATAGGAGACAAAAGTGTACAATAACAACTAATAGACCCACTAATAGACCCAATACGACATCAATAATATGTAATATACCATATTATAGAGGGTAATGTTAAACACTATAGTGGGTAATGTCCCCAACATTTTGAGCTTAACATGCCTCTATCCTTATGAAAAGCATTGTACTCAATGCTTGGGTAGTTGTGGATGGATATGTATGAAGGAGTCATCTTCCCATGTTGAATATATAGTTGGTAATTTATTCCACTTGATCATGAGGAACTCAACAATAGCTTGATTCTATAGTTGTTTGGTCCTTGTTTCGAAGATTTGTTCAAGTTCCCATATGATTTTTCCTTCTTCAAAAAACCTTTGATTGTGATGTTGATATTCTTGTTGTTTCATCCTTTTTTTGGAAATATCCATTATTTCGATAACTACTTGTTTGTGCTCTATGTGATCTGCCACTACTTGAACTATAGATTTTCCTTTTTCAAACCCTGATTGGAAGATTGTTTTATTGTCAACTTGGAATGAGATAAATTTAAAATTTCAACTCCTCTAGGTTTAAAACTTTGATATATTATAACCTAATGTGTCCTCTTTCTATCATAGGTCTGACCTAGTTTGGATGCTCCAATAATATGTTATTGAAAATATCCCAACACTTCTTATTTTTGGTCTTTCAAGAAGAATGAATTTGTATGATATGCCATGTACCCAATATTTTAGATATGAGAATGAAAAATATAACATGTATATCATGTTTCTTCCTCCTGATGCAACATGTATCACTCAATTTGGATTTCGCATGCCCTAGATATTATTGTTTTCCCCATCACACCTTTTTCAAACCCTTTTTGGAAGATTGTTTT
>LPNX010775040.1:61980-72756 GCA_001517045.1 Pseudotsuga menziesii
TCTACTGACAACATAATCATAGACTATAGGATACCAGAGAGATAATATCTGCAACATCATTGAGGCTATACATCTATATTTCATAGGAAGTTTTCAACATTCATCAGTAGCTAGAACAACTACTTGTAACACCATGGTTTTGACCCCATTTGCATTAAATGTATATGATGTTTATATTGTAATTAATCATGGTGTGGAGCTAAAGGCAAAAGCCCCACCATTGATTTATCATTTTATGTTTCGGCTATTAAAATCGATGCCGATGGTATTTCGTGCTAGCCAGGCACATTACAATTTTGGACATCATGTAAATATGCAATTTAATTAAATACCCACAACCAACTATGTCAATGCAACAAATAATGATACGGGGGCATGATTTCCTAAGGATAGGGAGGGAGAAATATTCAAACCTTTGGGCCAATAGGGAAAAGTCAAATGTCAAAGGTAGAACCCATCAAACTGTCAACTACCCATTTTGTCTTTTGTGCCAAATCATTTAATTATGCTAGAAATTGGTTGAGGTAGTTATTGCATGGGGATGGGAAGAGTATGGCAGCCAAATTCGAATTAGAGAAGCCATCGAATTTTGGAAATTTTTTTTTTTGACTTATGGGCCAAGTAGATGCCCAAAAATGCTTCCCATTCCCTCATGCATCCACGTTTTTTTGTCTTCCCCACGTTTTTGGAGCTCATGGGCATTGTCNTTTTGACTTATGGGCCAAGTAGATGCCCAAAAATGCTTCCCATTCCCTCATGCATCCACGTTTTTTTGTCTTCCCCACGTTTTTGGAGCTCATGGGCATTGTCCATGGACGTTTTTGTAGTGATCTTCATTTTTCCCATGGCTGAGAAGTGGTTTTGTTAAAATTCAGTGGCTGTGATCTGTATTGGGTGTTTTTTTGTTGTTTCTACATTCCCATGGTTGGGGAATTTCGTGTTTTCAGTGTTCCACAACCAATGGGAGACAGATCCACGAATTTAGGGTCTAAGGGAGTTGTTTTTGTTAGATTTTTAGCTTTTAAGCAATATGATCTTAGGATATTATCTGAGAGAATAACATGCACAACAATAATCAAAAGAGATAAGAGACACAAAGAATTTTCCTTGGGGAAACCATAAAGGAGAAAACCCCGCAACTTCCTCAGAGATAGAATGAGCACCAATGGAAGCAGTAAAACCCAAAGACAGAAAAGATGATATCCAACAACTATTCTCTCTCTCTCTCTCTCTCTCACTTGAGAGAGATTCTCCTCTCTCACTCATGTGCGCCAGTGAGTGAGTGTGTGTGAGAAATAGAGAGTCTCAGTCTCTATTTATATTCTTTCGTTCACTTAATGCCCACTCCAACAAGTTAGCCTCACTTAACAACTACTTACCAGGGCCGACTTCTCTAGGAGAGTCTAATAACCCTAGTGCCCCACAATTGTGGGGACTTTTCCCTCCGATCAACAAGGAGGGTTAACCTTAATTCAATTNGGAATTTTCCCTCCGATCAACAAGGAGGGTTAACCTTAATTCAATTTTAGGGACTATTTCCCTGACTTACAATGGAGGGTTAACCTCAATGACTTTACATGACTTATTTANTTAGGTACTATTTCCCTGACTTACAATGGAGGGTTAACCTCAATGACTTTACATGACTTATTTACATTACATATAATTTCTGATAGTAACATCGAGGTACAATACATAAGATATACAAATGGATACATTCTGAAGTTACAAATACATCAACACTCCCTCTTAACTTGGAAGGTATTCTTTCGACACAATTTATCAGCACAAGTCTTCTTCTCTATATCATCTAGATCATCATCAAGTCATATTCATATTCAAGTCATCTTCATATTCAAGTCATCTTCATCTTCAAGTCATCTTCATCAAGTATGGATCATCACTTGATCTGGAGCATCATTGGATCATCATCAAGTCTGGATCATCANAAGTTTGGATCATCACTTGATCTGGAGAATCACTGGATCATCACTGGATCATCATCAAGTCTGGATCATCACTTGATCTAGAGCATGACTGGATCATCATCAAGTATAGATCATCACTTGATCTGGAGCATCACTAGATCATCATTAAGTCTGGATCATCACTTGATCTGTATCATCACTGGATCATCATCAAGTCTGGATCATCACTACTGGATCATCACTGGGTCATCATCATTGGTGCTATCTCTCAATTCTACTCATCACAGGAAGCTCTATAGAGCCATCCCTTTTCATGCTGGGCGTAGGTCTAGCATCCATGTAGGTATTTATCGACAGAGACAACCCTTTTTCATGTTGGACGCACATCTACAGAGCCAGTCCTTTTTCATACTAGATGTAGTCCTCTATACAGCCAGCTCTTTTTCATGCTGAATGTATCATCACAGAGCCAACCCTTTTTCATGCTGGATGTGTCATCACAGATCCAGCCCTTTTTCACACTGGATGTGGCACCAACATAGAGCCAGTCATTTTTCATACTGGATGTGTCATCACAGAGCCAACCCTTTTTCATGTTGGGTGTGGCACCAACACAGAGCCAGTCCTTTTTCATACTAGATGTGTCATCGCAGAGCCAGTCCTTTTTCATACTAGATATGGCATCATAGAGCCAGTCATTTTTCATACTAGATGTGTCATCACAGAGCCAGTCCTTTTTCATACTGGATGTGGCATCACAAAGCCAATCCTTTTTCNACATGGCATCATAGAGCCAGTCATTTTTCATACTAGATGTGTCATCACAGAGCCAGTCCTTTTTCATACTGGATGTGGCATCACAAAGCCAATCCTTTTTCATACTAGACATGGCATCATAGAGCCAGTCATTTTTCATACTAGATGTGTCATCACAGAGCCAGTCCTTTTTCATACTGGATGTGGCATCACAAAGCCAATCCTTTTTCATACTAGATGTGGCATCTACACAGAGCCGGTCCTTTTTCATATTGGATGTGACATCACAGAGCCATCCCTTTTTCATATTGGATGTGGTATCATAGATCTAGTCCTTTTTCATACTGGATGTGGCATATACACATCTATATGACCATGGAAGGAACCAATCCTATCATCATGTCAGAAAGACATAGCTCTTACATCTGACCATGGGAGGAACCAATCCTACCACCATGTCAGAAGGGAACAACACTTACATCTGACCATGGGAGGAACCAATCCTACCACCATGTCAGAAAGGAACAATAATTACATCTGACCATGGGAGGAACCAATCCTACCACCATGTTATAAGGGCTCATGGACTCATCACATCCTCTTGGAAGGAACCTCGATCTGAAGAACACCAAGCTTCTCCCTGAAGTACTCAAACTTCACTCTGGCCATTTATAGCATAGAATCACATTAGGGATGATTAAATCCAAGGATGACCTGCGAGCTTCACCAGGACCTATTACATCCAAGGAAAACCTATAGGACCATTTACATCTGAGACACCTATGAGCTTTGCCAGGATGTTATGCTCAGACAACCTATCTCATCGTCTATGCTAGAACTCCATATTTCGAGAGATCTAGATCTGGATGACAAACTGGAGCTTCACTGCTCCTCTCTTGGCTGTACTCAATGCCATGCAGGACTGCTTCTTGCTAAACCAAGAGATCACACCTGATCTCATACTGAGGTAGCATCTCGAAGTGCTCTTCTTATCAATGGAACTGCCTGCCCAATCCAAATCCACATAACCCTGTAGGGTTAATATTCAGATTCGTATCATACTTGAGCCCATACTCAACTATACCCTTCAAGTACCTCACTGCATGCTTTGCAACCATCAGGTGAACATGTCTCAATGTGTTCACATCAAAGCAAATATCTGGTCAGGTACATCAAGGAACAAATCATCTGATGATACATCATGGCATCAAACGAATCTAATGAAGCAACACTAAATAGCTTCAAGTTCGATGCCATAGGTGTGGTCATGGTCTTGCAGTCCATCATCTTGAACCTATTCAGGATCTCTATTGCATACTTCCCTTGTCCCAGGGAGATTCCATCCGCATTTTACCACACCTCCATGCCTAGAAAGTAGTGTATCATAACCAAGTCCTTCATCTTGAACACGATAGTAAGTCTCCTTCTTACAACTTTAATGAGTTCCTCTTTTCTATCAAGAACAATTCATAGACATATAACAGGAGCATCACTAGTCTTCCACCTTCAACCTTGAAGTAAACGTTGGAATCTTCTTTACTCTTAGTAAAGCCTAAAGTCATCAATAGTCTGTCCATCCTGTCATACCATGTTGAACCTCAGGATCTTCTACAGTCACTCCCTCTGAAGCGGAGAATCATACTCCCTCTGTCTGTCATACTCTATGCACTAAAACATTTTGTACCGGAGTGACAAGTATCTTCCTCTTCTACTATTATTCTATGTATCCATCTAGGGTCACTGGATACCAAGATCTTGTAGCTTGAACCTTTTCAAAAGTTCTTCTTGCACCCATCTATGAGCTTGTCATCCTCTATAGGCTTTCATTTTCAACCTTGTAGCAAAGGTTAAGATATTCATCACTCTAGGTGATCTTCAAGCTCCTCATGTATGTGTTATCCCATGGGTGTCTTCTGAGCTCGTACAAGTCCTTTAATTTGCACACATGAGTCTTCCTGTCATATGTATTAACTTCCAATGGATGCAAATGTCTCTTCATAGTCTATGCCTTCTTTCCATGAGAAGCCTCGTGCTACGAATATTTCCTTGTATCCCATGATGTTGTCAGCTAGTGCATGTTGGATCTTGTAGATCCATATGGAAGATACTACATACTTCCCTTCATGTCTCGATCCTGCATCCTAGGCATCATTCTTCTTGAACTGGTACTCTCCTTCCCTTTCTTCTCGGCTACTTCTTCATAGCTGGAAGGCTCTACATCAATGATGTCGCTGAACANTCTTCTCGGCTGCTTCTTCATAGCTGGAAGGCTCTACATCAATGATGTCGCTGAACAATGTCACATAACTAGAGTGTCTATGAAGCCTCTTTCTTTCTTTGAAAGTATCGTAATATTATTCTTCATCTTGGATTCTTTCTTGAACTGTTGTCACTTGTTATTTGGAACAAGTCTTAGCCTTCTTTTCTTGTAGGTGATTTTAAGTGATCTTTCCTACAAGTCAAATGCATTTGTATGGTTAGAAACATTTCATAAGTCATATTCACAATGGAAAATTATGATGCATAAAGATATAATCATGCAACTATTTTAGCCAATACAACATTCATCCATATCTCATGAAAACGTTTCTAGATTCCTTCCATCTCTACCAAGACATCATTGATATTATGCACTAATCCAATATGTCAGCAAAGAGGTTTCATTATAGATAAGTAGCAATGGAGAGTTGTATAGAACCATGAGCTACTTACCCATCACATGCATAATAGTAGTATATTGTGATTAATTCAAACATTCTATCATACATAATACATCAATTGAATATAAACAAATGCATAACAAAACAATATCAGGAAATGGCAATTGAATACTTATCTTTATTTGTTTCATGGGTAGACTCCTTCTTTCACCTTCATCATCTTCTTCATTCATAACAACATCATTTCTTATCCAAATGATTATGATGGATAATAGGTTCTTCAAGAATTGAGTTCTTCATATTCCTCATCANACTTCATCATCTTCTTCATTCATAACAACATCATTTCTTATCCAAATGATTATGATGGATAATAGGTTCTTCAAGAATTGAGTTCTTCATATTCCTCATCACTTGAGGTATCTTCTTTGAATCATGAAATCTTGTTCTTCAGTTGCTCCCATCTTCTTTTCTCTTATTATGAGTCGAGCTTCATCTTGTGTGTGCTCTTCCCAGAGTCTACTGAAAGTAATCACTTCCTTCTGGCACACATTCCTTGAATGAATGAATCCCATGATCCTGGGAGTCCATTCAAGGTGGTTATCACAACATCTTCATTCTATACTTCTTCATCCACTGCTTCAAGTTGTTCTTTGATTTGAGAGACCCTTGTAAAATATGACTATATGGTCTCTACATTCTGTATCTTCACATTCTTCAACTAGTTTCTTAAATTCATCTTCCGATTTATGTTCTTCTCTTCAAATAGCTTGGTCAAGGAAACAAACATGTCATTAGGTTTATTTAGGAAAAAAACTTGTGGTATAAGGTGATCCCTGTTTGAATCAGCAATGATCTTCTTGTCCTTGACCAAGTTCTTCTTGTGTAAGGCCTTAGCTTGTTCTCCCTCTGGAACTGGAACCTCTCCACCTATGTAGGTATCCAATCCATTTTCTTCAAGAACCAATGAGATCCAATACTTCCATGCTTGGAATTTGTCAGTTTCACCAAGCTTGTCATCAAGCGGGTGTGACTAGTCANTCCACCAATGTAGGTATCCAATCCATTTTCTTCAAGAACCAATGAGATCCAATACTTCCATGCTTGGAATTTGTCAGTTTCACCAAGCTTGTCATCAAGCGGGTGTGACTAGTCATTTAGAAATGAGAACCTCAAATGTAAATAACAAAAGATTAGATCTTACAGATTTGAGGTGTCCGTCCTAGTTCTAGAGCTGGATGATCTAGCGTTTGTCAAATAAACCCTAATTTTCAAAACTTGAATATTTCAGATCTGATTGGATAGAAAGATAGACCTCTTCAAGGCGAGTGGTCCATTGTACTCCTTTTCTGAAAACAGTGGAGGGAAGCTCCTAGAATAGGAAGCCCTAGTTTACCAATTTCTTCTGCAGAAATGCCTGATACTATTTCTGCGGTATCTCTAAAATAACTGCTCCTTTGTGTCTGAAATTTTGTACTAAGGTAACCTCGTCTGTCCTCTTTCCATCACCATAGGTTTTACCAGAATTTGTTTCACGAATTGGGACTTATGAGAGATTTACCAAGGTGACTTATTTCAGGATTGTTCAGCATAGCGAAATTTTACGAACTTCCACGTGTCACTGTTTCAGCTTCAGGGTCTGAAAATTTTAACACAGAAAGTATAGTCCGTGCCCTATCAAGAAAATATTATGAAATTTCATTTGGATATTCCTAGCTTGAGATATATCAGTTCTCCCTAGGTGTCCTGTTTAGGGATCAATCTTGGAAGAGGCTGGAACCCTAATTTGGAGGAATCATATATCCCATAATACAGCAAATCTGAGTCTGAAACTTTTATAAAAGGTACATCAAATATTTATATTTGGCTTGTGAAACTTCCTTCTCTTGAGCCTTATCCAATCTCAATATATAGCGAATGTACCAAAACTACCAGTTTCAGTATTTTACGGTTTTTCAGGCCTGGGGTCAAAATAGGGTTTGACTTTCCCAGAGTTTTACCCAACCAAAAATATCGACCTTGGTCTCTAAATTTAGATTTTGAGGAGGATAGAAATCCTATGCCAGGATCACTCAAAAATTCCCCTTCTGTAAAAATCCCTAATTTCCCGCAGCAAAAACTGAAAATCCCCGGAATCAAATTCTGCTTCGACAGAAAGATACACCCTTCAATGGAGAGTTAGCCTAGCCTTATTTTGCTGATGGATTGTGGAGAGAGACCCAAATAGTAATAATCCCTAGATTCTATCACTGCACAATGTCTTCTTCTTAGGTTAGCTCTGATACCATGTTAGATTTTTATCTTTTAAGCAATATGATCTTAGGATCTTATCTAAGAGAATAACATGCACAACAATAATCACAAGAGACAAGAGACACAAAGAATTTTCCTTGGGGAAACCAAAAAGGAGAAAACTCCAAAACTTCCTCAAATATAAAATGAGCACCAATGGAAGCAGTAAAACCCAAAGACAGAAAATATTATCTCCAATAGCTGTTCTCTCTCTCTCACTTGAGAGAGCTTCTGCTCTCTCACTTATGTGCCCCAGTGAGTGAGTGTGTGTGATAAATAGAGAGGATCACTCTCTATTTATAATATTTCATTCACTTAATGTCCAATCCAACAAGTCGGCCTCACTTAACAATTACTTACCAGGACCGACTTCTCTAGGAGAGTCTAATCACCCTAATGCCCCACAAATGTGGGACTTTTCCCTTCGATCAACAATGAGGGTTAACCTTAACTCAATTGTGGGGACTATTTCCTCGACTTACAATGGAGGCTTAACCTCAATGACTTTACACGACTTATTTACGTTACAGATACTTCCCGATAGGAACATCGGGGTACAATGCATAAGATATACAAATGAATACATTCCGAAGTTACAAATACATCAACATTTTTTTCCCATGTGAAGACATAGAACGTTTCTGGAAATTGAATTGCTCTCCCAGGGTTGTTTTACCCCTTTTGCAAATTCATTTTCGGCTCCCAAGTCATTTTTCATCATGCCCAGAACTTGCAATCGCTATGTATGCTACTGTTGTTTGGTCTAAACTATTTTGAGAGGGGAAATGTGGCCTGACTAGCTTGATAAACCTAGCGTGAGAAGGAACCTCACAGACAGAGCTAGGGGGCTAGCTTTATTCTTTGTACACCCTGAATAGAACTGGAAGGGAAGGCATAGCCTGAGGGATTAGGTAGCAAANCCTAGCATGAGAAGGAACCTCACAGACAGAGCTAGGGGGCTAGCTTTATTCTTTGTACACCCTGAATAGAACTGGAAGGGAAGGCATAGCCTGAGGGATTAGGTAGCAAAGAAGGGGATGCTTCCTAGTGTTGTGTGTGTATATTTTTTAGAAGCCAGGATAGATCTGGTGCATGTGTCCATAGCTTTGTAGTTGATCTCACAATATTAGCAATCAACCTTTCCAGATCCTCTATAGCCTGATAAACCCAACTGTGTTGTCTTGGCTGAATTTTGATATATCCTTGGCTATGTGTGAATCTGCTAGTGTTCCCTTATTCCTTATGGGAGTCATGCCCACCTCGAGGGTGTCAGTGGTGCTGAGAGATTGATGAGCACACTAGCCTATGGTTGGGTGAAACATTGCAATGACGTAGCTGGTTGGGGGACAAGCTTATTTCAAGATAAGTATTTACCTCGAGGGTGTCAGTGGTGCTGAGAGATTGATGAGCACACTAGCCTATGGTTGGGTGAAACATTGCAATGACGTAGCTGGTTGGGGGACAAGCTTATTTCAAGATAAGTATTTTTGTCTATTTTATCTCTGCAACTGTATTTATTTATTTAATGAAATGTGAATTGGATGAATGCTTAAATGAAATGAAATTTTCTTTTGTTGTATGTTAATAATTTATGCATCTGTGTATGTTTAAGTTCAATGCATTTTTATATTTATGTTCATGGGGCTAGTCTGCCCGGATTAAATCGCATCATGGTCGCGTTCCCTCTTGGGTAGACGGGTGGTGATGTGACACTACTCTTCAATGTCTTCATCTTCTGCATCACACGATCACTTGATCCTTTCGAAATAACACTATGATATTTCAATCCTTTGTAGAAGAACTTTGATCTTCTAATCCTTTGTAGTAGTACTTCGATCCTCTGATCCTTTGCAGCAGCACTTCGATCTTTCTCGATCCTTTACAGCAGCACTTCGATCTTCTCGATCCTTTGCAGTAGCACTTTGATCTTATGATCCTTTGCAGTAGCACTTTGATATTCTTGATCCTTTGCATCATCACTTTTATCTTCTCGATCATTTGTAGCAACACTTCGATCCTTTTGCAATAGCACTTCAATCCTTTCGATCCTTTGCAGTAGCACTTTGATCCTTCTTGATCCTTTGNTGATCTTCTCGATCATTTGTAGCAACACTTCGATCCTTTTGCAATAGCACTTCAATCCTTTCGATCCTTTGCAGTAGCACTTTGATCCTTCTTGATCCTTTGCAACTGCACTTTGATCTACTTGAACCTTCGCTGTTGTACTTTGATCTACTTGATCCTTCACCACCTTTCTACCTGCAGTACACATTATCTATTTGCGTTATGATCAATCCTGAGCACTTTAGGGCATAAGTACAAGGACGATGCAATCCTCCATCAGCATGATCCATGAAATCGATCAGCTGAATCATCTACAACTAAATGTAGATGTCGAATGCACCCAGTGCTGGCCCTATCGTCAGTGAGGACTCATCGTAGACCATCCATACCACACACATTAGGACCACTCCCAAGTGAGTGTTATACTAAGGTATCTACACTTGCGTGTAGGCGTACTCTTCCAAGCAAGAGTATTGTCTGAAGAGCAGATCTTGACCACATACAAAATGTCAATCCATCATAGAACATCCATACCACATAGTTTAGGACTACTCCCAAGTGAGTTTTATACTATGACATCCGTAAGGACTCATCATAGAGCATCCATACCACACAGGTTAGGGACACTCCCAAGTGAGTGTTATTCTATGGCATCTACATATGAATGTAGGCATACTCTCCATACAAGAGTATCGGCTGCAGAGTAGATATCGACTGCATACAAAATGTTAGTCATGTCTTTTGTGAGGACTCATCGTATAGCATCCATACCACTAAGGTTAGGACCAATCCTAAGCGAGTGTTATTCTATAGTATCCACAACTGAATGTGGGTACTCTCCATGAGAGTAATATCTGTAGGGCCATCCTTAGCAAGTAAAGACCACTCTGATGAACATAGTGTTATACCTTCCATATTGAAGAGAGGATACCATCATCCACAAGTGAATTGTTAGACTTTTAACATTTAATCTATATGATCTTAGGATGTTATCTGAGAGAATAACAAGCACAGCAATCAATCACAAGAGACAATGAACACAAAGATTTTCCTTAGGGAAACCATAAAGGAGAAAA
>LPNX010775040.1:73979-86317 GCA_001517045.1 Pseudotsuga menziesii
GATACCACAGGTGTGGTCATGGCCTTGCATTCCATCATCCCAAATCTCTTCAGGATCTCGACCGCATACTTCCCTTGTCCTAGGGAGATTCCATCCGCATTCTGCCACACCTCCATGCCTAGAAAGTAATGCATCATGCCCAAATCCTTCATCTTGAACTCAGCAGCTAGCTTCCTCTTCGTGTTAGTAATCAACCCATATGTACCTATTAAAAACAGGTCATCTACATACAATAGGAGCATCACTGGGTTCCCTTCTTCAACCTTGTAGTAAAGGTTGGAATCTGCTTTACTTTTGGTAAAGCCCAAACTAGTCAGGAAGCTGTCAATTCTGACGTACCATGTCCTGGGTGTCTGTTTCAAACAGTACAGGGCTTTCTTCAATTTACACACATGAGTATTCCTATCATGTGTCTCAAAGCCAAGTGGTTGCTCCACATATACTTCCTCTTATACTACATCATTCAAGAAAGTTGTCTTGACATCCATCTGGTGTACTTTCCATTTCATAACTGCAGCTAAAGAAAGTACCGATCTGATGGAAGTACATCTAGCTACAGATGCAAAAGTTTCTTCATAATCTATTCCTTATTTCTGGGAGAAGCCATGAGCAACAAATCTTGCTTTATATTTCTCTATGCTACCAGCTATAGCATGCTTGATCTTATAGATCCATTTGGAAGTCACAATAGACTTCCCCTCTGGTCTCGGGACAACATCCCAAACATCATTCTTCATGATCAACTGATAATCCTTTATCATACCATCCATCCATTCTTTCTTTTCTATCGCTTCTTCATAGTTGGAAGGTTCTTTATCGATGATGTCACATAATAGGGCTACATATTCGGAGTAGGACCTAGTTCTCTTCCTTTCTCTGTGCATTTCTTCTAGAGCCCCATATCTCTCTGCACCTTGGATAGCCTCTCATACCCATGCAGGTTTTCTCTTGTGAGGATTCTTCTCATGAGGTGGATCTACAGGTTCTTGAGTTTCTTCCTTTTCTCGATCTTCTTCTGGAATTGCTTCATCCATGGTTGTATCTCAGATCCTGGGTATTTCAGTTTGTTTAGGATCTTCAATTGGTCTCTTCCTGGTCTCTCTCCTATGCGCTTTGCATAAGTGAGTGTGTTCAAATGAGGAACACATCTCCTCTATTTATACTCTTTTCATCACTTGACATTTAACCTAAAAAGTTGGCCCCACTTAACTAAGTGCGTCGAATTCACTTAGGAAGACTTAATACAATATTATATTATATTCATTAGGGTACTATTTCCCCGACTTACAATGGAGGCTTTACGTTGTGACTCTATGATGACCAAATACAATAGTAACACCCCACCAGAGGAATAATAACATCTCCCTTGGGTTACATCAGTAAAATACATTTAGAATATCCTTTGAAGTTACACTATTCAACAGTAATAGAAATTTTCCAAGTCTAAAATTTTGAAATCAATGATCCAAGGGATGCATCCCCAAGTACCAGTGATCCCCACAATCCCGTAGTGTGGAAGCATTTCCAAGGGAATCTCCTAGATTCATAAACTTGTTTGAGGGTTAAAAACCTAAGAGGGACAAGTTTCTTTCACATAATACCCATTTTATAACACTTTTTAAAAAAAATTTAATACTAAGGCTAATTTCTCTCCAAGTGTATGTAGGAAGGGGAAATGGGAAGGACAAAATAATTTATTGGGAGTGATTTGTTACCTTGTTAAATACTATAATAGGAGAATCTCTCCTTAATTGAAAGGGATGGAATCTTGTTGATTGTTTTTTTTAGTGTCTTTAAATATAATTGTTAGATTTGGGAATTGATGGGAGAAATAACTACTCTAAAATTTGTTGAATGGATATATCATGTTTGGAAAACTATGGGTGCTTATGCCCTTTTTTAAGCCCATAATTTTTTTTGGTCCCTTTAAAATACACAATTGAAGGTGTCAAAAGCTAGATTGGTTGTTATCCACAACTAAATACATTAGGAGCTAGAATGGAACAATATAGTTATCACATAGTAGCCCCACATATGAAGTTATAGTAGTAATGAGAACTAGAGTTGTTTTTCATGCACACCAAAACCCCAAGGGGTAAGGGGGTGCTACAAGTCTAGAGGGATCTCACACAATCATTGTTTCAATTGGATATCTGACCCATTGATGTTATTTGTTGGGTAGAATGAGTTTATTTGTACTAAGTACTTAAATAATTTTTTACCTACATTGTCATTGATATTGATCCCTAATCGGGGGCCATCACTTGGTTAAGGATTTTCATTGTCTGGGTGGAACATCGACCCTTGGGTTTGATTTCTTCCTTATTGTCATCCTATAGATTGGCGTACTAGTTTGGAACATGAGCTAGTCATGACCAAAACATAACAACATAGGTAATGTTATTTATGTTACTTACTATGTTGATTATATGTTTTATTTACTTGGTTGATAAAAAAAGGTACCCGTTGAACCTTATGAAAACTTACCCAATTATGTTCTTTACACATATTAATATCAACATAAGCTAATGAAATTACCATAGTGTTACAAGCATTCACATTCTTTATCATGGAGTTTCCATCATTCATCCTAAGGAAGTATATAACATTTTACATTGGCCCTATAGGTATGTGACTATGTTCTTCTTTGGGTTTCTTGTTCATTTGTTATATATATGACAAGGAGGATATGGGTGGTTTGAATTCCATTGTTCATGGCTATATTTGATCATGGAAAGAATTTTGAAACCATTTAACAAGTGGGTTGACCATATTTGTTGTTAGCTTTTATTCATTAGTGAGGTCCAATGGGAGAGTTTGAACTATAGAATATTAATAGGCTTTAATGAGAGGACCATATCAAAAACTAATGACTATCTTGAATGAACCTTACATGTCTCTTAATTCACTGGTGGAGCATACTATAGTTGTTTCACTTTTTTCTATTTTCATGCTTTACAATATAATTGATAAGCCCAGAACTTCTTGAATTATAGTAAGAATCTTCATAATTCCATTCCAGATTCATTGATATTCCTATTCTCATTAGTTCTTTTCAACAACTACAATGGTAAAATTGTTTGGATGATATTTGTAAAATAATATAGGTAGACCTCTAGAACGTAAATAGAAGGTGCCAAATATGTTGCTTTGGTATTTTGTAGTTTCAACATCATGTGTTAGTGTAGGTTCTTATAATTTGATTTTTTTTTCTTTCCATGATATGGCTTAGAAATTCCCATATTTGGAATTGTCACTTGATGTACTCTTTGGTTCCATTGACCTAGTTTGGTGATTTATGGATAATAATACATTTTTTTCTTTGTTTCTTCAATATGCATTTCTCTTTATCTCTCATAAGCTGGAATGACATAAAATACTTATAATGAACCTTATGTTTTAAGNATTTATGGAGAATAATACATTTTTTTCTTTGTTTCTTCAATATGCATTTCTCTTTATCTCTCATAAGCTGGAATGACATAAAATACTTATAATGAACCTTATGTTTTAAGGTCATCAGGCTCTTTGGATTGTTGAATTCTTCTTTATTTTTTGCTCAGATTCATCCATAATATTATTCTGTCATTGCAATCTATCAATCTTCTGCCACTTATTTATGAACTCAAGGAATGCTTGATTGTAAGCAAGTGCCATTGAAATTGGACCATCCGATAAAGTGAAAAAATACATTAAATTGGTTTTGTGATGCACAAAGATAGGTTGAAAATGATAATTTCTGGTAGCTTACAAGTCTCTGGCATTAGGAATGCAGATTAATACAATGTTGAAGCATCATAACAAGTAGTTAAAATGACTTACTATCGAAACCCAATTCTAGAATTTGTACTCCTCTAGAAGAAATTTGATAAGAAATAAAGTGGGAACACAAAATCTTCACTTCCAACTAAGATCAAACCCAAGAGGACACAATTGAGGCCAACAGATGTGCCAAGGATGGAACAAAATATATTGAATTAGATCGACAATATTTATAATATTAAGAAAAAAGAAAGAGATGTATATAATATTAATCTTTATTATTGAGTTACTATTAGGACAATTGATAGTATTGAGTTTCTATAAGAATTAACGAGTACCTCAAGGGAAACATTAATACAACACTTTCATCATTCCAAATTTAGATTAAAAATAATAATAACAAACATATCCCTTGTAATTTTACCATTGACAAATTAGAATGTAGAGCCTCAATGATTGTTTAATAAATAGANTAATACAAAACTTTCATCATTCCAAATTTAGATTAAAAATAATAATAACAAACATATCCCTTGTAATTTTACCATTGACAAATTAGAATGTAGAGCCTCAATGATTGTTTAATAAATAGAGTAGCTTGTTTCACAAGAGTATTGAAATAATCAAGTGATGAGTAGAAACATGAGAGAGTATAACAAAATCCATGATGTCATGTGAAAAATGATTCTATTACAACTAATGGTTGACCTTGACCCACAAATATTTCCATATTCTGTTATGAGCATCCAAACACATAACAAAAATTTGAAATGCAATTTTTTGGATGCTCATACTTACATTGTCAATATCATCAAGAGTAAGAATATTTTTGCATCACAGGGAGGTCCTATCACATTGCCACATGTTTATCTCTCTCTCACACACACATTATTGCATACACATACATGTTGGTACATATGTGTGCATAAACATAGAATATCAATGCAAGACATTGAACATCAACATTCATATACATTTTCTTTGTAATTTTCATGGTTTACATATATTTTATGTGCTTGAACTCATTTGGTGTGTAAATATGATGTCTTCAAATTTGTTTTAAATGCATTTTGATTTAGTAGAACACCATAGAAGGGTATATTTGAATATTATGGGACAATTTATTTTAGAGTTTTTAAATGTTCTTGGATGAGTAGGCCACTTGTGTACCTCTAATTGCATGAATCAATACTTGTAAACAAAACATTGGAAAATAATGTCACTATTATTTTCAAGTCATGTAAGAATCATATGTGAATTATTTCCTCATGGTGTCCTTCAATTGAGATAACTCCCTAAAATAATGAACTATAATTGTATTCTAGATCTTGATTCCCCCTTTAGTTAACATTGCATACCTTCATGGAATTACTATGTATAGTGTTCTAACTTTCTAACTTATAATCTTATCAAAGCAGGTAGGGGACATCCAACAAAGGAATGTCTTATTCTAAGCTTAATTGTTAGACTCTTATATTTAGTTAGACTATTAGTTAGATTATTTAGTTAGACTATTAATTCTTAGTTAGACTCTTATAGCACTGCATAATTTAGATAACATGGTGTCATGGAAAAATTGTTTCACATTAATAGAACAAGATGTTACATTAGAATTTAAGATGTTTTCACATGTTAGATGATGTTTGGTCCTTGGTTGAACTAGGAAAATTTTAGAGAAAAACCAATATCACTATTTTATGGAAAGGAAAGCAACAAATGATGGATATACAAAACCATATTATGTAGATGCTTGGGAGTACAAAAAAATATAGCCGAAGTAACCAAAATAAGATTCATCATGTTCACCCTTAAGTATGGTTTCATCTAGTAGGGATACTTACAACTTGACAATTGAATTCTAGTGTTTCTCCAATTCTACTTCCTACAATTGAGTACTTTACTAAGATGGTGACTGCAAGGATGTTCTTAAGAAACAAAGAACAATTTCACTGTATCTTTTTTCTAACAAACACTTTGTTGATGTTTTCTTTGCAACCACCTCCTAGAAAAAGTATGGTTATTACAAACTAGGTCATGGCTCATGTTTTGAGTATAGTTAGCTTCTCCAACATAATAAAACATGTATAATTTCAATTTTTCTGAAGGTGTATTCCATGTGAAAAGGTTTGTTGTATTTTGGTATGGGTGAATGCTTTTCTAATCCACGGGGAGCTTGAATAGAAACTCGATATTACTTGGTGAAGCCCACTTTAATGTGGGGGCAACCAAAATCGGCCAACTCATAAACATGATTAGGGATATATGCCCACAAGGATTTTAACATGGATTATTATCATGGAATTCCTCATCTCAACCAAAATAACACATCCTCATGCACCATATGATAAAATCCCTACACTCTATAAATACNCAAAAGGATTTTAACATGGATTATTATCATGGAATTCCTCATCTCAACCAAAATAACACATCCTCATGCACCATATGATAAAATCCCTACACTCTATAAATACGTGACTATTAGGTTGGCAAGAGTGCACATTTTGAAATATCCAAGAAATCATGTTTGGAATTTTTGTTATGAGCATGTAGCCATTGGACTTTATTTGTGGGATTTTTTTGAACACTGACCTTGCCATTTTATTGACTATCCATAGTTCTGATTGCTCATTTTGGTTTCTCATTTTTATTATCATTTTCCACTCGCAATAATTTGACATAATCATACTAAGCANGACCTCGCCATTTTATTGACTATCCATAGTTCTGATTGCTCATTTTGGTTTCTCATTTTTATTATCATTTTCCACTCGCAATAATTTGACATAATCATACTAAGCATACTTGTGAAGTCACAATATTCCAATTGAAAAACCTATTGAAAACCTTTTTTGATAGTAAACCTTAGGACAAATATAATATGTCCATCAACATAAAATAAACATCAAATCAATTGTTAAACCATATATTTTACAAGTTCTGTATATTTTACCTTTAGTATTCAAGGTTCATACTTTAGGGATAACAATTGGTTTATTCATTTTTGTGCATGCCACCATTTAAAAATTCAATGGTGACATTTAATTCTGTGCACATCACCATTGCAGAAATTAACGATGATGTTTAATTTTGTGGCCGTCACAATTGAAAAATTCAGTGGTGACATTTAATTCTATGCATGTCACCATTGCAAAAATTAATGGTGATGTTTAATTTTGTAACCATCACAATTAATGAAACTTTAGTGACTATCCTTAAAGGCTTGTAACAATTTTTTTAAAATTGAATAGAAATGGTGACGCTCCTTTATCGCACAACACCAAAGAGGTTATGGTGACACCCATTAAAGATAGGTCACTGTTTTTCTTTGGAATTGGTGACAATCACCAACCATCATTGATAATGATTATTGGTGACAGTCCTAGCACATTTCCATATCTCCTTTACTTTGAGTTACGCTACCTTTGGCGATGTTCATTTTTTGGTGATGGAGGCCCTTTTGACCGTCGCCAATATTGTTATGGTGACGATCATTAAAGATATGTAACCATTTTCCTTTGGAAATGGTGATGGTAAATGATCATAACTAATAACGATTATTAGTGATGGACCTATTGTGTCTCCATATCTCCTTTACTTTTTTCTATGTTTCCTTTGGTGACATTCAGTTTTTGGTGACAGAGGCCATTTTGACCATCACCAGTGAGGTTATGGTGACGATCATTAAATACATGTCACTTTTTTTTTTTGGAATTGGAAACAATGACTGACCATCACTAATAATAATTGTTGGTGGTGATCCTAGCATGTCTCCATATCTAATTTACTTTTGGCTGCACTTCCTTTGGTGATGTTTAGTTTTGGGTGACAAAGGCCCTTTTGACCATCACCAATGAGGTTATGGTGATGTTTTTTTCCCCTCACCATAGGCCTTTTTTATTGTAGTGAAAACTTCTTCTTAGGAAACAATTTGTTTACCAAGGACTTTGATTGGCAAAAATACCCTAATTTATCCCATATCTCCTTAGTTTTGGTTTCTCTTGATACATTCAATGAAACTGAATNAAACTTATTCTTAGGAAACAATTTGTTTACCAAGGACTTTGATTGGCAAAAATACCCTAATTTATCCCATATCTCCTTAGTTTTGGTTTCTCTTGATACATTCAATGAAACTGAATATGAAAGGCACAACTATAAAGTACTCATCACATTTCTATTCAATTTATCACACTTTATTACAATAGATGTTTCCCTAAGTGTTATGGGACAACTCCATACTCTTCCCAACATCTGGGATCCTATCATAATGACTATATTATTTTCTTTGGGTTCCTCGTATATTGACCTTGCAATGTGTTGTAGTTTCCTTAGTGCTAAAAATCATATNCCTAACATCTGGGATCCTATCATAATGACTATATTATTTTCTTTGGGTTCCTCGTATATTGACCTTGCAATGTGTTGTAGTTTCCTTAGTGCTAAAAATCATATGAGCCACATCATTCTAAATTCTCATGGGTCTTTCTTCTTGTAAAGCAGGGAAAAAATATAGCGATCACCCAAGCCTCAATTTCATAGAGCCATCAAGGTAGCCTTTAAAGTTTCCTGTGTGGGATTTAGGGCCAAATTGAACATCCCTTAATTATAAAGCAATAAAGGAAATATTATATCATGATGTCATGCCATAAAATTGGAATAGAACCATGATACACCATTTCATCTCTACCTTGTGGTGTTTCCTCCTTATGACATAAACAAGAACCCTAGTTNAAAGGAAATATTATTTCATGATGTCATGCCATAAAATTGGAATAGAACCATGATACACCATTTCATCTCTACCTTGTGGTGTTTCCTCCTTATGACATAAACAAGAACCCTAGTTTTCCTCTTGTTCCTTGAAAATTAATGCCTTCAAAATTTGAACCATTATGGACTTCTATTTGTGTTATAGAGTCATGATAAAAATGTATATCATGCAGAATTTGGAAAAAAAATTCAAATAAAAAGAGAAACTTTACCACAATATGTATATGGTGATACTTCTTGTTCATATCCTCACATAATAAATTGTTTCAAGTTCTACTCAATTATGGGTAGATCTAGCATATTCCTATCGAAGACGTATTCTCTAAACGATTCATGCCCACCCACCGAAGTAGTTAGATATGGTCCCTAATACAAATTATGAATCACCATGGTTACTTGTTTCTTCGTTCCTACAATCACACATCAAGCCTAAATCTCTATCTTGGAAGTCCAATATTTTTCTATCCTATAAAATCCTTACCATATGTTCAAGGCATGTTTTGAATGAGAAATTTCCCATTATCCAATATTTCCATCAATTGATGCATTGTCATTTTGATCTGATTGGGATCTTTGAAAATGTTTTTTAATACTTTAGCCACATGGACTACAAATTCTATAGGAATGATCACATCAATATCGTCAACTATTTGAATACAGGAGGTGCCTATAGATCTCTTAGTACTATCTCTATCTAATGTAGCATTGACTTGATAAGATACTTTCCTGGAACCCTCATTGATACTAATAGGGGGAGTGAATCAATATCATGCACAATTTTAATATTTGTATAAATTTTCACTTCATAAATGATACACAATATCAAAGAAATTATCAACATAGAAAACACTGTGCGCAAATTATTTATAAAGAAAATCTATATAGATAGAATATTTGATTACATAGATTGATAGGAGACACCAATATCCATGGTGTGAGCACCCACTCATATATTTTGCAGACACTAATTTGATAGGGACACCAATCCCATGTGCAATAACCAAATTTCTATTGTAGGAACCAACCTGTGGGGAAACCAATCCTCTTATGACCACCAACTCATAACCAAAAAGAACCAACTTGAATTTTGAGGCACTAACCCATCTGATAGATGAGAACACCAATTCTCTTGAGCACCAACTCGAATCTGTAGGAACCAACTTGTGAAATGGATGAGGACACGAATCCTTTGTAAGAATTGACTTACTTTTTAGTAACCAACCTATAGGAGACCACAATATCATGTCCCTTCCCCCGTCTTGCCTCTTTGAAATGAATGAAAATATCAAGATGCCACTATCACTTTATCACTATCTACATCACACTCTTCTTTGTGCGCTTTCTTTGCACAATCTGTTGTATGAACCCTTCTACATACTCTACTTTGTGAACTCACTCAACTGCACACTCAACTCTCTTCTCTGCATACTTTGTGTTATGTAGTATACCACAAACTCTGCAAGATAATCCTAAAGAAAATATATCTTCCTCTTCACAAAGCACACCTCCAAATCCTTCAAAACATCTTCAAGAATCTAGAACATCTTTAATAAAATCCAAGAAATCCTCTTCAAGTACTCGTGAAAATTCATCTTCTACTTGGAATTGTGTAACTTTTTAGAGCTCCATAATTTCTTGGATGGATGATCAAATGAGTCCAATACACTTATTTATACAATCCTTAAATCACTTTCTGGGCCAACATAACATTATATAATATCATGACAAGGATGAACTTGCATTCTAGCCAGGTTATCTTCACAAATTCTTTCATATATCCTTATTCATATGGAGTTAGAGGGACATTCATATACAATTGGAAATGTCTTGAAATAGGATTTCGAACCGTGCATGAAGTCTAAGTTGCATGGTAATTGGAAATGTCCTGAAATAGAATTTTGAACCATGCATGGAGTCTAACTTTCATGGAGTTATTGTTATATATATAATTCCTTCAAAGAGAGGAATCCAAATAAGTAATTCAAAAAAAAAATTTGCAACAATATTTATCTTTCCTATACCGTTGCAAATGTCTTAGAATATGATTTTGAACCATCCAACTTAGAATCCAATATATATATATAAATTGAGATCAAATGAATCTATGAACCAAGGAAAAACTCAAAAATAGATCTCACAAGCAATTTACTCAGAATTGACATGAAACAATGCAAAAAATGGGTTGCAGCTATATAATGCTTTCATTCATTAAAAAAAATGGATACAATCTAGATAATTAATACAATGTAATATACTGGTATTAATAACTAGAAAATTTGAACTCATGAGAGGAAATACGAATTGGTTAACTCAAACTAACTCAATGGATAACTAGACATGTCTAAATCATTATCGGAACTTAACTAGATAACTCAAGTTGTCTAAATCAGTGGATCAATCAGTTAGAATCAGTTAAACTAGTCTAACTGATGTGGTAGGTGAGATAAGATGCCTTTCCACATGCAGTTAATCAATGATTATCGCTAACTGAACGTAACTAAATGTAACTGACTCATAGCTAGGCCTGACTAGTCACCAACTGAAATCAACTGAAGAAGGTTGGTGGCAACACTCCCAGTGGCTCCTAAATTGTAGGGATTAGTCTAGGAGGCTCCTAAACTGATGCATTCAAGTGAATTCAGTGGAAGTTATCCTCAATTAGTGTTCCCCACACTCTAGGAACCAGTACATGTGTCCCACTTAGGCCATGTAGAACCAATGGTACTAGTGACCCAATAATGACCGAAAAGACTCCTAATTTAGGCATAATTGATCAATTTGGACAAGTGAGGATTATAATCCTAACACCCCCCTGAATGCTAACTTGGAAAATTTTTGGGACCTAGTAACTAAGACCAAAGGTCACCCATTACATATGAAAAAATTAACTTCTTAATACAAATAAGGAAATGGGGAAAAACCTCATGGGAAAAATACCCCCCCTCCCTTAAACTAAGCAGGTAAAATCAGGATCAATCTTTTTCTTCTGTGCACAGGTATCTTGGGGCCTGGTATGTGAAATTATCCATCCAAAATAAATGATTATGTCTAGAGGAATCTTCCTCTTTGGAAGAAGAAGAATATTCTCAACTAAATCAGAAATATAGATAGTTGCTGGATGAAAACTAGACCCATGTAGAGCAACAGAAATCAACTGATAAGAGAGAAAAAGTGCTTGAGAATTCGAACCATGTGAGGAACACCCAAGAAACTAATATATTTAATCCTTGAACAACAAACTATGTGAGGTAATATCAGCCCCAACTGTTAGGAGCAAGTGTCCAAGCGGATGCAAATTGTCTCCCTCTTTACTAGTTTTGTGAGGAGATGAGCATATGATCAAAGGCAGAGAAGCCCTAGGACTGTGGAGAGTGAATGCTTGAGCTCCATCTGGTATAGTTTCAGAAATAAATAATGATTCACAAAATAAAATATCAACAACCTCACAAGAGGAAACTAACATCAAATCCCCAACAACAAATTTGAAGATGACTTGTGGTACTTGATTTGTCACACCAAAATTGATGAGACTAGCTACAAGCATGACTGAAATAACGCCTAATGATATTACTAGGGTATTCAAGAATTAAACATTGAAAATCATGGTATAATCCATGTCCTACATGAATATTTCATTTACCTCTGTCCCAAGGCAAAAAATCCTATGGAGGATACATCTCTCGGATTATCTTGGAATTCTATCAACACTTATTATATCCATAGATGGAGTGATAGTGTATTTGGATTTCAAGAAGTGTTGACGGTCATTCCCAACCCATCGCCATGTGTTTCAGTTCATGATT
>LPNX010775087.1:0-57231 GCA_001517045.1 Pseudotsuga menziesii
CCACTAATGTCAATTAATGTCAATTATACTTAGGATAGTGGTTTAACTAGGCCAATTTGACCAAAAAGAGTGTGTATGATGGTAAATGTCTCCAACACCTTGATTCCCTGATTGAGATCCACTTGGATCTAAAGAGGTTCCTGGAGGGTTTTCCTTTTAACAAGAACACCTATCTTGAAATTTACTAAAATTGACAAGACTCCGGTGTGTATGCTCTGCACTTGGCTGTGGTTCATCTGATCAGTCAAGCTGAATCAAAATAATTTGAGTGACTAGAGTAATTAGGATTCACTCTCCCAAATTGACAAACCATCAGGTGAAAATCCACCACCTCGATCAAACCATTACGGTGGCAAAATAATCAAAGGAAGCGGGAACTCCTGATAAGTGACCTCGGGGCACCGATCTATGTTACACCTGTGGGTGCATTATGAACAATAGCCTCAGAGACTCCATTCAGCCAACATATTCCTTGAGGGTAGCTGTGAAGGTTTAGTTTTGGACATATTCCAAGTACTCTCGGGTATATCTGGAGTCCACCCCTTTGCCTAATTTTAATCAACTCATATTTTGAATTAACTTAAAACGTACCAAGAGGCAATTGCAAAACATTCACTCCAAGCACATGCAAGTACATTGATTATCTTTTGATTCCATTTTAAGGTAATGGCTATTTTATTTCTCTCTCTCTCTCTCTCTCTCTCTCTCTATATATATATATATATATATATATATATATATTGTGTCTCAGCATTGTGCTTTCGTGCGCTAATTTTGTATCTTGTCATATATGGTTGTTTATGGTTAAATTTCAGACTCCTAAGTAACTCATTCAATTTAACATCACCATACTAAATAATTTTTCCTTAGTAACTTAATAGGGTCTACCCCCCTTGACTTCGTTAGGAGTTGAGCCTAAATGGAGGATTCAAGAACAAGGTGACAGCCTTGACTTGAGACTTTCCCCCAAGGACACACCGAGTGTCTTGAATATTTCTGCCATGTGACCCAGTTGTGTAAAAGGTGGCAACAGAACTCTATGCATAAACCGCCTTGGGAAGAATGCAAAACCTCTTGGGAAGCATGTCAATACCGCATTAGGAATCATGCAAATACCACCTTGGGAAGCATGCATTGCATTGGCCTTTTTTTTCTGTGCAAATATATCTTTTAACTGTCTTGAAAACCGTACAGAAAGGTGGTTTATATAGTGGTTTCGGTGTTGGTTTTAGGCCCCCATATCCCCGCAGCAAACTTAAAAAAATTATCCACCACATCCCTTCACATGTGGAATTAGTGGCATGTTGGTTAAAGCACTGGAAATGGGGCAGGAGGTAATGGGTTAAAACCTACATACCTCTCCCCATATCACGGTTTTGTTGCATTAAATCGGTGCATAGAATATATTTTGGTGATATGGTTCCACCGCTAATGTGTTGTCATAATGTTATATGGTTTGTTGGTTCGATATTTCAATGATGTTTGGACTATGCGATATGGTATGAATTGGACTATGGTTACAATATAATACGCCTCGGTGTTGGCCATGGGTCCACGACTAAGCCCTCACACACCCCCCTTCAAAACTTAATCATGTTTAAACCTATATACAAGTTTTAAACTATGCATAACAAGGACCATCGAGTTGCGTCTTAGATAGGAAGGTTGGGTTAAGATGTTGAGCGCTTTGAGGTCATGTCGTTGAATCCCATGAGCTCCCAAATATTTTAATAAAAATTACATTGATAATTTTTCACCAAAACCCATATTTTCTGCCAATTTAACCAAAACTGTCGAATCTTCAAACACTGATAACTTATGCATCCAGAGGTCTTTTTTCCACGAAACAAGCATTGCTGGAAAGCACTTGATGAGATATTTCATGTTGTAAGATTTAATTTATGTTTTGAAGACTTTAAATTTGATCAACTATGAGATGATCCTCCTGGAACAAAAAACCAACCACCCCAAAAGTATTTTCTTTAAATGTAGACATGAACTTATTAAAGTGAAGAAGAAGTCTTTCAAAGATCGACAGGTTTCCTTGTGTTCTTATTCTATTCAACATAGTAAATATTCTTCTAATGTGGGATGGATAATGTATTCTAGTGCTTCTAATCACATGGTTGGTTCAACGTATTTATTTAACACTTATGCCACTAAAAAGAACAGAAAGCATAAGCATCTATAGATGACGGTAAGAAAATTTCAGTAATAGGATACGGTAATGTTAATGTTCCTAATGGAACTTTAGAAATTTTGTTTCATGTACAAGGAATTCCCATCAACATACTTTCTATTTATTATGCATGTCAAAAAGGTTATAAATTTGAAGCTTGGCCTACTAAATATGTGTTAGAAGATATCAAACAAAACATCAAAATTGTTTTTTTCTGGTCCCATTGATCATAAAGTTGGATTATATAGGTTTACTAGTTTTAAGTCAAACAAAAATAAACCTTTTTATTCCTATGTTTCTCATGCAAATGAACAACGTAAACTTTCACATGAAATATTAGGTCACTTGAATTATGGTAAAATTCAAATGATGTTTAAAATGTACTTTTATTACATTCAATTTATTTAGCTAAAGGTGTTTGTGATGGCTTTGTTCTTGGTAAAATTAATAGGGAAATGTTTGATGAAGGTAAAGATTTGCATGCGAAAGAATAATTGCAACTAATTCATAGTGATATTTCTGTTCCTATTGAAACTACTTCTTTGTCTAATGAAATCTATTTTCTTACTTTTATTGATGACTTTAGTAATAAATATTGTGTTTATTTTTTGAAGCATAAAGTGAAACATTCGATATATTTCAAGATTTGAAATCCATGGCTAAAAAAGAAACTAGTAAAAGTATTAAGACTCTGAGAATTGATAATATGGTGCAATTCACTAAAAATAATGTTGTTATATAATTACCTAAGCATGGTATTCAACTTCAAAATAATTTTGTTTATACACCTCAACAAAATGAGGTATCTAAAAGAAAGAATAGGACTTTTGTTGAAATGTCTAGCTATATGCTTTATTCCAAATGATTACATAGCCATTTTTGGGCTAAATTTATTTGTTGTTCTAAGTATATCTTAAATAGAGTCACTACTAATGTAGTTGTGCAAGCTACTCCTAAAAAAATGAAATGGAAGAAAACATGATATTCGTACGTTTAATATATTTCTCAATGAATTTTGGACACATATCCGAGATGAAAAATTAAAAAAGATAGAATTGAAGTCTCACAAATCTATTTTCAAGGGTTATTGCAAGGATTCAAAAGTGTATAGGTTGTTTGATCCATTAACCGAAGGTATTATCTTTATGAATGATGTTCAATTCAATGAAACATCTCCTCCTCTCGAGTTTATTAAACCTCGTGTTACCTTGAATTTTCCTTCATCTTATGTTGCTCCTATATATGTTAACCCTTCCTCTACTTCTGTGCCCACCCTTGATCCTAGTTCACTTTATTCTTCAAGCCCCCCCCCCACAAATGTATCAAATATATTGCTGAGGTCCCCACCACAAATCATCTTCCTATTTGAGCTTGGAAAACTATTGAATATGTAGGTTATGAGATTGGTATTCCCTCTAATACTTGTTGAAGTAGATCTAACTTTTGTTATTATGAATAAATTAATATCCAGCTATGACCCCTTTACACATGCTCAATTTAAATATAAAATTGAATGAGAGAAAGAGATGGGTGTCAATTATAAGTCATTGATAAAGAATAATACATGCACTGTTACATCTCCTCCTTCATGAAATAATTTAGTTGGATGTAACTGGATATATAAAACACAGTTTACTACAAAGGGATAAATTGAAAAACATAAATTTTGGTTAGAAGTAAAATGATTTTCTCAAAAAGAAAGCATTGACTATAGCGAATTTTTTTTTCTAGTTGCTAAAATGATAATAAGAGCTATTCTTTCTCGTACTACATCTTATCACCGGAAAATACACCAAATGGATGTCAAGAGTGTTGTTTTGAAAGGTGGTGTTCCTAAATTCATTTATATGCAACAACCACCTGAATTTACTACTACTAAAACTTCAAGGTATGCAAATTAAACAAGTCCTCATATAGTCTTAAACATGCACCTAGAACATGGTATGAGAAAATTGATACTTATTTATTCAAGAATGGTTGTAAGTAGTGTATATATGATAAAAATATGTATGCTAAAAACTTTGATGATAATGTCCTCATTGTGGTACTTTATGTGGATGATCTTATTCTTACTGGAATCTAGCTCACATTTATACATGAAATGAATAATGACCTTTGGAAATGCCATAGGAGTATCGCATTATTTTTTTAGTCTATCACTTTGTCATATGGATGATGTTATATTCCAATCTCATTTTAAGTACACTATAGATTTAGTTGTTTGATTTCATATGAGTGATTGTAATCCTTTTCCTATGATATTTTAGTCTAGTTTAAAGTTAATTGTTGATTGTGATTATGCCATTATTGATTGTCATTGTCCTATTGTTGATTCCACATTGCATTACTTATGGAGAAATTGATAAATTTAACACATAGAAGGCATGCCCTCTCTTTTGTAGTCAACATGGTTTTGAGGTTTATGCAAATGCATCATTAAATTCATTGGACAATATAAAAGAGAAGTCTTAGGTATATATAAGGGACATTGCATTATGGTGTTTTCTATTCTAGGAAGGCTACCTTTTCACTTCTTGGTTATATAGATTCTTATTGGGTAGGGGATTCTTCAGATACAAGGTCTACTGTAGGGTACATCTTTTAGCCTGGTTTAGGTATGATTTCATGGTCCAGTATGAAGTTGATAACTCTTTATTTTTATTTTTGTGAAGTAAAATTGATGGAATCTAATTAAGTAACTAAAGATGTAGTGTGGATTCAACATGTCACTTATAGAGCTTGGACTGGTTCATAAGTCTCCTACCAAATTATGATGTGATAATTAAAGTGTAATTCAACTTTCTTACAAATCAATGTATCGCTCCAAGACTAAACACATTGAATTAGATACTCATTCCATTTGAGATCTTGTTGCGGGTGGCGTTATTTGTTTGGAGTATTGTCCCACAAAAAATAAAGCAACCAATATCTTCAACAAATCCATGACAAAAGTGAAGTTTGTGTATCTTCGAAGTTTGATGGAAATGCGAGAAGTTGTCATCAAGATGGAAAGTTAATGTAATGCCATACTCACCCATATATGTCTTCTTGTCCCTAGTCATTATTAAGGGGGTGTGTTGTAATGTGTAATTTTAATGTTACATGTGTAATTATGTCTAGTGTCATGTCATAAGATATCTTATCTATCAAATAAAGGAATAAATAACTCTAGTCTTATGTAAAAGGAGTTATATCACATGCATAATTGAATAATGTTCTCCTATTAACATTAATACATACTAGAGGTGGAAAGTCATTTATCCCACATGTATTTTTGGATGTTATTCTTCCATACCTCTAGCTAAATAATAGAACATATGTGGAGTGGATATCTAGTGTAAGATTGGATATTTTTATATATTAAGTACAGTACCTTCCCATGGACGTTTTCCCATTTTATGTTTTACCACATATATATGGCATATCATTTCTTTTCTCTTGTCTATAGTTTATTACAATAATTATTATTTCTTAAATGGATAGAAGTCTAGGTTAGTAGATTCTTGCTTTGCATGTTAGAAAACATTTTGTTGTATGTTCATGTATATTCTCAATATCTATAGGTTATCCTAGACTCCTCATAAGAGTGGATAGGGTTCTAATGTATGAGAAGCTTGTGCATTATATGCAACATGCCTTGACTAAGGAAGCACATGAAATATAGTGGATGAAGAAGTACCCGATTAAGAAATTATTGATTAAGCTCACTTCACCATAGTAGATATGGATGTAAGTGAAGAAGCACATGGATTTTTCTTGCATTACATACCCTTGTAAGCATTTTTATGGAGATGGAATTAATGACAATGTAAATGTGAATACCACTGTAAGACCTATTCTTCATAGTCTCTTATGTAAAATCTAATGTAGATTTGGGTAGACTGAAGATGAGGATATGATATTATTCTTGATTAAATTATTAAATGGAGGTGGGTGCTTATCCCAAACCAAGTTTAAATGGGGAAATTTGAAGGCATTATATCCCTAGATTATAATTATACTACTAATAACTATTATTTATTATTAAATAATTTTATTTCCATTATTACATTGTTAAATCATATATTTAGTAATAAATTGTTTGCATACATACTCTATCATTCCTATCATTGTATAATGTCATTTGAAAATTAATTCAATATGCATAATATACCTTAAGACACATGTAATTGTATGATGGCAATCTATAGAACCTATCTAGGTACTTAGTTTCATTTACAAGAATCCAACGTTTAAGCAATTCCTCTTTCTAGATTAGTTTATGTCTACTCTCTTTCATTCTGGTAAAAAAAACAATTCCAAGCACGTATATATCAAATTGAGAACATACCCAGAAAGCATATTCATACATTTTTCTCTTAATCATAAATTTGAAAAAATGATTTAAAATACTTGTAAGATAGCAGTTTGTCCCTTTAATCTCCTTGTCCTTGCAACTTGCAATCTTCCCTCTTCTAGTAAAATCAACCAACAAAACCAATCTGCCACCTTGTGAACCAGGAAAGTATCGCCAACTTCCTATATCCAAGAACTCAGTTCTTGAACCCATCATCCCAAAACTTGAGTACAGTCCAACCAACCAATAAAAACTCCATTTTCATTTGAAAAAATGAACCTTCTCTTGCTCAATTTTCCTCCCTTCTCGATACCCCAAAACCTTCACATTATCCCCCTTTATCCTCCTGTTCACCGAATCTTCCACTCTTCATTGCTACCTTATCCCCCATAATTAATGCTTCAACTCCCCTCTCATCTACCATGTCAGGTTCCCATTAATTCCCCTCAACAACATGGATTCGAGCAGTTATTTGCATGTAAATTATTTTATTATAAAATAAAAACTAAGTTACACTGCCATTCTTTTTTTATCATTATTTCAACATAACTTAACAATATACTTATGCAATATTATAACTTCACACACACACACACATAGAGAGACATACACATAGATATATAAATAACAAAATGTCATTTATGTAATTGTTACTATATTCCACGATCTAACATAATTTATAATTAAGACTCATTTATTTATTTATTAACTAATTAAATTTTAAGGATCATTCGTGAAGATATTTACCTTATTCAACAATTAAACATTAATTATGATTAAGTTCTTAGTTAATATTTATTTATTACCACATTATGATTACTCCTAATTAGTTATAATTTGTCAAAATGATCATTCATGGAACTATTCACCATATCCAACATTCAAACCTAGTTACAATAACCTTAATTAATATCATTAATACTCATTTAACACTTATCAATATTAGTCTTAGTAACATTAATTAATCATTATTAACACTTATTTAACATTTACTAATTAAGTTAATAATAGTCCAATCAATAATTAACCTTTATTTATCGATGGCCACATTTAATAATTAATCTTAATAAAAGCTAAGACCTTTCTTTAGTAACTTGACGAATTAGTTTCAATTCATAACTTAATAAATAACAAGTATAATGTAACTAGTCACAATTAGAGAACATCAAGGCCCAATTATAACAAGATGTCATACAAATTATACAAGCATATATGTAGGCAAGTTATGTAAACTTAGCTAATGCTTACAGACAACGTGTAGGTAAACTAATAGTACTCACAAAACGTTACACATAATCACACTAGTTACTATTTTTCAATGCACACTTTAACACACATTTAAAATTTTTATTCATTACCTCATATCATAATAGCCTATGAAACAAGTATAACATACTGAAACACAACACAAGAATCAAGCAAAGGGTTTCGACACACAGTTAATCAATTTCCCTTCCAAAACTTTCATGTCATTCTTATCTACCTACTTTGTTCTATATAATTCACAACTAACATCCACATCCTATCCATCCTCTGTTAGACTATCCTGGAGCGTCAACTACATGACCTAACTCCAGTTAGAACCCATAAGTAGAAGTGTCAACTCCATCAACCAAGCTTCCCCAACAACGACCCACTAGTCATCATCACACACCTTGGGGATCGTGTCATGGCACAACCCTCAAATGACTCTGAGTTTCGGGGATAAACGATCGGTGATGCCTCCACCCCCCCAATGGAAAAAAGGACTATGTCTACATCAACATAGTGACTGCATTGTGATTGTCATACTTAGGCTTTGTCCTTGAATAACCAATTTTGGTGGTTGAGTTTCCTGAAACCCCACACCATCCCACACATCGTGATAATAACAATAACAATTCATTCTAATACCATATATTTTGGAAATGATACAGTTGAGGTACTTCCACTGGGTAAGGATCAACTATCCCTTAGTTTTTGTAAACCTATCATTTAGTCTCATAACAAAATGTCCTGCAATTGTCGACATGTACATACATGATCTGTTAATACTAACAACAACAATATAATCATTTGCAGCATGCATCTAGCATCATAATCATTTACTTGGACATAACTTAAATTGGTTTCCACGTACCATTACCTATTTACTTTACATGTTAGAGACATAATCACATAATCAAAACATGATCATAACTCATAATATTAACATCACACACATATATATAATTTCCGAAAAATAATAAATCCATGTCCATGGTGTCATTAACTAACAAAGTTCCACAATAATAAGCATATACAACAAGTAATGATATTCTAGATAATATAGTCAAAATGAGGCATTACACAATTGAAAAATAATTTAATATACATACTATACCATGCCTATGTTTACATGTTCACTATATGAAGTTAAAATAAAATTTTAAAATATTTTCTCTTCTTGCTTAATCAAAACCAAATAATATAACAATTTTCTTTTCCTATATAATTTACATATAGAAATGATTGATAAAGACATGACATATTTTTGTTAAGGTGATGCTTTTTTTTCTTGTGTTTTGCCTATATTATATATATATAGGAATTATTGATAAATAAATGACAGGTGATGCCTTCTTTTTGCGTCCTTGCTTGATAAATGTAAACGGAGGTAGGCATTGGATGTTCTTTCATGAAAGCTAACGTTCCATTATTATAGAAATCCCTTGTATGCCAAGTTCATGGTGACAATGACTCAAAAGGGATTGTTGTGGCCAACGTTTGCTCAAGAATGACTCCAATAGGATTGGAATTATGGGTAAAGTTCTAGTTCCAATGGTTCCAATGGAAACTTTATTCTCATAATTTCTGTGTTCTTTCTCTTTATAGAAATTATTCTTTCTCTTTATAGAAATTATTCTTCCTCTTTATAGAAATTATTCGTTATAACCTTTTACAGTTATACCATATGTTGATCGAACACAAGACATGTCTCTTTTTACAAAGAATCATCTTTATTTTATTATCTATTCATTGCCAATCATGTCATATTTGAAGAATAACTACTAGCGTCATATTTGAAGAGAATCAATATCTTGACTTTATCTCAATAGGGATTATAGTTATGATATTTATTCCACTTTGGGTCCACTAAACGTGATATTGTCAAATGGCTAAAAAAAACTGGATTCCTAAAACAAGGTTACATCGTTCATTTTATTAGTTGGATGCTCATTGGAAACATTCAAAGATAGAGAAGTCGTGATTCTATAGGACGAAATCAAAAGTTCAAATATAAATATGTTAAGAAAGGAGGTAAGCATGTAACAATGAAAAAATAAGAGAGCAAGCTTCTAAAGAAATATATATACCCAAAACCCCAGCCACACTAAGAAGAACCCCAGCCACACATTGTCCATCCTATGCAACACCATCAAAGAAGACCAAGGCATCCTAAGAAAATGTCAACTCAGTCACATGTCTTTTCTTTGCATTACCAAAACATAGTGCTCACTTTATCATCAAGTATAAAATAATTTTTTTTGTTCGATTTTTCATCACTGAGGGCCGGTAGAAATGAATCTTTGGTTAAGAATCATAACCCACGGGAATTTAAATCGTCAAAGCCACCCAAGGATCGCACCCAACCTGGGCCACACCAACCTTTAGCATGACTGAAAATTTTGGTATCTAATCATAACTAGCTCACCACTAAAGAGAATTGAACCTAAATCACCATGCTAATAAAACCCAAACCATAACCAAATAATCTAACCAGAATTGAAAAAAGAAATAAAATTAATCAAAATATATTAAATATCTTTTCAAAATATTTTACATCAATCAAATAAAAAAATTAAAATAAAATCATTAAAATAAAAATATATTCAACTATTTAAAAAGGGTGTACTAAATATTTGATTAAAATAAAAATATATTTAGCCAAATTCAAAAATGAATGAGAGGACCTAATTAGGGCAAAGGAGGACGAGGAAGCGTTAAGCCGTTAAGCGTAGAATATATCTAGCTGCCTTATAAATAGTCAATGTCCTTCAATACATAAAGCCAATGCCCTTACAGCCATATTCTCCTCTATTTACATATCAACGTTGGTTGATCGAAAATCCGAGAGAAAAGGTTGACCGCTTCGAATCGTTAATTCATCGCCAAAGATGGCTCGGAACCCATAGTTTCTTATCTAATGAATCTTTTCTTTATAATACTCTATCCGAGAGTTATCAATATTTATCAAATCTGTTCCTATCTAACAGAATACTTGCCTTAACTAGAGAAGGATAGCAATTATCTTTTATTCAGTACATAGACTCTTGCTTAGAAGATCAACACACACAACTCGAACCCATTACTCACTTTTAAGAAAAAAAAAATCATTAAAATAAAAATATATTCAACGATTTAAAAAATGTATACTAAATATTTGATTAAAATAAAAATATATTTAGCCAAATTTAAAAATGATACTTTGAATTTTTAAGAAGCATATTAATTTTAATTTTGTTTTATTTTATATCATATATATCTTAAAGAGTCATGGGTGAAAATTAATCTCAAAAGTATTGATATATTAAATATTGTTTTTTTTTAACATTTTAGAGTAATAAAAGATAAAAAATATTTTTTTTTAAATAATTGATTTATAAAATATATTTAATTATATTAGTTTTGTATGGTTGATAATAAATACAACTAGTACAAATTTATCTTATACACGGATGTAAGGATTTAATATCTTGAGGTATACTTTTTTTTTTATCTTAAATGTTTTATATGTTCATTAAAATTTAGAATAGAAATTTTTTATTTCTTTGGTATTGCTAAATATAGCTTTAAGATGGATCTATGTTGGCTTTAATTTTTTTACTAGACATATATATTTTTATTTTTTTTCCATTGATTCTAACTTATAATTTTATAAATAAACATGAAAGTAATTACTTCTTTTGTTTTTTAATGTAAACATAACATTAGATTACATGACAACATCTCCCCATATTAAGATGTAGAGTACCTCAATGAAATAATTATTTATTTATAGTTTCACTATAAAAATTAATTTTAAAATTTTAATATAAATTTAAGTAATGTTTTCTCCACTTTAAACAATTTTTTAATTATATTTTTATTTATTTTTTAAATAACTTCTCTCAAACTATTTTATAGATTAAAATTATATCAATAAAATAAAGTTTTGAACAAAGTTTATAGAAATTATGACATCTTTTGAATAATGCTTATAGAATTTATGCCATGTTTTTTTTTGGTAGAAATGTCCGTCACTTGGGGTTAGTACATTTCAATCATTGGTTATGAAACCTCAACTCAAGGGAATCTAAGCCATCAAAATCATCCAAGAATCTCACCAGGATTCGGCAATGCCAGCACTTAACATGACTAGATATTTTGTGTCTCCTCTCAACTAAGTCACCCATAAGGGTATTGAACTCGAGACGTCTTGTAAATGAAACCCACACCATAACCAAGTAAGTTAGCAGAAATTGTATAAAATATTAGTAGGACACGGGGGTAGGATTTTATCCCCTTATGTGTCCATGGGTCATGATATCATTTAATACAATCTCTTTGGGTGGAACCACACATTTTACCACTACCTTAAGGTGCCCCATGGCTCTAAGTTTGATCCTCATTGAAATTGAACATTTCCCACTAGTGAAAAACCCCTTCATGTTCACCAATGGATCCAACCTCTTTGGGGTTAAATGTTAGGAGGACATGGGATTTTTATTTCATCCAAATGTATTTCCATGGGTCATGAGATCATTTAATACAATCATTCTGGGTGGAACCATACGTTCGACCACTACCTCAAGATGCCACAAGGCTTCAGGTTTGACCCTCATTAGAATCGTCAGTTTCCCATTAGTGAAAAATTCCTTGCTCGTTAGCAATGGATCCAACCCCTTTGAAAAGAATTCATGGCATGTTATGAGAAGGATAAATATTAATTATATCACACTTAAAAAAATAATTTTTTATTATTATTAAATATAAGTTTTAATTAATATATTTTTTATTAAAATAAAAAATTAAATTAAATTATAAGAAAAATGAAAATAAAACATAAATAACTCATGTATCATAGAATAGATGCCGTAATATCCCGAATTTTGACCTAACACTAATGGGCATAAGCCCCATTGTATGTGATGTTGCTTTGATGTTTATATTTTGTATATTGAGCATAAGACTACACTACACATGAGTATGATGATTTGTTAGATATATTGGGAGTAAACCAATGCATATGTTTTATTTATATTGTATATGATTGTATGTGTTGGTCATGGACCCTGAAGCACATGATTGATGAGATTTTGTGTTGAGAATGAGCTCTGGAGCACATGAGTGATTTGATGTTTTTTTTAGCGCGATCTTTGGAGAACATGAGTGATTTGATGTTTGTGTTGAGCGCAAGATCTGGAGCACATGAGTGTTTTGATGTTATGGTTGAGCACCAGCTCTGAAGCACATGAGTTATGAAATGCTTGTGTTAAGCATAAGCTCTGAAGCACATGAAATATAAGAATTGGAAGTGTTGGGCATAAGCCCTGGAGCATTCCAAATTGATGTCGAGCATAAGATATGGAACATTGGATCCTTGGCCATTGTATCCCTAGGTGTATTATACAAGTACATCCTAGCATCAGTGTTGAGCGAGAGCCTATGGAATCGCATTAAGTGTAACTCTTAGTTTTTAGCGTTGAGTGTGGGCTATGAATAACGCTAGGACTTACTAAAAATTAATTGTCTTGAGTGAAAATGAATCTGATAAACACTGACCTCATCTTACTTATTTTTAAGTTGATTAAATGAAATTTTGAATTTCTACTTCTAATAAAAGTACTGAAGAACTACCATGCAAGGAGGTTTGGAGCTGCCTAAGTTAGTTGACCAACCATACATGAAGGCCTTAATAAAAGAAATGATTATAAGCTAATGAAAGTACCATGTGATCGGTATCATGCTATATGATACCTAAAGTAAATGATAAAAATGGTATATGTATATATAGTTTATATATGTTATGAATAAAATAGTAGGTATATGTATTAATTATAAAGAAATAATAGTAACTATAAACAATAAATAAAGTATCTATATATTATTATTTACTAAAATGATTTAATAAATATTTAATACCTAAAGAGTCAAAATAGGAACTAGTCAAAGAGTTCCTAAGATTAAGTTAAATAAATATTAATTTCACATACATCAAGTAAAATATTATTTCAAGAAAATAAATGATTCTTGATCTAACTGAAATTTCACGGCCCTTTTTCCTAAAAATTGTTTACAAAGACCCAAGCCAAACAAAGGCTTGGGGATCCCAATCTATTCCATCTTATCATTATTCTCTTAAGAATTTTGGAGAGCATTTCCACAACCAAATCAATCTAGTATATTCGAGATAGGTGAAGCCTTACCTTTAGGAGCTCTAGACTACTTGGATGTTGGAACCAGCTCGGGGGGTTCCGGATTGAAACGGGGAATGGTTTCAGGTCATGGTTGGATGGAACGTGGTAGTTCCCAAGTTATTTGGTTGACAAATATGAGTTCATAATTGTCTAAAGTTATTATTAATTCCGTGTGAAGTGTGCAAGGTTCTAGCCATTAATAAACTACAAATTGCAGGTATGAGGTTTTTATCTTCTTTAAGTTCTTACATATTTTACTAAGTAGGGTTTATAATCTGGATTGGAAATATGCACATTGAATGCATGCTTCATATAGGGTTCCATTTGTTTAGAGAAACTTACTCTAAACTATTTCTGTATAAAACTCCAAGGATAAATTTTATATTATAGGTGGATTTATTTGTTTAAACTTAAACTCAGCCATTATTTCCTGGATGGAAATTTATAGTTTAAATTCTCTTAGTATAGATTTGAAAAAAGTTCTAGAATGAATTAAATTGTCAAAAATTATATCCTAGATTTAAACCCTAATTATTATGATAACTAGCTACTAGATTCTGCTCAAACATTTATGTAAAGTTAAAACTATAGATTTCATAAATCTAGGTAAAGTAAACCCTAATAGTAATTTAAAACTAAAAAATTATTAATAACTCTGCATCAAAACATTTAAATAAACCATTTAGAATTTAGAATTATACAGGCCAGAGATTCAATATTTGAACTCATCAATTTAAACCTTGTCCAAAACATTTAAAAACAACTAATAACTACATTTAACGAAATCAACAAATCGGAGATCAAATCTCTTAACATCAAACCAATTCGAGAATGCTGGAAGATTTCATATTGCCAGCAGAAACGATTTTATTTCCATCTTCTAATTATTTATAAACATTAGTAATTATACAAACCCACACATTAAATAAACAGTACAAACCATACTATGGGAAAATTATAACATTTCTAAGTATCGTTAACCCAGTCCAGCCATCGAATCCTGTCTAGGATTGGTTGCAGGACTTTATATATTCATTTTATAATTTATAGATCAAATATTTAAACCATCCAATCCATCCAATCCCGTGAAGGATTGGATGTAGGTATTTACCCCATTACATACAAATTAGACACTAACAGTGAATCGAAATAAACCATTTACAAATAAATACAGATCCATTCCCTATGCATCACACTAAGCGAAATACCATTAACTAAACCATAAACTCACATTATCAAACAAGGAGGTATGTGCTTACACCTCTTCCCTTACAAATCAATTATATCCAGGATTGAATCCTATGAAACACCCAAACAAAATTAACAAACCACAAATCCATCTAATTATCTGCCAGCCTAGGATCGAATCCTGTAGGCTTAAACAAACAACACCACACACTACGCATTATACATTAAGGGTTTCTCCTCTCGGGATTCCTGAAAGGAAATTAGTTATAACCAATTGTATAAACAAACACGATATAAAGCTACACTCTTTACATCAAATGCATAGTCTCAATCTAAAAATATAAATACATTCTTATAAGTAAATCCAGGTTGCATATCCAGGAGAAGAGATGAGCCAAGATTCATGCTTACAAATGCAAGGTAAGCCCAATCACATTACTAACAAACTAGTGCATCCATGTTATTCACCACACACTGCTACCTTAATCAAAATTTACATAGTCGAAACATCATTGGTGCCATTGCAAGCGATGACACTATAAATAAAAATAAACACATCATAAGAATAAACACAAAACCGTTACCCAAACAGATTTTCCATTAAGTTAAATAAAACCCATTACAGGTCGTTTCAAAATGTTAAATACACAGAGCTACACCAAGATATTTACATTCAACCTTTATCCAAAAAAAAAAACATATGGAAAAGCAATGGAAAGACTACACAGTCGCATCCTTAAACGAAAAGCAACTATAAAAAACCCAACCAACAATACAACTAAACGATGCATTTCCCCACCCAAAGCTCGAATCCTCTACTAAAACACAGTAGTGTAAAGGCCAAATGTTTCCAATTTCGGGGTTTATCCGGAGATTGGTTGCGCAAGAAACCTATGGCACTTCCCTTAATCCACGTTGAGTGCCATGCCTTTCCCACCTACACATACCCAAAACAAACATTAGGAGTATGCATTGCGGGGCTAAAAAACCAAACAAACAATACAAGTGCTAACCAATGCCATTACTTACCTGTCCAACAGCGTGGAAGCTTGCTAGTACCGCAACATTGAGAAGTGCATCTTGCACTAGGATCACAAGACCACCCTCACCTCCACCATAAAAAAAACAACCAAATGAATCACATACAAACCCTATGCAATGCTTGTGTCATTCTTCCCGCACTTCCCAAGGTGGAATAAATTCATCACCCTATCCACAACTACGACATAAATCAAAGACTACATTCCTATAGTATTTTCTCACGTCCTATGCATCGTTGCATACCCAAAACCATCACATAAGTCTTAAACCCTCCAACTTCATGCTATCACAAATTTTCGATGGCATATGTTTAGGCCATAAGCCTAAACCCATTATATCATATAGTTCAAAGCATAGATTACAATGCCTCTAAGGTTTCAAACCTTAAGATATATTTTACGTAATGAAGTTTATAAACATGCATAAATATAACTCTTATAAACCTTATTACCATGGGACTTAGGTATAGTCTAGGCCTAGGAATTTAGTCCTCTTTTCACACAACTATGCACAGGAATAGTGTAGTGTATAGTTGATGAAGATATAGGATGTTTTTTCACTACGATCATAGGACAGAGTTCACCAACAAATTAACCTGCACAAGAGGAATAAGAGCCTGCATTAGTTCATGATGAACTATGTAAGCCCCTTAGCAATATAAATCCTTACCTTTCTGAGTGGTCCCTCAAGGGATAAAACCATGCGACTCCACTCCTTGACATAGAGAGGTAAGTCAGCCTTTTATTAATAAAACCATAAACGAATTTAAAGACATGTAAAATAAAAGTGAAACATAACATAATGTAAGTGTCGAAAAATGTCCACAACTAATAGACAGGAATAGTAAACATACCCATATGTCAAAGTAATATAAAACATCATGTAAAACATCATCATCAGATAGGAAAACACATAGAGGGAAAACAATTTACGACACTTAGGTTCAATATACAACCAAGTTTTATTCCACAGAAGTTTTAACGATGTCCTTCAATTTAGTATTTTATTAGCATACGATTTTTTTTAATTATGAATTTTAGGGACATTACAAGTGGTATCATATCCCAAATTCAAACACTAAGAGAGCTAATGGGTGTTACCAAACATTCGTTGCAGAAATAAACTGTACTTGAAATTGTAATTAACTAACAGGAAATTATTTGTTATTAAATATTTCAAGTTGTAGGATTAAAGAATAGTTCAAATCATTAATACAGAAGAAGACAACAACTAACAAGGAAATTTGTATACCCCCACACAGAAAGAAGAACTGGTGTTTGAATTAAATTTCGACATACTGAAAACCATACATAGTCTCCAAGAAAAGTTGTAAAGCTTCAAAGATGATAATATGAATGAAAGAAATGAGCAGAAATCAATTAATGGAGCTTTACTTCAGAACATGATGGGAGCAAGCCCACATGGATATCCTACTCATTCAACCAATACATCTAAGAAGTATTTTATCGTAAATAGTCCAACAACCCAAAATAAGAAGGAAAAGAAGAACACACACCTAAACTTGTAGAAAGAGATTATCACAGTATTTTCAGTGATAATTCCCTTTCTCTTTGCAAAAAGAAATAGAGGAGTGATGAGAACTTCCAAGGAGAGTTCATAAAGATAAGAGCCCTAACCTATGAAGGATAGATGAACACCGGGGAGAAAGCTGAAGAATGACTTCTAGGTATGAGAGAATACTTCAGAGTATAAAACTACTCTAGTGAAATGAAATCCCATCTAGCCATCTATAATTTAAATGGAAAAGAAGCTAGATGGTGGAGAGACCTAAAGCATACCAAAATGGATGTGGTAAAAGAAATCAGATTGAGTAACTTTCGTAGAATTTTAGGAGAAATACGTGTCTGAAAGATTCTTTGAAAGGAAGGTGAAATAATTTCATGAGCTAAGGATGGGTTCCATGCCCATGGATTCTTTCATTAACATATTTTTGGACTTGTTACATTACGTACCTTACATAAAGGATGAGAAAGTGAAAATACAACAATTTTTAGGATGTCTTCCTCCCAATTTTCGAGAGAGAATTGAGTTTGACATGCATACAAATATTGACACTACCCTACACAAAGCTAGTATTTGCGATGAGCATAGACAACTAAGGCAGGAAAACATCAACAAAAGTCGAGACATGTCTAGAACCTTCTCGGACAACTACAAACCAGGTTTCAACCCACCTCCTTATAGAAAATAGAATAACAATTTTCCAACAAACAAAAACTTCAACAAAACTGGTGCAAAGCCAAATGTTCCTACACCAAATGCCAACAGACCCACAAAAAATGGAGGAGCCAATGCTTCCCCGCTGCAAATCAAATGCCAGAAATTCCAAGGGCCCAATTTTGTTAGATATTGTAAGAACAAGACTAATGGAGTCTTACACAATATACAAGAAAAACCAATGGTAGAGGACATAGCTAGAACACCGAGGATTTATCCAGCTTTGGATGGCGAACAAACACACCATTAGGTTACTATGGTTGAGATAAAAGTTAAGGTTTAAAACAATTCTATTTCAATTTTGGTTGATATCGGTGCTTGGTGAAGCTATGTATCACCTAAAATTGTCGAGACATGTAAACTAGACAAAGTTAAACATGAGAAACCATGGCTAGTGCAATTAGCCATGGGTACGAAATGAAAGGTCTTAGAACTAGTTAGAGATTGTGAGGTGAACTTGAACAGTTTTCCCGCTAAAATAGATTTGAATATTTTACCCTTAGGATTGTACGATGTACTTATCAACATGGACTAGTTGGAACAACACCATGTCATACTCGATTGTTTAAACAAGTCAATCTTGTGCATAGATAGCCAATGGAATCAAACTAAGATTCAAGGCAACATAGCTAAGAATATTTTCGTAAGGAAGATATCTGCCTTACAAGCAAAAAAGTGCATTAGGAAGGGTTGCAAACTATTTGTAGTAACCATCGAGGATGTAGAAGTTGAGAGAGAACAACACATCGAGGAATTTCCTGTTCTCGTAGAATTTATGGATGTATTTCCTGAGGAAATACCAGGATTACCACCGAAATGAGACTTAGATTTTTCCATGGAACTGACACCAAGGTCAGTTCCGGCTTCAAAATCCCCATACCACATGATTGCACCAGAATTGGTGGAGCTTAAGTGGCAGTTAGAAGAGCTTATTGAGAACGGTATATGTGACCGAGTGTGTCCCCTTAGGGAGCACCTATACTTTTTGTAAAGAAGAAGGACGGTACGATGTGGATTTGCATTGATTACCGCCATTTTAACAAGATGACCATCAAGAACTGATACCCACTCCCTAGGATCGATGAACTGTTCGATTATGTCGGAGGAGCCAAGATATTTTCAAACATCGACCTATGGTCCTGATACCATCAAATACAAATCCGCGATGAAGATATACATCAAATGACCTTTCGATTGCGATATGACCACTACGTGTTTGTAGTAATGCCATATGGGTTTACCAATGCACCCGCGAATTTTATGTGCATGATGAACAATATCTTCAGTAAATACTTAGATAAATTTGTATTGGTCTTTATAGAATAAATATTAGTTTACTCTAAGAGTAAAGAGGAACATGAGGAGCATCTCTGCATAGTACTACAGGTGTTACAGGAACACCAACTTTATGGTAATTTTAGTAAATGTGATTTTTACAAACCGTAGATATAGTACCTAGGTCACATCATCTCTGAGAAGGGGATAGGCATTGACCCTCAAAATATTAAATCCATAGAGGATTGACCTGTCCCTACCCATGTCACAGACATTAGGTCGTTTTTTGTATTAGACGATTACTACCGAAATTTCATCGAGAAATTTTGTATGATTGCTTGTCTCATGCCTGCTTTACAAAAGAAGGGAAACAAGTTCTTATGGGTGACCAACTAAGAGGAAAGTTTTAGAAGATTAAATAAATTTTGACTATTGCACCAATACTACGAATTGTGGATCCCAATGGGGATTTCCTTGTTTTCATGGATGCAAGCAAGGAAGGACTTATAGGAGTCCTCGTGCAGAATGATTGCATGATCTGTTACGAGCCACAAAGTTAAAAGAACACGAACAAAATTATCCCACCCACAATCTTGAGTTAGCAGCCATTATCCATGCCTTGAAGATGTAGAGGCACTACCTCATGTGGAAAAAATTTATTCTAAAGATAGAGAACATGAGTCTAAAGTATTTATTTGATCAGGAAGATCTAAATGCTAGGAAGTCCAGATGGTTGTCTTTCTTTAGCGAGTACCATTTCAAGTTAAATCATATAAAGGGCAAGGAGAATAAAATTGTCGATGCTTTAAGTCGACGTGCTCATATGTTATATGAGGTGACTTTAATTCAAACCAATTCAGATTTGCACGAGAGGATCAGAATAGAAAACAGAGTTGACCGTTTCTATTTTGAAATCATCAATAAGGTCCAAGAGGATAGGTTGTTTCAACAACAAAAATAGTATAAGGTAGAATAGAATGGACTATGGCGGTCCAAAGAAATATTGTATGTTCCATAAGGAGGGGACCTCAAGTCCAACATCCTCATAGAATTTCAACATAAACCCTACTCAGGGAATCCAGGATATCAAAAGATGACATATGCAGTAAAGAAACACTTTTTATGTCCGAAGTTAAAATCGTACATAGCGTTGTTTATCGCAAAATGTCAAGGATGCCGGCTAGTCAAAGATGAGCAGCAACATCCTTCAGGATTGTTGCAACCATTACCCATTCTGGAGTGGAAGTGGGAGGTCATTAGTATGGATTTTATTAAGGGTCTACCAAAGACCATGAAGAAAAATGAGTCTATCGTTGTAGTGATTGAAAACTTATAAAAAGCAACACACTTCATCCCAGTAAATTTAACCTACAAGGCAGTTCACATTGCTGAAATCTTCTGAAAGGAGATATTCAAATGGCATGGGATTGTTATGGAGAGAAACTTCCTATGTCTTTGGGTATACCACAATAGACTGAATGACACCAGAAATCAATAATTTCCAATATTCAAGAGCAAGAAATACATATAACACTAAGGGATACAAATCATACCTTATTCCGAACGATTGATGTAGAACCCCGTTGAGATTTTCCAACCATGCTTGTATTCACAATTCGCTCTCAACAACAACAAACAAGACAAGAATGGTATATATTCAAGTTTTTGGCCTACTATAACATATATAATCAATCATGTATAAGCAAATAAATACATACATGGATACAATATTCATATTTATGCACATGTATTAGATAGGAAATGGATATTTCTATTAATAAAAACAGAGATACAATAGTGACAACCCCTGTCGGCACTTCTTTGAACCCGAGAAACCAAGTCCTCCACCTGGGCCTCCACCAATTCAATCCTCCATCTCTTAATGACAATATTACAAAGCAAAGGTAAGCTTAGGAAGAGCAGCAATGTGTGCTCCAAATGGACAAAGGGATGCAGACTCAAGCACAAACAAGTGAGGCAATAATGAAATATAGTTTCCTTGCTCTGCAATTTCTCCTCTTTCAATGTATCCAAGAGGCTCAATATATAACACTCCAAATAGGAAATGGAGGGTCGATTTCAAGAATTCTCAAGTCCTATGGAAGGCCAAGAGTCAAGATATTCAGGAATCTATGAGGAAAAATCCAAAAACTTTTGGCTTTATGTACATTTCCCAATGTACATGGGTTTTGTCTCAAAAGAAGCGTATACACGTGAGTATAGATTTAAAATTTGCATATAGGCATAAACAAGTGTTTTTTGGAGATAATATTGGAACATCAAAGTATAATATGGGAAAAGGGGGTCCAAGGAGTCTGCAGAGGGACATGGAAGGCCATAAATATGTGATCAACTAGGTGTGGTAAAATCATCTATAAGAGATGCCCCCTAATGTGTGAGGTTATAGGGGTAGCATGATGGCCGCAATAAATTATATCCATCCCATAAGTTGATTAATGAAGACCCAAGTAGGAGAACCAACCACTCATCAGTACAATACAATTATCAATCTCCGCATATGACTGCAAATGTACATATAGTAGTCCCGAATACATAAGAGTACAATGGCCATGAATAGGCATGATATACAAATGTTATGTGTGGTCATTGCCATGTACAATATACAATGAATCAAGATCTCCATAATGGATGAAGATATCTGATATACACTGGAATCTGGTAACGAGAGATGACATCTCATGAATACTGGCACCATCAAGGAGGTAGCATATGTGGAATGCAACCAATATCAGAGGTATTCTACACAAACCGCTATGAGCACATGTCCTAATATGTGAATAAATGTGTCGAGGTCGAACATAGTAGTCCATCGTCTGATTATTGGTCATTGATGTATACCATTATCAGATGTGAGATATCCCACCAATAATGATAATTGGAATCAAGGTACATAGTGGAATCTATCAAGTGTGAATAGATCTGTTGAGGTCGAGCACTTGAAAGAATCCATCGATCAGGGGACATTGATGTATTCCCAAAACTGTCGATGGCGATAGAACCTACCACTGATGACTGTAAGTATCAAGGCACTCAAATGGACTCTAGAATCCTATTCCAGATTAAATGATCTGAAGTCGATGGAATGGAATCTGTTAGAAGGAGGGAATTGAGGAATCCCTCATCAACCAACACGAGGTACTCAACAATGATGGATAATGTGGAATAACTCAAATGAAGAAGATGTGCACAAACAAGTAACTGTACTGGGAATGGATGACATGCAAAGCCAAGTTAACTCAGGAATGACCAACTCAAGCTTCAACTTCCTTCAAACAAGAGCATAAGGTGAATGGTGATTGAAGGTAGGCAGCATAGGCTCGATATGCAAACCGGGACATCTCCGTGACACAGGAGGCATCAACATAGGCTCCATGGGGGCTAGAAGTAAAACCAGTTGGTGGAGAAAAACTCAAAGTAATGAGTACAACTCCTAAATTCAAACTAATAACCCAATCAATGGATGTGATATACAATGCTATATTAGAAGGAGACATGACTCGACAGCTGCCAAATATAATATCATTTATCGTCCAGATTTTTATGTTTTTTTTAATTTTTTTGGGAATTTTTCAGATTTGAAAAGATTGAAAAAGAATAAAAGTGCTTATAGTGTAAAACTAGGATGATACGAGTGTCGTGGGAAATCAAACTAGTTCCAAGCAGTGGAACATACCTACGCTCAATGCAAGGAAGCATGTGTAAGATCAGGACACTCAGGGGAAGGTCTCCTCCTGGTAAGGTTTAATCAAGCTGTAAAGGATTTAAAAAAGGCTCTGCTTGGCTAGGATTGAGACAAGCTCAGGATACATGGATTATAACCCTGAAGCAGGGAGCAGACATAAATCTCAATAAGGCATGAAAAATGCATGATAATGCAATTACAACTTGATATACAAGTGAGTCCCTGTGGGATATGTCCAACATAAAGTTCAAGAGGGATATGAAGCTCTTGCTCAAGGACATGGCGGGACTATAAAGGGATCCCAAATCTAGAGGAGGAATCTCATCATGGGTACCAATCTACAAAATGGGATCTAAATAGGGAACCATGTAACGGGGTTTTCACCCCTGTTATGTGTAGAAGCACTAGACTTACGTCAATGGGACATTAAGGTAGAGTTCATGGAAAAAATATACAACAATAAAAAATATCAATAATACAAATAAAATAAGCATATATGACTAAAATAAATAAATAAAAAAACAAGAAAGTTATACCTTCTTTCTTTATGAAAATGGGCCACCCTAGCCATCTCGGAAATGGTCCTCCTCTCCACAGGCTGGTTCTCTAGGTGGGTATGGATAATGTCTCAACGTACTAAGTGGGAATGGTATGACAACGGGGTGATGTCGAAATGGGTTGTGAATACTTGAGAGAAAAATATGTCTCATCGTACTCACAGAATGAAATAATGGGAAAAAAGTGTAAGAATCTTTTGAGAGAGACCTTCACACTATTTTTATAATATGTTTCTAGGTTTTTTGACCTTTTCTCTCATTTAGGGTTTTGGAACCCTATTTAGAGTTTTTGCACTTTTTAGGGTTTCTAGGCCCTTTTTGGGGTTTTTTTGAGACTCTCCACTATTCCCATGATCCTATGATGTCTGTTGGCCATACGATGAGCTCTTTCCCTCACACATCACGGGGAAATCTGTTAATAGAAAACATTTCTCACCTAGCTTTGCATGGTATAAACCATAGATACACATCATATTCCTACCATATTTCCCTTAATTTTGACCTTCACAATGGTATTTCAAGTTGAAAACATTATTATTTCCTATGTTTTACCTTCATTCTCTCTCAAAAAAGGCCAAAAAACCCCAAAAGGGCACGTGAGACATAACCATCCCAAGAGTCACTAATGACTCCTCTCAAGTGGTCTAAGGAACTCATCAATGAGGTGAATGGAATTAGGATACAGGGGTCTCTAGGTCTATCCTCTCGAATAGATGTGTTGATGTCGACAGAGGGAGACCTGCAACTAATCAAGGAAATGATGTTTCCTTGACGAAAAGCATGAGGGGGGTAACCAAATATGTGCAATCAATCTGGGGAACTAACACACTGAATGGGGAAATAGGTCCAGGGGAATGTGGGGATTCAAAATTCCTTTGTTCAGAGTATGATGGAAGGGCTGAACTGGAAGCAAATGAAACTGACTTATGGGATATGGATCATAGCTGTAATACTAGGAATGTAATTGCAAATGGGAAATATTGAGGGAGGTAACTGGATTGTTGATGTCCAAGGGATCCAAGGAAGACTCATCGCATAATAATATGAACAAAGGAAACCAAAAGTGGGGAAGCTTCCAAACTGTGATAAATGGGGTGGCACCTAAAGACACCATTATGAGGAGCCCGAGAAAGTAAATGATCAATGGTATTTTAATTTTTATAGATTCTACAAATAGGAAGAAGACTCTAGTGTGGTCTATTTTTTGTATGTAGTCTCCTGAGTCTGAAAAAGGATAAAAATTTTCACAGGAGAGCTCTCCCAACCTTTGGGGAAGGAAGACTTCTTTATCGTTGATAGTCCAATCAGGATGGAAAAGGTTAAACCTATATTGACTGGATGGTAATTCAAATACTTTTACGATAATGAACAAAACCATTTTTTATCGGCAATATTTTCTTGATAAGTAGGCTGGAAAAGAGTTTAAATACAACCTATAATGAGCTTTTTCGTAAAGTATGGTCCAAGTGTTCGAGAAAGCATAAAAGGATACAAAGGGAAACGTTCTTGGATTGAATGTGCCAAGGTGGTCCTTTCATTATCATAGTCTATATAGTCCAAAAAAGGATTTAAAAGAGGCTACATAGACGCCCTTTCAAATACTTTTACGAGCGTGAAAGGAGGCAAGCATGCTCGAAGATCTTTTCATTATTTTAGGAGTCAGAAAAGATCTTAATAGAAACTTCGTAATGGTCAATCAAGAAATGGGGAAGTGTTCGATGTATGGAAAGAGGTTATGTTGTAAACATGGATGATGGGAATAAATGTAGAACACTGATGGGTCCCCCTTGCGAGACAATGGATGGCGGTAAAGATGGCCAACTGTGTAGTATGGATGGAGAGGGTGGTTGGTGAACATGCCAATACATACAAGGGGATACTCATGTGTTGGCACGCAAATTAGGGTGACTTCCAAGAAATGGCCCTGAAAATAATAATGAGATCATGAGACAAGGATCTCTTCAAAAGACAGAGGACAGAAAACTGAACCCGGTGGTGCAAACAATGTCTCAAACGGTCTCCGGATGACTCTGAATATCAGCTAGTGATGTTGCCCCTGGTGCAATGGTGCATAGGAAAAATATGGAACAAACAGAGGCCTATCGGTATGAATCTAGTTCAATGTACAAGGTGTGATTCATGTAGTGGTACAAAAATTGAAGTAAATCAGAGAAATGGTTTGAATAATCGGTAAGGAGGGAGGCAGTCTAGAAGGTCATTTCTCGACTAAGGAGATTTTTGCACACTGATGGAAGCTTCCTATCCTTGTAGAGGATGATCCATACATGGGAATGGAATACTAGGGAGATATGGAAATGCCTCGACCTCTGGGGTAGGTGTTGGGACTTGCCGATATGCTATCATAGTGGTATCTATATCATACATGCAACATACTGTGTGCATGTGTAGATGTGGGACCACACCCTCCAGTGGGCTACCAGCGGCACAGGAGCAGGGGTTATATCCACCTACTCACGTGCAAATGATGCAACTAGTTTCTACAATGGACTCACTATGACTAGACATGGAGAAACTACTAGAGGGGGTCACTAATGCGTAGAAAAATGATGTAAAAATAAAAATAAAAACTATGCCCCAAGTGCTACATGGTGAGCAACTCAGGCATAGGACCTCTAGAAAAGGAAATTGGCATTACCTTGGAGACCTTACAGTTGGGGAAAAGTACATGGGGGATAATGTTGGTAAGGGTTTAGAGATAAATGAGTTGCGCAACAAATAGGATGCTGCGCATACTCACGCAACTCCTTACAAGACAAAGATGGCGCAATAGGAAGAAAAGAGTCCACTTTCTATGTTTTCATGTCACTATTTGCACTTATTGACCATTTCTTCAGAATATTGGTCCTTAGTGGTTAAATTAGTTAGAATTTAGTTATAAGTGGACCTTGAATGCAAAGGAACAAGCCTATAAATAGAATAATTATGCATGTAAGAAGATATAACAATGCAGAGATAGAGACTGAATACTGGGCTTTGATGGATCACTGTCTGTTTTTTATCTGCGATCCATTATGTGGAAATAATATAATCTGATTTCGATTGATCTGAACTCGGTGTTGCATTTTTACCTTTTTCCTGTTTTACACTATTGTGATTCTGATGAGAAATGATGAATGAATGGATTTTCATATGAATGGGTAATGCAATGCTTTCTTCTTATGGATACTGTTATCTTTTAGATTTGTTTCCCCAGTGGTATATCTGTTGAAATGACGAAGACTGTGACATACTAAATGGTTATATTTTGACCAACAAAGTATATTAGATCTGGGAATCGAGCTAATGAATGTCTGATGCCCCAAACCCTCCTCTATACTACGGAAAATTGGTTCCAACAGCTCTCCCTTGAACATATTGGGTGAGACCTCATCTGATCTGTGGGTATTGCTGGATAGGGTAAAACCTATCTGGGCTTATGCTCAGGGAGATCACTGAGTGTTGAGTGTCGATAGAGTGGAACCCCTGTTGACTAGTTTTTGTTGGTTCAGGATTGTACCAACAAATGGTTCCATTGTCAGGACCTTATTACGATTGAGAGGAGGGCATGTGGCACTCGACCAATGGTTACCCAGCAATGGATGTGGCATTCAACATGACCAGAACTACAAGATCAGTTTGATCAGAAGCTGCAAGAATTTGCCGAGGCATAAAATCAGAACCCGGGGTTGACAACAACTGAATGGTTTGAAAGGTACATCCACAATGGTCCACATGAATATTTCTTCAGCAAAGTTCCTATAATGTTTCATGAGTGGCTGGTGTGCTTCACATACAATAAGACAAACTTTCAAGGAGGAGAACCAACATCCTAGACCCCTAAACTGATCCAAGAACTGCAAGATACTGACAACAGAGCGTCGCATTCCATTGAGGTCTGGTTGGATAGTATCCTTGAGGGATATATCATGGATTTTACAGTCAACAACAATAAATCTTACAACGAAGGAGAAAGGGAATTATTTAACAGACCCAGAGGTAGATTATTGCTCTCGCTTCAATTGTTGATTAAAATGCTGATTTGTGAGAAGGGTATACTCAAGATGCACCTAGATTAGTAGCACCCTGGTGTGCGGAGGCTGTGGATACCCACTTGACGCCGCGCAAGGAAAATATGGTGCTATAGGCAAAAAATATTTCACTTTCTATGTTTTCATATCACTATTTGTACTTATTGACCATTTCTTTGAAATATTGGTCGTTAGTGGTTAAATTAGTTAGAAGTCGGTTATGAGTTAGTTAGAAGTGGACCTTGAATGTAAAGTCCCAAGCTTATAAATAGAATAATTATGCATGTAAGAAGATATAGCAATGTAGAGATAGAGAGTTAATACTGGGGTTTGATGGATCACTCTCTATTTTTTATCTACGATTCATTCTGCAGAAAAATATAATCTGATCTAGATTGATCTGAACTCGGTGTTGCATTTCTATCTTTTTCTTGTTTTACACTGCTACGATTCTGATGAGAAATGATGAATGAATGGATTTGCATATGAATGGGTAATGCAATGCTTTATACTTATGGATATTGTCATATTTTAGATATGTTTCCCCATTGATATATCTATTGAAATGACGAAGATTGTGACATACTGAATGGTTATATTTTGAGCAAGCAAGTAGATTATATCTGGGAATCGAGCTAATGAATGTCTGATGCCCCAAACCCTCCTCTATACTGCAGAAACTTGGTTCCGACAACTCCACCTCGAAAATATCGGGTGAGACCTCATCCACTCTGGAGTTATTGCTAGACAGGGTAAAACCTGTCTGGGTCAATGCTCAGGGAGATCGCTGAGTGTTGAGCATCAACAGAGTGAAGCCCTTGTCGACTAGGTTTTGTTAGTTTGGGATTGCGCCAACAAATGGTTCCATTGTCGTGACCTCATTGCGACTGAGAGGAGGGAATGTGGCACTCGACCAATGGTTACCCAAACATGGATGTGGCATTTGACATGACCAGAACTACAAGATTGGTTTGATCAGAAACTGCGAGAATTTTTTGAGGCAGAAAATTAGGACCCAAGGTTGACAACAACCGAATGGTTAGAAAGTTACATCCACAACGGTCCGCACGAATATTTCTTCAGTGAATTTCCTATCATATTGTATGAGTGGTTGGCACGTTTTACATACAAGAAGGCAAACTTTCAAGGAGGAGAATCGATGTCCTAGACCCTTGAACTAATACAGGAACTGCAGGAGACTCACAACAGAGCATCGTGTGCCGTCGAGGTATGGTTAGATAGTATCCTTGAGGAAAATATCATGAAGTTCATAGTTGGCACCAATAAATATTACAACAAAGTAGAAAAAGAATTATTTAATGAAACCAGAGGTAAGTTCTTACTGTCGCTTCAATTGTTGATTAAAATGCTATTTTGCGAGAAGGGTATACTCAAGATGCACCTAGAGTAGTAGCACCCCAGTGTGCGGAGGCTTTGGATACCGTGACCAAGGGGGAGATGAATGAGAATATAAGGGGTATATGGGTGCAAGTTTCGATGAGATCGTGAGGGAAGCTGAGGAAGAAAGTGGTTGTACAAGGGGAGGAGAATGGTTTCGACTAGAGAAGAGGTAGAGGACAAGGGAAGGTCTTGCTGTGATTGGAACAAAATACCACGATGTACAACCACATGGGATGAAGTGACCCTACATTGGTGATGAGGACAACCAGGCCTAGGCTATGCACAAAATGACAATAAGATCAAACCCCTATATTAATGTACCCACACATACGTGCACTACTCTAACCTCAGGGAAAACTCCAATTGCCAAGTTGACTTTCTCGATGTGTCAGAAATAGTCTAGAATTAGATCAGTATATTTCAGAAGGAAGCCCAGGCTGGAGGACAATGATATGAAGCTACCTTTGTTCCACAAAAACGAGACTAATGATCCTGAGCAGTATAGGTTTTTATGTGAGGCAGTGTCGACTATTAGACAGACCACTGACGATGATGTAAATAAAGGACATCTCACAACTACTCTGAGGGTTCACACGCTCAACTTGTTTACGAAGTTTACCCAAGTTCCTTAGGGGACTCCGGGGAAGACATTGAATGAGATTTGGATGGGACTAATCGAGGAATTCAAGAAGCCAAATTTGGAAGCACAATACATTGCAGAGCTGAAGGAAATCAAGCAATTTACTAACGAGACCATTTGTGACTTCAATTAGAGGTTCAAGACACTGATGGCTAGAGTCAGTTTTTCTATAAGTGATGTCAAGCATAAAGAATGGTTTATCGCAACATTTTTTTCTTATATTTAACAACCATTGATGTAGCAAAATAAAGTGATGTAGAGCGAAGCCCTGGAGATTGCGATGAAGCTCGAAGCTTCACCTATCAGAAAGAGTGACATTGGGATGAATCAAATTCATGTGCAGCTATTCAACCTCACAATTCAGCTACAGGATAACCAGAAATGTAAGGAGGACCACGTAGACCTTTGGTGTACTCGGTGTCATGCAGATGGCCATACCAAAGATACCTACCTTGAATTTAGAAAGTACCTTTTATCAGGAGCATCGAACCCATTTAGTAGTGGTGGTATGCCATGGTGTCGCATATGCAAAGTCTATGGACATCAACATGAGGAATCTAGCTATATGCAAAAGATGGTGTCAAAACACACCAATTTATACTATTCATTCTATCGCTTAGTCAGGCATGAGGATAGAGATTGTCGAGAATACGATCTGCTTTAGGACATAACATATGATTCGTATTTTGTGAAGGTCAAGGGTCACCATGGAGTACAAAAACAACAATCGTAGCATCAGGTGGTAAGTTCTCAACCATAATCAAAGTACACACCGCCACCACCAATGCAGTTTTACGCACCGCAGCCGCAGCTGCAGTTCGCACCACAGAAGCCATACAATCAAATATTGATGGCTCAGGCACATCCACAATATGTCCAAGTAGCACACTTTGTTCAGAAACAACTGAATCCCATGCTGTAGCAGATAGCTCTACCGCAGTACCCACAGCAGGGAGGATTCCGGGACAAAGGAGGAGTCTTTGGATGAGGAGAGGAACGAGATCGCGCATCCGTATAGTGTTATAGTTGTGGAGTTTTTAGACATTATCAAAGAGAATTCCCACACTTGCAGTTCTTATGTACATGCTATGCAGCAATTGATCACACTGTGGAGAACTAACCCCAGATAATCGCAAGATGGAAAACTAGGAACGTTCCGCAGTTGCAGAATCAAGCCCAGTTGTAGACTCAAAATCAACTACTTGTCTAGAACCAGTTACAGAACCATGCCCAGAACTAGGTTCCACTTTAGAACCAGGCTGTGAATTAGCCGTTGAACCCACCAGTGAATGAGAATCCACCACTGGTTCAGAATCCACTGACAAACCAGACGCAAGGTCCAACAGTCGCGCTGATTTCAGCAGAGCCCAGGATGCAGGATGTCAACGTCGCCATTGTTACTCGTGAAGGTGTGGCGATGGGAGATGATGGACCCCGACCACAAGTTCGATTAGATGGAAAGAAGAAAGTAGCGTTTGATATTGCGAATGAAAAAGAGACATTTTTTGAGATGCAGGATGCGATCGGACGCAATCTGGGTAAGTTGCCTGTCTATGAAATTCCATCCAATTTTGATTTATGCTTAGAAGCAGGACTATCGGGGCATCATGGTACCTTGCAACAATTCTTTGAGAAATTTTTAGCACTCGCTTGAGATCTAGAGGCTCTTGTTGAGCTTCAAAGGGTCTTGTACCACCCGGGTAAGGAGCTGAAGGACTCTGTAGTGAACTCCTTACAAAATAAAAAGACAGGTAAAGAGATGTGTATGAATATCCAATTAAGTAACTATGAGGTGGATTCAGTCATCCTGGACCTGGGATTGGATGTGAACATCCTAACTAAAAATACCTGGGAAAAAATGGGGATTCCTACAATGGGATGGTCCCCTGTCCAGATGATATTGGTGAACCAAGCTAAGGTGCAACCAATTGGAAGGGTGATGAACTTAGTTGTAGATGTTGAAGGCATGAGAACACACATTGACTTTGATGTAATTGAAGTCGTGAATGGGGAATGATCCTATCCTGCATTGTTGGGGATTAGATGGGCTAATGACAGTATGGCCGTAATAAAATTTAAGAAGCGAATGATGAAATTTGAAAATAAGGATATTCGAGTCATTGCACCCATGGATCCAACTGAAGGACGAATATACATTGAACCTATGAAGGACAAAGTTGTTAAGGGATGGGATCATGTATACAACATCTCTGAATATTATATCTACCTGACGGCCGAGGGGGAACTTGGCTAGTGCAGTGCTAGCTCTGCGTCCTCTGATTCTGAGGATGAGCTAGAAAATGGGAAACATCTCATGCATGAAGTGTCCTTTAGAAAGTGTGGACTAATCACACAATCATTGCACCATGTTGTGACTAAGATTGTCGAACTAGCAGTCTATGAAGGGCTCTCGAAATTTTTTGCATTCTTACAGGAATTTGAAGAAAAGGTCTTAGAACCACAACAATTGCTCAGGCTGGAGGAAGCATTGAAGGCTACTCCAGCATGTTAGTGGGAAACTCACAAAAGGACCATTACTAGATGGGAACAGTGTCGACGCTTCTTGATGGTCCACTTCAGCGACACAGAGACATACCACCCCGAGAGGTATGACATCTAGAATGATCCTAACAACCATTTGATAGAGTGTTAAACACTATGGGCTGCACGACAAAAGAAGGAATGGATCCATGCCTTTATTCATACCTTGGATGAAATGCCGAGGTAATGGTACATATCAGCAAAACTGCACAGATAAATAACTACTTGGGAGGAGCTAACTGTTCTCTTTGCACATACCTTTAGCTTTACAAACGCCAATGCAGAGGTTAAAAATGCACTGTAGATCATTCAAGATGTAGTCTTCAGTTGTACCAGTCACATATCCTGTCGATCCACATGCGAATTGCCACATGCAATCGATGATGGAATTCTACAACATCTCTGGCGAGCTGGAGGATGATGATGAGTTGCACAATATTAATATTCTGGAGACTAAATGAAGCCAGGATGTCGCAGCATCGGATGTGCCGACTGATCCCATGACTCAACTACTGAAGATTAAGAAAGTTAACATTGGGATGGAAGAGAATCCAAAATTTTCAAATATTGGAGACTACTGGGATGAAGAGGCCATGAAAAATATCACATATCTATTGCATGAGTTTCAAGATCTATTCCCAACAAAATTCTTAGAAATGAAGGGGATATTGAGTGACTTAGGGGAAATGAAAATCCTATTATAACCAGATGCAAAACCGGTGCGATAGAGGCCATATCGCTTGAATCCGCAATATAAAGAAAGGGTCAATACTAAACTTGAACGAATGCTATATGCTGGGATTATTGAGCTTGTTGAAGAATCAAAATGGATAAGTCCTATGGTGGTCCAAGAAAATAAGATTGGGAAAATCTGGATATGTTGAACTCAAAAAATTGAATGATGCATTCATGTACGATCTATACCCAACACCATTCATAGATGAAATTCTTGAAGGAGTAGGTGGCCAGGAAATGTACTCGCTCACTGACGAATTTTTTGGGTATCACCATATCAGAATTTCCAAATAAGATTGCCATAAGACAACATTTTTTATAGAATGGGGCTGTTACCAGTATACCATGATGCCATTTGGATTGAAAAATGCACCTGCCATCTTTCCCGAAAGGTTTTCGCAGCGTTCAAGGACTTCATTCAGAAGTTACTCCAGGTATATATGGACGACTAGACAGTGTATGGGCTAGTCAAGGATGACTTGGCCAATCTTCGACTGATGCTGGAAATATGTTGACAACATCATATTGCGCTGAACTCTAAGAAATGCATATTTTTCATCTTGTTTGGAATATTGCTGGGTCACATCATGTGCAAACAAGGACTGTTGGTTGATCTTGCAAAGATCGCACTAATTCTGAGCTTGTCGCCATCGACCAATGTCAAGATGCTCTATGTGATGCTTGGACACACTAGGTACTATCACAAATTCATTAGAGGATATGCCGCGATCACTACCCCTATGGAGAAACTATTGAAGAAGGATGTTGTGTTCCTGTGGAGTCCCAAATGCCAAAGTAGTTTTGTCACGTCCCTAACCCTTACTCAGCGGAGAGGGCACCACTAACATCTATCAACCCATGCAATCTAAGCCACATGAACATGACACATATATATAAAAAAATGCATTTGAACTTAAAGAATATAAATACACAGCTGCATAATAAAATGTACATGATATATACAATGGAAGAAAAATCATTCATTCAACACATTCATGCATTCAACATGTTCATGATAATGTCATAATAATTCATAAGCAAATACAATTGCAGAACTTAAATACACCAGAATACTTATCTTTGAAAGAAGCTCGTCCCGCAACCAGCTATGTCACTGCAACATTCCACCCAACCATAGGCTAGCATGCTCTTTAATCTCTCAGCAACACTGCCACCCCTGAGCTGGGCATGATCTTCCCCAAGGAATAAGGAACACTCGCAGACTTCACCCATAGCCAAGGATAGAATTAAAATTCAGTCAAGCCAACATAGTTGGGTTTATCAGACTTAAACAAGCAGTGTCTTACACTTAGCCAAATTCACATGAGACACAACCAAGCCAACATATGGGTTTATCAGGCTACCAACCAAACTGTCCTTCCAGTTGAGTTTATCAGGTTATCAAGGATGAGGAAAAACTAACTGCTAAGCTAGTGAGCTCAACCCTAGAGCTATGAACATGCACACTAGATCTATCCTGATTTCTAAAAAATTACATGCCCAACACAAGGAAGCACTCCCTTCTCTACTACACAGTGCCTCAGGCCATGCCTTCCCTTCTATTTTTATTCAGGGCATGTAAAGAAGAAAACTAGCCTTCTAGATTGGTCTGTGAGGTTCTTTCACACACTAGGTTTATCAAGCAAGTCTAGAATCCATTTCCATTCCTTCAATCAATGTAGATGCCAAAGCCAGGATGTGCAAACAGTTATCCCAATACTAGAACTAACAAAACATAGCATATGCCAGGGACTACATACACACACAGGAATTTACAAATTTCTAAACATTGCCAGAGCCAGACCGACTTCTGTAAAAATACCCAAACGAAAAACACTTGCTGGTTACTCAAATAAAAGACACAAAATTGGATTTAGGGAAATCGTATTAAGGAAAGTAACTAGAAAATGGGAGAAAACCTGAAGAAAAACAATCCACCAAGGAAACCAGAAACGTGAAGGAACAAATTGCCGAATAGGGGAAAATTGTGAAGGGTTCAGACTCAGATTTGTTTTTCTTTCTTGCTGTTGCGTGAATGCTCAATTATGTTTCCAAAAACGTTTTTGCTCAATTCAAAACATGAGGTAAGTTGAAACGTTTCCGCATGAGGGAAAGGTGGCCATTTTTGGTGAATTCTTACCCAAGAAATTCAAAAAATGTTTTTCCCTAAGTGGGTTTCTTCCCAATTCGAATTTCCCCACTCTTCCAATCCCCCACTCCCTCATCCTTATGAAAAATCAAGTCCCCATCTCACTTAGTTGCATTGACATAGATGGCTATGGGTTTTTAATTGAAAATTGCAATTTAACATGATGTTCAGCCAGCATAAAAAGTACGATCGACCACACCTTGATTGCCGAAACATAAATACTAAATCGATGGTGGGTATTTTTCCTAGCTCCACATCATGATTATTTACATCATTTATTTAAATGCAAATGAGGTCAAAACCGGGGTGTTACATTTCCCTCCCCCTTGAACAACACTGTCCTCAATGCTTTACAACATTGAACACAAATGCTTGCTAGTACTACCCTTAGCAATCCACATATTCAAACAAAAATGGATGTGCCAGTTACATGGCATCCTCTAGCTCCCGCAAAGCTTCTTCAGTACTGTAGTGCTCCCATTGCACCTTCACCTATCCTATTGCTTGGTTCCGGAGCATTGTGACCTTCCTCGTAAGGATGCGCATAGGCTCAATATGGAACTCTCCCTCTAGTTCCACTTGTATCACATCCAAATTTATTACATGGTTAGGATCATGTACATATTTCTTAAGAAAAGAAACATGAAAAACATTATGAGCGCTACTGCTAGCAGGAAATGCAAGTCTACATGTAATTGGCCCTATTCTTTCAAGCACTTCAAATGGCCCATAGTATCTAGGTGACAACTTGGCACAACTCCCAAGCTTCAAGGAACTCTTCTTTGCCTTCATTCTGAGGTAAACATGATCCCCAACACTAAACTATCTGTTCACCCTATGCTTATCTTCATAAATTTTCTGTCTGTCTTGGGCTGCCTTCAAATTCTTCCTGATATTTACAACTTCCTACTCCATCTCCTTGAGAAATTTTGGACCAAGCACAACCTTGTTCACTGGATTATCCCAAGTCACTGGTGCCATACACCTTCTTCCATACAAATATTTATATGGACTCATCCCCAAGGATGCCTGTTGTCCATTGTTATAAGAAAACTCTACAAGGTGTAAATAATATTCCCAATTAGTTGGTTTGTCCATCACATACATGCGAAGCATGTCTTCCAGCACCTGGTTAACTCTCTTGGTGTGTCCATCGATCTGAGGATGGTAGGAACTGCTGAAATTCAACTTTGTACCCAAATCTGCAAACAACCCCTTCCAAAAATTGGAAGTGAACTTGACATCTCTGTCAGAGACTATTGCCTTAGGCAATCCATGGAGTTTGAAAATATCCTTCATGAATATCTTTGCAATGGCATATGTCTTATGCGTAGACTTAACCGGTATAAAATGTGCTTCCTTTGTCAACTTGTCTACCAAAACCATGAAGGAATCATGTTGTCTCTAAGTCATTGGAAATCCTGTAATAAAATCCATGGAAATAACTTCACATTTCCATTCTGGAACTGGAAAAGGCTGCAACAAACCTGCTGGATGTTGATGTTCATCCTTCACTTGTTGACACTTCATGCACCTTGAAATATATTCAGCCATGTCCTTTTTCATTCCTAGCCAAAAGTACTGCTTTCTAGCTGTAAAAATTGTCTTCAGATATCCTGGGTGGCCAGAATATGGAGCTTGATGGATTTCATCCATAACAACCCTCCTCAAATATGATACATTTAGAATATAAATTCTATTCTTATAGGTAATAATTCCATCTTCTTCCAATTTATATGTCTCATACTTCCTTTCAAGGATTTGCTGCTGCAACTTGTCCTTGACCTGTGCATACAATTCATGTTCGGCAACACGATTAGCAATTTGCTGCCTCAAATATGACTGGAAAATACTAAGAGATGCCACATGCATTTATTGCACCTTCCTACTGAGTGCATTAGCTACCTTATTCTCTTTTCCTTTTATGTCCCTGATTTCAAAATCAAACTCACATAAAAACTCCAACCATCTTGCTTGCCTAGCATTCAGAGTAGGCTGATCAAACAAATACTTCAAACCACAATGGTCTCTCCTTAGCTCAAATCTTCTACCCATCAAGTAATGTCTCCACATCTTGAGAGCATGTACTATGGCTGCAAGTTCTAGATCATGAGTGGCATAGTTCTTCTCATGCTACTTCAGCTTTCTTGACTCATAACATATCACATGGTTGTCCTACATAAGAACTCCTCCAAGTCCTTGACCACATGCATCCGTACATACCACAAAATATTTCTCTGGGTATGAAAATTTTAAGACCAGTGCACTTGTGATAAGATACTTCAACCGCTAGAAAATTTCTTCACACTTCAAGGTCCATTCAAATTTTATACCCTTCCTTTGCAAAGAAGTGAGAGCGTGTGCAACCTTGGAGAATCCTTTAATGAGTCTCCTGTAATATCCTGCAAGCCCCATAAAATATCTTACCTCTGTCACATTCTGTGGAGCAGGCCAATTCTTAATAGATTCAATATTCTCAGGGTCTACAGATATACCCTCCTCTGAAATAGTGTGACCCGAGTACTGAATTCTATCCCTATAGAAGTCACACTTGCTTAGCTTTGCATACAACTGATGTTCTGTGAGTAATTGCAATATTAGTCTCAAATGTTCTTCATGCTCTTCTTCATTCATGGAATAAACAAGAATATCATTAAGTAAAACAAGAACGAATTTATCCAAATACCTGCTGAAGACACTATTCATAACGCACATAAATGTTGCTAGTGAATTTGTGAGTCCAAATGGTACCACTACAAACTCATAATGTCCATACCTTGTCCTAAAGGTTGTCTTATGAATTTGTTTGTCCTTGATTCTCACCTGATGGTACCCAGACCTCAAGTCAATCTTCGAAAATACCTTTGCTTCTTTCATTTGATCAAAGAGGTCATCAATTCCTGGCAAGGGATATTTGTTTTTCATTGTGACTTTATTCAGTTGCCTGTAATCAATACACAATCTGAGTGTACCATCTTTCTTCTTTAAAAAACGAACTGGTGCTCCCCAGGGAGACACACACAGCTTGATATACTTTTTATCCAACAATTCTTGTAGCTGCATCTTCAACTCTAACATTAATGGTGTACTCATTTTGTAGGGTGCTCTTGGTACTGGTGCTTCTCCTGGCACAAGTTCAATTGTGAAATCTATGTCCCTTTTTGGAGGAAGTACTGGAACCTCATCAGGAAAAAAATCCTTGAATTCTTTCAACACAGTATAGTATTCCAACCTAGGAGTTTCATTCTCTGCTTCCTCCTCAATATGGGTTGCATACAACTGACAACCTTTTCTACAAAACTTTCTTAACTGCATTGCTGAAATCTAGCTTACCGAGAATACCTTTGGAATGCCTCTTACAACTACTAGGTTCCCTTCTTCATCCATGCATTCAAAACTCTTATTATAACAGTCAATATTCACTCTACGAGCTTCTAACCAATCCATTCCAATGAAAACATCATAGGAACCAAGTGGTATAACATTCATATCTACCCAAGTGATCAATCCATTCATCACCAATAAACATTTCTCCACCACTTCATTAACTTTTCTCTTAGTTCTAGTGGCTAGCTGAACTAACCAAGGCTTGATATGATTTACCTTCCTAAGAGCACAAACCTCCACTACTTTAGGAGAAATATAACTGTGAGTAGAACAAGGGTCAATCAAAATAGAAATAGATTTCTCAACAATCTTATCTAAAACTTCAACCATAGTTGACTGGTGATCTACCTGGTGGTCTTCCAGTTATGCATAAATTCTAGGTATGGCCCTTGCTACTTGTCCCATTGTTTTTTCATTTTCAACATTGTATGTTGGCCTTGCATTTTCATTCTCAAGTGGACAATACTTACGCATGTGGGGTCCTCCACATTTCCAACATTGGAGTGGTCCTCTATTCTGCTGTGGATCTTTTGGTTTCTCTCCCATCGCTCTAGCTGGTTGCTTCTCAACTTGTGCTGGTTTCTTTTGTTGATTCATGAAGTTAGAAGGTTTGTAACCTTTCTTCCTTTGGTTAGAGTTCTCACTCCTTTTTTCCTTCCATGTTTTCTGGTAATTTGGTTTGTTCTTTCTTTGCTCATAGCAGTACTTAGCCTTCCTTATTTCCTCCTCAAGAGTCCTAGGTTCATAAAAATCAGTCTTGTTTTTGTAAGACTAAGGAAATCCACTTACAAAACATTGGATCTTCACCTTCTCATTTTTTATGTACTTGACATACCTCAACAACTCCAAAAACTTATTGGAATAATCTTCCATAGTCTGCTGTCCCAATCTTAGCTCATGGAACTCTTTAATATTGTCATCATAGTATCTGTCAGAGCGGTACTTCTCCTTAAAATACTTCTGGAACTACTTCCACACAATATTCCTTTCATTGATCTTCTTTACTTGTCTAAACTGCCCCCACCATATGGATACTCTTCTGGTCAAATTGAAAATGGATACTCTAGCTTTTATATTCCCAAAATAGTCTTGGACATGGAAATATTTCCTCATTCTCAGAAGCAAAGCTTCAGCTTCTTAACCATTTTTTACCTCACCATTAAAGGTAGGAGGCCTTTCCTTCTTAAATTCATCTCGTGAGTGGTTTTGGTAGTGCCTCCTTCTATGATTCATGTGAGAAGAATAAATTGAATCTCTAATGGACCCTTCAGAGTCATATGACTCACTAGGTGATCTCTTTCTTCTTCTAGCAGTTTTCTTACTCCCTTCTGGCTTTTGTGTCCATTCCCCACAGTTCATCTTTCTCTAAATATCTATCAAACTTTGCAGCATGGTTGCATTCAGCTGATTCCGCTCCTCTTGAGCCTTAACCAATCTTTCATTATCTGCCTTGTAACTCTGCATCTATGCCATTAGGCTTCTCATGGTGGCTGCAAAATTTGAGGTAGTCTCTTGCAATATTCTCCCATTATATTCCGCCTCATCTTTTCCAACTTGGACATTTTCGCCCACAGCATCTTCCTCATATTCATCATGCATGTTATCAGTTCTCATGGTTGAACCATAACTCACTTTACCCAACTGCACTATCTGGAATGTTGCTTTTCGAGGTGACTAGAATTCTGCAAAATGTGTTAATAACAAAGTTGTTAGCTGCATAACATTCACATGAATCATACATTACTTACCTTCACTTGGAAAAAATCATACATTAACAACTTTGCCAAAACACAAAAAATTTCTTTCACAAAGAATGACTTGAAGGGGATGACGAGGATCAAGGGGGCTTGCCCCCACTGCAGGGCAGGTCGAGGGCAACACCCTCATTTTTTTTCTTTTTTATACATATTTTGATTTCGTGCAATTTGGTGCATAAACAGGATGACATTTTTCACTTTTCAGACCCCTGAAAATCCCACTAAAAACCTGCTAAAATTCCCTCTTTCGGCAAAATTTTCAAAATTTTCACCCGCTGCAGCAGAATTTTTTTTGACTTTCACCTGCTACAGTGGTTCGACCCTCATTTTTCATCCGTATCTATTGGCTCCTTCATCATCTTCCATCCGGCGCTGTGTAGCGGCTCGATCTTTCTTTTTCCTCTGCCGCGTAGCAACTCCTTGTTCCTTTTCTTTCCGTCATTGTGGCTCGATCCTTAAATTTCATCCGTCACGTAGCAACTCACTTTTCCTTTTCTTTCCACCGCTGTTGCGGATACTTTTTTTATTTTTAGACGCTATAGTGGCTCTTCCATATTCTTCTAGTTGTTGCTGCATCGAAAAATTCTCACACTTCCAGCTGCCGCATTGACACTTAGACGGAAATAATATTGGGATCCACCCACCGTTGTGGCTCGAGTCTTGACTTCCACCCATCGTTGCGGCTCGAAGCCCAACCTTTGTCCACTGTTATGACTCAAAGCCTTATTTCTTCCCGTCGTGTCAACAAACTTTGGAGAATGCAGCCGCTGTTGTGGGAAGGTGTTCCACTTCTAGCTGCTACAGCGGCTCCTCTCGGGCTTCGTCAGCCACCAAAGAGACAATTTTTATACTTAGAAAAATTTCCGAAATTTTTTCATCGGCCTGTCTCATTTGATGCTCGTTGGCTCCTTCTGGGCAACCCAGCTTCTACAGCAACTCACTCCTTTCCTTTCTGCTGCCGCTATGGCTCAATCAACAAAAATTACTCACTGTGTCGGCAAAGAAAAACAGTCATAGCTGTCATTGCAGCTCTCTTCAGGTTTCTCAGCTGCAACACAAAGAAATATTTTCTCCAATACTTAGAAAAATTCATACTTAGAGAAAATTTCAAAAACAATTTCCTGTCTGACTCTTCTTTCTACTAATCACAGAGGCTGGTTCTTCATGACCCTTTGAGGCCCAAAGCTGAAACTAGTGCTCTGATACCACACTGTCACATTCCCAACCCTTACTCGACGGAGAGGATGTGACTAACATCTATCAACTTGGGCAATCTAAGCCCCATAAACATGATACATATATATAAAACAATTGCATTTGAACTTAAAGCGTATAAATACACAGATGCATAATAAAATGTACATGATATATACAACGGAAGAAAAATCATTCATTCAACACATTCATGCATTCAACATGTTCATGATAATGTCATAATAATTCATAAGCAAATACAGTTGCATAACTTAAATACACCAGAATACTTATCTTTGAAAGAAGCTTGTCCCACAACCAACTATGTCGCTGCAACGTTCCACCCAACCATAGCCCAGCGTGCTCTTTAATTTCTCATCAACACTACCACCCCCAGCTGGGCATGATCTTCACCAAGGAATAAGGAACACTAGCAGACTTCACCCATAGCCAAGAATACAATTGAAATTCAGTCAAGCCAACAAATTTGGGTTTATCATACTTACACAGCCAGTGGCTTACACTTAGCCAAATTCACATGAGACACAACCAAGCCAATAGATGGGTTTATTAGGCTACCATCCAAGCCATCCTTGTAGTTGGGTTTATCAGGCTATCAAGGAGGTGACTGCTAAGCTAGTGAGCTCAACCCCATAGCTATGAACATCCACATCCGATCTAGCCTGATTTCTAAACAATTGCATGCCCAAAACAAGGGAGCATTCCCTTCTCTACTGCACAATCCCTTAGGCCATGCCTTCCCTTCCAGTTCTATTCAGGGCATGTAAAGAAGAAAACGAGCCTTCTAGATTGGTCTGTGAGGTTATTTCACACACTATGTTTATCAAGCAAGTCTAGAATCCATTTCCATTCCTTCAATCAATGTAGATGCCAAAGCTAGGATGTGCAAACAGTTATCCCAATACAAGAATTAACAAAACATAGCATATGCCAGGGATTACATACACACACAGAAATTTAAAAATTTTCGAACATTTCCAGAGCTAGACTGACTGCTGCAAAAATACCCAAACGAAAATGCTTGATGGTTACTCAAATCAAAGACACAAAATCAGATTTAGGGAAATCGTATTGAGGAAAGCAACTAGAAAACAGGAGAAAACATGAAGAAAAACAATCCACCGAGGAAAAACAGAAATGTGAAGGAACAAATTGTTGAACCGGAGAAAATCATGAAGGGTTCAGACTCATAATTGTTTTTCTTGCTTACTGCTGCGTGAATGCTCAATTGGGTTTCCAAAAATGTTTTTGCTCAATACAAAACATGAGGGAAGTTGAAATGTTGCCGCATGAGGGAAAGGTGGTCTTTTTTGGTGATTTCTTGCCCAAGAAACTCAAAAAACGTTTTTCCCAAAGTGGGGCTCTACCCAATTCGAATTTCCCCACTCTTCCAATCGCCCACTCCCTCATCCTTAGGAAAAATCATGCCCCCGTCTCATTTAGTTGCATTGACATAGCTGGCTATGGGTTTTTAATTAAAAATTGCAATTTAATATGATGTTTAGTTGTTAATGTTCAGCTAGCATAAAAAAAATACCATCAGCCACACCTTAATTTCCGAAACATAAATACTAAATCGATGGTGGGGATTTTTCCTAGCTCCACACCATGATTATTTACATCATTTATTTAAATTGAAATGGGGTCAAAACTGGGTTGTTACAAGTTTTGACACACTGAATGCCAAGATGGCTTCGAAACTGATACTTGTATTCCTAGATTGGAACAAGGAGTTCCATGTTCATGTTGATGCATATTTAGTTGCATTAGGAGTAGTTCTCGCACAACTAGGCAATGGTGACTTGGATCACCCTATTGCTTTTTCGAGTCAAAATTTATCATTTTTCAAGAAGAATTATACAACCACGGAGTGCGAGGGGCTCGTGGTGGTTTATGCACTGCAGAAATTTAGGAATTATCTTCTAGGAGGTCACTTCAAAATGTTCAGTGACCATTCGACGTTGAAGTATCTGGTCAATAAGACTATGTTTGGGGGGAAGATATCATATGGATACTCCTCTTTCTAGAATTTGATTTTGATATTATAGTGAAGGTGAGCCGCTTGAATGTTGGTCCTGATCATTTGTCAAGAATAGAGATAGGAGAGGAACCTACCAACATTGAATATGGACTTTCAGATGCACATTTGTTTTGATTTGATATGGCAGATGACCATTAAGTTCCAATAATCTAGTTCTTGGTGACCAGAGTCGCACCAGAAGAACTTTTCACAATTCAAAAGAAGTAGTTGGTGGTTAAAGCTTCCAACTTTTAGTTGATTGCTGGACACTTGTATAAGATGGGAACTAATGAAATCTTCTGGCGTTGTGTCCTCCCACATGAACACCGACATATTTTGGAAGAAGCGCATGGAAGAGTGTCTGGGTGACACTATGGAGGACGGGAAACCACGTGAAAGGTGCTTCACGCAGGGCTCTAGTGGCCCACTCTTCATAATGATGCAGCAGGTTATGCACGGAGCTGCGTTGTCTGTCAACGCATTGGAAAACCATAGTGATAGGATGAGATGTCGCTTGTACCCCAGGTAAATTTGCAACCTTTTGATAAATGGGAAGTAGACTTTGTGGGTCTGATCAACCCACCCAGGAAAAGAACTGGTGCCCTCTACATCATCACTATGACAGACTATCTGACGAGATGGGTCAAGGCTGCACTAGTTGTTGACTTGTACTGCTGTGACAGTGACTAGATTTATGTTTGAGAATATCGTGATGCAGTTTGGGTTCCCGACAATATTGATGAGTGACCAGGGTAGTCATTTTATCAACTGCACAGTAAGATCCTTGACAGAATAATTGCAGGTTCAGCACAAGAAAAGTACACCATACCATCCATAAAAGGATGGGATGGTGGAGACCTTCAAAAAGATATTGGAGAATGCACTACCCAAGGTATGCAACACTAACCGAGATGATTGAGATCTGAAGATTCTTATAGTGTTGTGGGCTTATCGCACCACATGTAAGAGGATTCCTGGGAAAACACCATTCAAACTAGTATATGGGCAAGAGTTAGTGATGCCTATGGAATACATCATTTCTAGTTTGCGCATTGTTGTTGCGACGGGAATGGATGTTGATGTTGTGCTAGAGGAGTGCATGGCGCAACTCATAAAGCTGTACAAAGACCGTTTCATTGTAGGTTTCCACCAATGCATTGAGAAAGATCGACAGAAGTTGTGGCATGATCACCACATAAAGAAAAATAATTTTGGGAAGGATATTTGGTGTTGTTATATGACAACAAATTCTTGAAGCATGCACGTAAGCTACAAATGCACTGTCTTGGACCATATCTTGTCAATTATATTACCTCTGCGGGTGTAGTTCAATTGCAATAGCTAGATGGTGTGGTACTGCGAAAGCTTGTGAATGGAAGCCACTTGAAGCCCTATCGGATCGGGGAAGGACCGTGCAATGCCTAAAGCACTGGGCACTGAAAAAACAAAAGAGAGAGAACATAGAGAGATAGGATAGCTAGGAAGAGGAAGGATGCACCTACGAGTAGGGGCCATGCCGGGTTAAGGGATAGTTGACTCAGCACTTATTGAGAATGAGGTTGCATGCCAGGAGGGGGCTGCGCCAAGAGAAACTTAGGTTGCACTCCAGGATGGGGATGCGCCAAGAGAAGAGGTGTGTGCCAGGAAGGGACTATGCCAAGTGAAGAGGTTGCACTCCTGGATAAGGCTGTGCCATGTGAAAGGGGCTCCTCCTGAGAACGGTAAGGGGTTTCATGACAAGAGGTCATCATGCAAGAGTGAGTGGCTCATAGTGTATGGAATACATCGTGACGGTGACTACACATCACATCAATACTCAATAAGATCTTTCAAAGAGGTAAACAACGACATGGTTGACGTCACGTCTTATGATAGCAGATCCGAGAGGTGGGGTGGCAGAATCGGTGGCATATTTAGCACATAACTGAATAATTTAGTCATAATGATGCACCTGAGTGATTCATGATGACATTTGCGATGAAGATGGTGTCATAAGCCGAGGGTCGACAGCTGAGCGAACACCATTAGGCAGTACTGCACTATGAAAAGTTGCAGGAGGGCTAGGCTAAGCAGTTGAAGAAAGCTTCGCTGCATGATGCAATGACCATCTAATGGGTGATGCTGGATACCCTTGATACAGGACAGACTGAGAGTGTGAATGCTATCTCAGAAGACATTGATTAAGAAGTTGCAAGTATGCGGGTTAGTTTTCCCAAGATGGAAGTATCTGGAAAAGTTGTCCTTGGCTATATTTCTCCCAGTCGGTATGTGGTACAGACTAAGACAGCCATGAGGAATCCAGATGGGACCAGAGTTCTTGTCCCACTTGAAAAATTATGTAGGAACAAGGAACCAGATCGATTTCAGGTAGCCCAGGCTGAGATTGAATGCAAGGAAGGATGAGGGTGCAAAAGCAAGACTGGCTCCAAAATTTGCAGCTGCAAAAAATCATCGGCGAGCAGGACACTTCCCAAAGGGTGATGACAAATGGAGAATGATATAGTATTCATAGATGTCGGAGCATGATGGCACTGCAGGACACAAAGTTGCAAAGGTTGCGAGGAGGAAGTTGTAGCCAACTATACAATTTGGTGAATTCATAAAAGTAGCACACCAGTGCTTGCTAGAAGCTTTTCGCCCTTCAGGTTGCTGAGTATGCTATGTCCAGCTGATGTGGCTTGAGGATGAGCCACAATATTGTGTTGGGGGCATGTTGGAAAGGGGTTGGAGATAAGTGAGTTGCGCAGCATCTAGGATGCTGTGCATACTCACATGACGCCGCACAATACAAAGATGGCGCACTAGGCGTAATAGAGTCCACTTTCTATGTTTTCATGTCACTATTTGTACTTATTGACCATTTCTTCGGAATATTGGTCCTTAGTGGTTAAATTAGTTATAAGTTGGTTAGAAGTTAGTTAGAAGTGGAACTTGAATGTAAAGGACTAGGCCTATAAATAGAATAATTATGCAAGTAAGAATATATAGCAATGCAAATATAGAGAGTGAATACTGGGGTTTGATGGATCACTATCTATTTTTGATCTACGATTCGTTCTACAGAAATAATATAATTTGATGTGGGTTGATTTAAACTCAGTGTTGCATTTTTACCTTTTTTTGGTTTTACAATTCTGCGATTCTGATTAGAAATGATGAATGAATGGATTTGCATATGAATGGGTAATGTAATGTTTTGTACTTATGGATACTATCATCGTGTGACCCCTAAGATGCTGGGAATAACGTGGTGGAGTAATGTTGTCTTATAGTCGTAATAGTAAATGAATAATGACCTCGGTTTTAATCGGCTTTCGAATGGTTCAAAAGGATTCACTCAACCACCAAAGCTATCTGATGGCTTGCATATTGGGGCAGTACCCCTCACTCCACAATGCAGGTAAAACTACTAACTTCTTGGCCACAAATGACAGCTTTTTGGTTTTCCTCATGAATAGGAATCTAGTCAATCTGGTGGGGGTCGTTGCCCTTTTCACTTTGAAGGTCCTCTCAATGGTCAGCTGCTTCGAGGTTCATGTGGTACTCCTCAAAATGCGTTTTAGGGAAAATCCCAAGTACTTCCCATAGTTAAGCAGATAGGGCTTATTCCCTAATCTAAATAGTATTATGTTAATTGATTATTTTTAATGGTTCTGCTCTGGGTCATGAACCGAGCATGTTCAATTAATGGTGTGAGTGTGTGTGCACCTATATATGAAAACTGTCCTTCCAAATTTGAAATAAATATGTAACAAAGGATTTTATCTACAGGGAATAAGCAATGGGATGTAACAGAGTAGTTCTGGAAAGGGAACACATCTGGACAGAGTGTGGAACAAATAGGGCTCTAAAAAAAGGTATGGAAAACTGACTGTTAACTAACATTCGTGCCTGTCATAGGAATATACACAATATAAGTCACACACAACAGGAAAACAAAGGCGATTGACTCAGAAAATAGACAAGTTGCACTTAAAAGAGGAGCAGACATGACTGGGTCACACAAAAAGAGGGTACAGAGGCGACTTGGGTCGTGCTTCCAGCCAAAACAAGTGTGACTGGGCCCTGTGGAGAAGGTCATGCTTTACAGGGCTTAGGTCACGAGCTAGGTCATGCTTAACAGGTGAAATCAAGTGATTGGGTTGGAACTTCTGGCCCAATAGGAGCCACTTGGTTCGGACGGGGAAAAAATTAAAAAACAAGGTCGTCAGGGGCAGAGGGGGGTACGAACTTGTATCGTTAAGGTTAGGATTGGTCGCATGGGGGCCCGATCGGTGACGACTGTATATCAAAACTAAAGAAAAACTGACAAAACTGGGATCTGAGAAGATTGACCAGTGGAGTTCCCAAAATAGTAACAGGGTTGTCACCCGTGTTACGTGCAGAAGCACCAACCTTACGTCAATGGGATAGTAAGGTATAGTTCATGGAAAAAAGCTACAACAATAAACCATATCAGTAATACAAATAAAATAAACATATACGGCTAAATTAAATAAAAAACAAATACATGAAAGTTATACCTTCTTTCTTTATCAAAATGGGCCACCGTGGACGTCTCGGAAATGGTCCGCCTCTCCAAAGGCTGGTTCTCTAGGTGGGTGCGAAGAATTTCTCGACATACTAAGTAGGAATGGTATGACAACGGGATGATGGAAAAATGGGGTGTGAATACTTAAGATCAAAATGTGTCTCACCATACTCGCAGAATAAAATAATGGGAAAAAAGGCATCAGAATCTTTTGAGAGAGACCTTCACACTGTTTTTATAACATGTTTCTAGATTTTTTGACCTTTTCTCTCTTTTAGGGTTTTGAAACCCTATTTAGGATTTTTGCACTTTTTAGTATTTTTAGTCCATTTTTGGGGTTTTTTTCCCTTTTTGGGGTTTTCTGGCCCTTTTTGAGAGAGAATGAGGGTAAACTATAGGAAATAATAATGTTTTGGATTGGAAATACCACTGTGAAGGTCAAAAGTAAGGGAAATATGGTAGGAATATGATGTATGTATATGGTTTAGACCATGCACAGCTAGGTGAGAATTTTTTTGTGTTAACAACCCCTGTATAGGAAAGCTCTACCACTCACATAATGTCACTTTTAAATAACAGTATGAAGGCTTTATGACATCACAAAGTGGGTTCATAGTGTTGCAGCCGCAACATTTTCCCAAATTTCTAAAATTTTGGGACCCCCCTTCTCTACTTTGAATTAGTTGGTTCTTTTCTGGATTACAGCCTCTTGATTTTTGGCTTATGGATTTTGAAGCATTTTTGGTTGCTGTTCATCGATTGGTTTTCTCCTCATCACATGTTCTGAAGATTTCGTGCCTTAAATATTTTCTCTTGAGTTGATTTCATTGTCGCTTGGCCCATTTCTTCAAAGCCTTGATCAATCGGGAGTTAAGTTTTTGTCTATTTTTGCCGTTGCAGGCGTCTCATTAACCTTCCTCCCCTGCCGTTACGGATCATTTTCAAGTCTTGGACTTTTGTTTTGCCCCGACCGTTTCGGGTGAGTTTGGAATCCTTCGACCGTAGCGCGTGATTTTTGACTCTCCGACGTGGCAGACGGGTTTTGGTTCTCCTCCGTTTCGGACGGGTTTTGATTCTTCTTCGGAGGAATGGGAAGTCCTCCTCGTCCGACGTTTCGGGCGGTTTGTTGATCTCCCCTTCCGACATTGCAGAATGTTTCTGGAAGGGGGACTTTATATGACGCTCCGATGTTTTGTTGTCGCCCGGCGGTATAGCGGAACGATTGACCATCTCTTGCTCCGACGTTGCGGAGGGGTACGGACTTTTGTGTCCACCGACGCCCGATGACGGTGATTCAAACATTATATTTAGCCGTCGTGGGTGAGTAAGTATAGGAAGTTGTCTGCCATTGCGGAGGGAAGAAATTTCTGATCGCCCGACACAGTTTCAGTTCGCGCCTGATAGATTTTTTCTCGCACGTATGGCAGTTTTCAATATATACGGGGCGACAAATGGGGTTTTGGTATTGTTTTGAGCGCTTTCGTGGTATTTCGAGCTGTCGATTGTAGGAACGCGTGAGGATCTAGCTGTTGGTGTACCCGCGTCCAAGTGGCAGGAGGAGAAGTCTAACCGGCATCAGCTCACTCGTTTGTTGGATTGCCAGGTAGGATCTTTACACTCTAACATCGGGTTTTTCAAGGTTTCAACTAAGGGATTTATGTATTGGTTTGAGTATCGCTAGAATTAGGTCCCCGTAGCCCCGTTGCGCTCGCACGAAAATTTTTCGCCCGCAGCCAGGGTTGTCGTAATCGTTTACCTGGCGGTTTGCGCCCGTGTTGTTAGGGTTTCCTGCCGGATAGCTTTGGCAGTTAGAGGAGGGGGATTCTTTGCCTTTTTAGAGCCCTCGTTTATTTTTGTCTCTGTCGTTTCAGTCTCGCCCTGATCACAGTGAGGGAAGGCAAGGTGCAGGCGGCCGTCATGCCGCCTGCACCTGGTTTAGTAATGATGAGACCCGTCGGTAGTTTTGATGGGGTTTCTGTCGGGGTTTGGATATTGAATACTTAGCCGGTATGTTTTCCTAATGGGTGTACCTATTTTTCGAGCCCTAACCCCTGCCCGCGCCGTGCAGTTCGTCATTGCAGGCTACCTTGAAATCCTAGGGCCGCGCCGTTGTTAGTATCTAAGTTCTGGGGAAGCATGAGTAGTGGTGCTGATGGGAGCTCCCTATTCTAAAAGTGGTTATGGACTCCCGCGGTTGATAATCACACCGATGTAACTACCATGTCTGCGAGCAGCATAAGCTTTCGCCGTTTTTTATTTATCCTTACTGAAGCCATATCTGATTTCGGAAAGCTGTAGTTGCGCCTTGAGTTTAAAAGTTATGCATTTGCATTACATATCGTTTTGTTGGAAAATGGCATCCTATGAATGGATGTAATTTTGATGCTAGGCCATTTGATGAATAGTTCCATTTTTTATTTTACACCACATTAAGACATTGCTCATTATAGTGCAGTGGCAGATTGAGTCCATTTTTGTGCTGGTAGTTTTGACAGACAAGGCATGGTGGGATTATGTGCACATGTGTTGGCTTATTTCTTGTTTACATATTAACATAGAATAATAGTATATTGCAAAATATTGCACGACCATTTCAAATCTTGCGGCATGAAGGGCCTAAGTCTAAATCCCATTATAGCTCTGATACACTTGAGAAAGATAAAACTGCTGCAAAATGTTCACCAGCCTGAAATTGCTTAATATCAAAATGTTTTACATTGCAGGAAGAATCTACAATTTCCAAGAGGCAGAAGAAGAAATCCCCAGTGGTGGAGGAAGTACCAGCACCAGACACAGAAGCAAAAACTGAGTACATCTATGAAGACACCCAATGTGTGACGGGGGTTGAACCTGAATATAAATGGGGAGAAATATACAGGTTGATTTCCCGCAGGGAATTCCCAGACATGGGTCTGGAGGAAGCACCCATTTACACAAACATAGAAAAATCTGCCATTATGAAAGTTTCCACCAGGCCCGAGCTGTTTCCGTGCCCGGAGGTGATGAGATGGGTTCTACCAAATACCAACCACAACTGAATGCTTATGTGTAATATCGAGGGCCAGGGTTATGCTTCCTTTAGCCCTGGGTATGTGGCCTTAGCTTACCACCTACCGGAGCCTCAACTCTTCCTAACAAATGATTGGCTGGACAACCTTAGGATGGATTTTGTAGAAACCATGAAGAGGATGCTCTTGCCATGGAAGCTATACCGACATAGAGAAACTGAATAATATGACACAGCCAGTCTCAGACCTCCTTACAGATTCATAGCTCTAATGTTGAATAGGATCTTCGGGAGAGCCCATGGCAGACTATTCAAATTCGAGTGGATATCCCTCATGTTCTATGTGGCCACGGAAGGCACGATCTTCAACTGGGCAAGTATAGTATCAAGCAGTCTCTCCTCTTGTGTGGCTGTAGCTTTGGAAGGAGAAGCTAGGAAGAGATCTGAGTTTTATATGAGCTCAATCCTGATAGATTGCATACTTTGTCACCAGTCTTTCCCCAACCTCCAGTGTGTATGGGATAAAGACAAAATGCCCGTATATGCGGCCTACAAACCCCTAGGGGCTCATCTATATCACAGTCACTACAGAGAGGTCTGTGAGCAGTTCCTCATGCCATTATACAAGCTCATCTTCTGGGGAGAATGTAATTGCATGTCAGAAGACGCTATGCAGGTCATTGGTGAATATGGAGATTACTTTCTGACTGAAAATGGTATGTATATCAGGATGTTTGGAGGGTCAAAGACCCCCTTTTTGCTGCCCAAATATGCTACAGATTATAATCCACAAGGAGGCAGTCAGAAAAGTATACATTGATGCAGTTGGTCACTTCTTGTTCCAGTACAAGAAGACTGCATATCCCCCCGTTCCATTTAAACTGGGAAATTATAAATTCACAAATGTAAAACAAGCGCCCGAGTTCATAGAAGAACTAGGGAGGTTCCGCTTTGGAAAGATGACTTTTCGAAGGAATGATACTCATGGCAGAGTAGTAGAACACTGCAAGAAACACAAGGTGACCTACGAATACAGCCATTATTTCGATAGCGATGAATCGGTTTACAGGATGGCTCCAAATATGACAGAGCTCCGCAAGAGATTCAAACCTAAGCATTCGACCAAGGGTGGAAAAGGATCTGAGCAAGAGAAGGCTGAACAAGCTAAGGCTGAAGAAGCAGCCAGAAGAATAAGAGAAGGGGCTCAGAGGTTGGAAGAGGAGGCTACAGAATGGATGCGAAAGGGAGAAGCAGAAAAGAGGAAAGCTGCCCAAGAAGCAGCTGAACGAGCCAATGAAGCAGCCAGAGAAACAAAAGAAGCTGCTAAGCAAGCAGTCGAGGAAGCTCAGAGAAAGCTAGATGAAGAACTGCAAGAGCAGGAGGTCGAACAGATAAAGTTGATGCAACAGCAAGCTCCCGAGGCATCATCAGGGATGAGTCAGGGAGATGAAAACCTCGAGATGTAGATCCCTCAAGTACCCACTACCATCGAAGCTGCTACCCCTATGATTCAGCTGGTACCTTTCGTACTGGAAAAAGGGGAAGAAGTCCCTGATTTCAGTACTGTTTATTATGATAGGGCTACTAAAAGAATCATGAGGAGAACAAAGAAAAAGATAGAAGCAAAAGGAATGACTAGCAAGATGATATCAGATAAAGCTGTGATGGTAGGGACAGACGTAGATCCGAGTTTTACCATAAGTGCCGGGAAGGCAGCCATACATGCTTCGAAAGATAACATAGATCGAATGATGAATGAAATAGAATCTACCAAGAAAACCTCCTCTCAGCTAAAGGACACCCTGAGAAAGGAAAGAGAAGAGAGCAATAAACTCAAAAGGAAATATGATCATGTCCTCAGAGAAATGGAGGCTACAAAGAGTGAAATCTATGCCATCCAGGTAGCAGCACATACACAGGAAACAACACAAGAAGCCCTGGAAAGAGCACAGCAAGAAATTCTAGACTTGAAGAATGAAAAAGAATAGATGAGGGCAAAGATAGAAGACGTAGAAGAGCAACAAAATATTATATACGAGTCCAATACTGCATGTGTTAAAGAACTAAAAGAGCAACTAGAAGCAGCTAAACAACAGCAGGTTGATCTGCAGCCGATCAAAGAACACATCCAGGCACAGAAAGCTAAGGAGTTGCACCTGCAAACTGTTCTAGCAGAAGAAAGATGTCAGATTCTCCAGGTGGATAGCCGATTAGAAGAAATCCTGGAGACTGCTTCTTACTTTGTTGATAGGTCACAAGATATCCTTGAAGTATTGACCACTAGGATGGCAAGGGCAGAGAAAGGTGAAGAAGTCCCAGCAGGACTGTCAGACAAGAATAGACAAACCCTTCAGCGAGATTATGACTTGATGGAGTTCGCTATCACTACTACAGGGGAATTCAAGAAAACCGTCCAGAAAACAAACGGACTGTGCACCGAGTTTTTCAGGAGAGCCTTAGTCATTTACAACCGGTGTCAAGAAAAAGCTAAGCAAAGGCTACACGAGTTCCCAGATCATGACTCATTTATAGAAATGTTGCAGAAAAGACAACAAGAGGAAGAGGCCAAAGTACAATGCATCCAAGTCATTGATGAACAAGCCCTGAAGATTGAAATAGGCCATACAGACGTTTGTTTGCAGCTCCTAGAAGAACAGGTGAGACTAAATGCAACCAGGGTCGAGGCCATCAAGAAAAAGGCTGAAAAGTTTGAGATTAATATCCAATTCTTAGTGCCAAGCTTTTGAAGATCTCGCCAGGGAAGCTGCAGCGTGGAAGAAGTTCCTAGAGAGTCAAGCGGGGCCCTCTTAGTGAGAAATCGTTCATTGTAATGTTGTAGAATATTTCTAAAAGTTTTTGGGAAAAGGGGAAGCGTTAGGAAGACCAAGGGTTGGGATGCCCAAAGGTCCCTTTGGGAAGCCCAACCATTTCTTGCATTTTGTATAAAAGTAGGAGACATAGATAATGAAAGGGATTTTTCCCAGTAAGACTGGAGGACCTATTGTAAGAAGAACTACTTCCTTTTGCAATAAAGATTTTAGTTTGCCTGTTGGAGAAAGCTATGTGAAGTTTCCAAATGTTAACAAATGGATGGCGGAAAGATGAACTACTTTGTTTTTCAGCTTGTGTCCACAAATCGTGAGATCGTTCTAACTTCATGACCTATGTCTTGTTGAATGGTTTCTGATTCATTGTATGGAAAATTCACTCAGAGTAATGCTTGTGGCTCATATAACAGTTAGCTATCTGATTGTTAGAATATTTTATTGTTCATGTGTTGTAAACATAAATATCAGCTATCTGTAATTTGGTTTATTATACATGGAGATAATGCATTACTCATTAATAATCATTTTCTAGCTCCCCGAGGATAGGTAGTTAGGTGTTTAGATAGTTATTTGTTTTACTTCATAGTTGCATATGTGGTTTAGATGTTCGAGAACCTAAGACGCGAGGTAAGAACCTGCATAGCACATTGTGACGTTCCTTACATTTTTATCACCCTGCATGTTTAAGATAGGCATGTGCATTGCATACATTAAGTCAAAATACAAATTTCGGTGGACCGGGCCGCAACCGGTAAACCCTTGTAGTTACTTTGACCTACGGTAGCCGGACCATAACCCGGACGGATTCCCTATTCCAAATAGTCAATGGGCTAGTTGGGAACATTGATTGGGGAGAATCCCTTTCTGTTGTCGCCTGCGAATTTACAGGCCTCAACAGTTTTTGGCGCTAGAAGGAGGGCCGCCAGTAAAAGCCTGGCCGTGGAATTTGATTTCCCGAGACTATCCTAGCAGCATATGTTTAAAGTTCAATCTAACTCAGGTTTGAAGCTTCCGGTTCTATCCTTGAAACCCTGTTTCTCCTAGTGTTACTTGCTTACTTTTGCTCATGGCTGGTAATCAACCTAACCCTTTGCCAGCATGGAGAGCTAGGTCACCTCTAAACTTAACTTTTCCTTTGCATGACCTACCTCAAGCCTTTGACAAGCTTTTTCTCAAGTTTTACCCTGCAGATAACATTGCTGTAGATGATCACCTTCAAAGCTTTTACCTAGCGTTAGAGGGGCTAAGGGCTGGAGAGTATGAAGATGTGGTGTGTAGACTTTTTCCTCATACTCTAAAAGGAGCAGCAGCATCCTGGTACTTTGGACTACCTGCAAACTCCATTCCTAATTGGGACATTTTTGAAAGGATTTTCAGGAGGAAGTATACCGCCCAGAAGACGCATGCCTCATTGATAAAAGGTCTGGTTTCGTTAAGAAAAGAAAAGAACGAAAAGGTACATAGTTTCACTCAGAGATTCTCGTTGTACTTAAAAAAAAATTCTCCTATTGACAGACCTTCAGACAAAGTTCTAATTGAGTATTATACCTCAGCCCTAGGCCCTGAGTTGGCCATGTTTTCCAAGATGAAACTCAATCCCATGCTTGCAGAAACCTACCAAGAGGCAGAGAGAGTCGAGGCTGAAAGTGAGAGTATAGAGGACTATCCTGGCTCATTTGAGGATAAGACCACTGTAGGAAAAAGCTCACTGCTGTCCAAATCTAAAGAAGATCAACCACACGATTTACCATGAAATGATGAAAGCACTTCAGAAAATGTCCAACCGAATCATAGATCTGGAAAAGGAGAGGGGCACTCAAAAAACCAATAAGCCATACTATCCAAAGAAGGAAGATAACAACCAATGGCAAGTCCCCCCTCCCAATTTGGCATCAATTAACATAACAGAGGTAGGAGGGGATGATTTCTGTACCTTTAACCAACTACCCCACTCTGAGAATAAATGTCCTCAATGGATACATTCAATGACACGGGTGATGAATAAGTTGTTGGACCCAGAGTTGACTAGAGACAGTAGCAAGGAGGTAAAAGAGAAACAGACCATAGAAAAGACAGAGGATGATACTATGTTCTCATGGAATGGAGTGTCACTATTTAACACTGAAGAAAATGCTCTCAAATCTCAGCATACATGTAAAACCACAGAAGATAAGAACTTAGCAAACAATGACAACAAAAAACTCTCAAAATTTCAAGAGTTGCAGGGGAAAAGCGAGACGCAGGCTAATGTAAAGGCTAGAGATGACATACCTGAAGATACCACTTGCAAACAGGAAATAGAGCCATGCATTAAACCTGCCAAATCATTGGAAGATGATGAGGAGGGAAGAGCTGGCAAACTTAAAGAGGAGCTACCCACAAAGAACCAACCTATGGAAGAAAAGATTGAATTGATTAAGACAAAGAAAACCAGCGCTCCACCTTTCCTTGTGACCCTTGAAATCCTCAACCATAAGGTACATAATTGTTTGGTGGATTCAGGATCTTCTATGAATGTTATGCCTCTGGTAGTTTGCAAAAAACTCAAGGGTCAGATAAAGCCTACTTTTTGGGATGTCACGCAACTTGACAAAACTATTGTCAAAGTAATAGGAGAAATGGAGAATGTGATGATTCAATTGTATGCAAATAAAAAGATATGCCACTACATTGACATCATAGTAGCAGACATTCCTGATGGTTATGGGATGATCTTGAACCGAGACTGGACATCAAGACTAAACAGATACTTTGCTTCATATTGGTCTCATTTGTGGCTACCCCAGAAGGGCAGCCCAAACCTGATTAAGATTCTAAGAGAGCCTTTTATGAAAAACAATGTCACTGAGCTAAGGGAGGAAAACGAAACTGCTGATTCTGTTTTTGGGAACTATCTTACTGAGCTTAAGCTAGAACATCATTTCTCAAAAAGGGCCAGTCCTATGAAAGACATTCATCCTGGGCTCCTTCAACTCCCTCAGGCTAAAAGAAATGATTGCAGAATTTTAGATATGGGTTCCATCTCAATAACTGCACTGCTGGACCATGGTTAGACAA
>LPNX010775087.1:57498-75119 GCA_001517045.1 Pseudotsuga menziesii
CCGTCCATGAATTGAAGTATGAAATATATCATTCACACAAAAGGACACTATGGGATAGAGGATCCTGAATTGAAATTCAGTAAGAAAGGCCTGCAGGAGGATTCATATCAAATGAAATAAAGTTCTAAAGGTACGAAAGTACAAATAGGCATGAGAATGAGGAACAAAAGGGTAATACTGTTCACTATCTGTCACAATCCTGTGTTGTCCAAACTATAACTACCAAAGGGCAGATAAAATAAAACTCATCCTTTGGCCTCCAGAGAGTTATTCAGACCTAAAACACTACTAAGGTTACCTTTTCCCGAGGAAAGGGACTTCTTATAAGTAACATGATGCATAATCTGGTTGGCTTGGGAATGCAGACAACTAAAAGAGTTCAGTTTTATTCAGACAGTTTCAAACTTAGAAAGAAAGTTAATTCAGAGATCTGGAATTCACCAGGTAGTTGCCAATTGTTGCAGCCGCAACATTTTCCCAAATTTATAAAATTTTGGGACCCCCTTTTCTACTTTGAATTAGTTGGTTCTTTTCTGGATTATAGCCTCTTGATTTTTGGCTTATGGATTTTGAAGCATTTTTGGTTACTGTTCATCGATTGGTTTTCTCCTCATCACATGTTCTGAAGATTTCGTGCCTTAAATATTTTCTCTTGAGTTGATTTCATTGTCGCTTGGCCCATTTCTTCAAAGCCTTGATCAATCGGGAGTTAAGTTTTTGTCTATTTTTTCCATTGCGGGCGTCTCATTAACCTTCCTCCCCTGCCGTTGCGGATCGTTTTCAAGTCTTGGACTTTTGTTTTGCCCCGACCATTTCGGGTGAGTTTGGAATCCTCCTACCGTAGCGCGTGATTTTTGACTCTCCGACGTGGCGGACGGGTTTTGGTTCTCCTCCGTTTCGGACGGGTTTTGTTTCTTCTTCGAAGGAATGGGAAGTCTTCCTCGTCCGACGTTTCGGGCGGTTTGTTGATCTCCCCTTCCGACGTTTCCAGAAGGTGGAGTTTATATGACGCTCCGATGTTTTGTTGTCACCCAGCGGTATAGCGGAATGATTGACCATCTCTTGCTCCGACGTTGCGGAGGGGTCTGGAATTTTGTGTCCGTCGACTCCCGACGACGGTGATTCAAACGTTATATTTATCCATCACGGGTGAGTAAGTATAGGAAGTTGTCCGCCGTTGCGGAGGGAAGAAAGTTTTGATCGCCCGACATAGTTTCAGTTCGTGCCCGATAGATTTTTTCTCGCACCTGTGGTAGTTTTCAATATATACAGGGTGACAAACGGGGTTTTGGTATTGTTTTGAGTGCTGTCGCGGTATTTCGAGCTGTCGATTGTAGGAACGCATGAGGATCTAGCTGTTGGTGTACCCGCGTACAAGTGGCAGGAGGAGAAGTCTAACCAGCATCAGCTCATTCGTTTGTTGGATTTCCAGGTAGGATCTTTACACTCTAACATCGGGTTTTTCAAGGTTTCGACTAAGGGATTTATGTATTGGTTTGATTATCACTAGAATTAGGTCCCCGTAGCCCCGTTGCACTCGCACGAATATTTTTCGCCCGCAGCCAGGGTTGTCGTAATCGTTTACCTAGCGGTTTGCGCCCGTGTTGTTAGGGTTTCCTGCTGGATAGATTTGGCGGTTAGAGGAGGGGGAGTCTTTGCCTTTTTAGAGCCCTCATTTATTTTTGTCTCTGCCGTTTCAGTCTCGCCCTGAGCACAGTGAGGGAAGGCAAGGTGCAAGTGGTCGTCATGCCGCCTGCACCTGGTTTAGTAATGATGAGACCCGTCGGTAGTTTTGATGGGGTTTCTGCCGGGGTTTGGATATTGAATACTTATCCAGTCAGTTTTCCTAATGGGTGTACCTATTTTTTGAGCCCTAACCCCTACCCGCGCCGTGCAGTTCGTCATTGCAGGCTACCTTGAAATCCTAGGGCCACGACGCTGTTAGTATCTAAGTTTTGGGGAAGCATGAGTAGTGGTGCTGATGGGAGCTCCCTATTCGAAAAGTGGTTATGGACTCCCGCGGTTGATAATCACACCGATGTAACTACCATGTCCGCGAGCAGCATAAGATTTCACCGTTTTTTATTTATCCTTACTGAAGCCATATCTGATTTCGGAAAGCTGTAGTTGCGCCTTGAGTTTAAAAGTTATGCATTTGCATTACATATCCTTTGGTTGGAAAATGGAATCCTATGAATGGATTTAATTTTGATGCTAGGCCATTTGATGAATAGTTCCATTTTTGATTTTACACCACATTAAGACATTGCTCATTATAGTGCAGTGGCAGATTGAGTCCATTTTTGTGCTGGTAGTTTTGACAGACAAGGCATGGCGAGATTATGTGCACATGTGTTGGCTTATTTCTTGTTTACATATTAACATAGAATAATAGTATATTGCAAAATATTGCACGACCATTTCAAATCTTGCGGCATGAACGGCCTAAGTCTAAATCCCATTATAGCTCTGATACACTTGAGAAAGATAAAACTACTGCAAAATGTTCACAAGCCTGAAATTGATTAATATCAAAATGTTTTACATTGCAGGAAGAATCTACAATGTCCAAGAGGCAGAAGAAGAAAGCCCCAGCGGTGGAGGAAGTACCAGCACCAGACACAGAAGCAAAAACTGAGTACATCTATGAAGACACCCAATGTGTCATGGGGGTTGAACCTGAATATAAATGGGGAGAAATATACAGGTTGATTTCCTGCAAGGAAGTGCCAGACATGGGTCTGGAGGAAGCACCCATTTACCCAAACATAGAAAAATCTGCCATTATGAAAGTTTCCACCAGGCCCGAGCTGTTTCCATGCCCGGAGGTGATGAGATGGGTTCTACCAAATACCAACCACAACTGAATGCTTAAGTGTAATATCGAGGGCCAGGGTTATGCCGCCTTTAGCCCTGGGTATGTGGCCTTAGCTTACCACCTTCCAGAGCCTCAGCTCTTCCTAAAAAATGACTGGCTGGACAACCTTAGGCTGGATTTTGTAGAAACCATGAAGAGGATGCTCTTGCCAGGGAAGCTATACCGACATAGAGCAACTGAAGAATATGACACAGCCAGTCTCAAACCTCCTTACAGATTCATAGCTCTAATGTTGAATAGGATCTTCGGGAGAGCCCATGGCAGACTATTCAAATTCGAGTGGATACCCCTCATGTTCTATGTGGCCACGGAAGGCACGATCTTCAACTGGGCAAGTATAGTATCAAGCAGTCTCTCCTCTTGTGTGGCTGCAGCTTTGGAAGGAGAAGCTAGGAAGAGATCTAAGTTTTATATGAGCTCAATCCTGATAGATTGCATACTTTGTCACCAGTCTTTCCCTGGCCTCCAGTGTGTATGGGATAAAGACAAAATGCCTGTATATGCAGCCTACAAACCCCTAGGGGCTCATCTATATCATAGTCACTACAGAGAGGTCTGTGAGCAGTTCCTCATGCCATTATACAAGCTCATCTTCCAGGGAGAATGTAATTGCATGTCAGAAGACGCTATGCAGGTCATTGGTGAATATGGAGATTACTTTCTGACTGAAAATGTTATGTATATCAGGATGTTTGGAGGGTCAAAGACCCCCTTTTTGCTGCCCAAATATGCTACAGATTATATAATCCACAAGGAGGCAGTCAGACAAGTATACATTGATGGAGTTGGTCACTTCTTGTTCCAGTACAAGAAGACTGCATATCCCCCCCTTCCATTGAAACTGGGAAATTATAAATTCACAAATGTAAAACAAGCGCCCGAGTTCATAGAAGAACTAGGGAGGTTCCGCTTTGGCGAGATGACTTTTCCAAGGAATGATACTCATGGCAGAGTATTAGAACACTGCAAGAAACACAAGGTGACCTACGAATACAGCCATTATTTCGATAGCGATAAATCGGTTTACAGGATGGCTCCAAATATGACAGAGCTCCGCAAGAGATTCAAACCTAAGCATTCCACCAAGGGTGGAAAAGGATCTGAGCAAGAGAAGGCTGAACAAGCTAAGGCTGAAGAAGCAGCCAGAAGAATAAGGGAAGAGGCTCAGAGGTTGGAAGAGGATGCTACATAATGGATGCGAAAGGGAGAAGAAGAAAAGAGGAAAGCTTCCCAAGAAGCAGCTGAACGAGCCAATGAAGTAGCCAGAGAAACAAAAGAAGCTGCTAAGCAAGCAGCCGAGGAAGCTCAGAGAAAGCTAGATGAAGAACTGCAAGAGCAGGAGTTTGAACAGATAAAGTTGATGCAACAGCAAGCTCCCGAGGAGTCATCAGGGCTGAGTCAGGGATATGAAAACCCCGAGATGCAGATCCCTCAAGTACCCACTACCATCGAAGCTGCTACGCCTATGATTCAACTGGTACCTTTCATACATGAAAAAGGGGAAGAAGTCCCTGATTTCAGTACTGTTTATTATGATAGGGCTACTAAAAGAATCATGAGGAGAACAGAGAAAAATATAGAAGCAAAAGGAATGACTAGCAAGATGATATCAGATAAAGCTGTGATGGTAGGGACAGACGTAGATCCGAGGTTCACCATAAGTGCTGGGAAGGCAGCCATACATGCTTCGGAAGATAACATAGATCGAATGATGAATGAAATAGAATCTACCAAGAAAACCTCCTCTCAGTTGAAGGACACCCTGAGAAAGGAAAGAGAAGAGAGCAATAAACTCAAAAGGAAATATGATCATGTGCTCAGAGAAATGGAGGCTACAAAGAGTGAAATCTACGCCATCCAGGTAGCAGCACGTACACAGGAAAAAACACAAGAAGCCCTGGAAAGAGCACAGTAAGAAATTCTAGACTTGAAGAATGAACAAGAATAGATGAGGGAAAAGATAGAAGACCTAGAAGAGCAACAGACTATTATATACGAGTCCAATACTTCATGTGTTAAAGAACTAAAAGAGCAACTAGAAGCAGCTAAACAACAGCAGGTTGATTTGCAGCCGATCAAAGAACACATCCAGGCCCATAAAGCTAAGGTGCTGCAACTGCAAATTGTTCTAGCAGAAGAAAGATGTCAAATTCTCCAGGTGGATAGCCGATTAGAAGAAATCCTGGAGACTGCTTCTTACTTTGTTGATAGGTCACAAGATATCCTTGAAGTATTGACCACTAGGATGGCAAGGGCAGAGAAAGGTGAAGAAGTCCCAGCAGGACTGTCAGACAAGAATAGACAAACCCTTCAGCGAGATTATGAATTGATGGAGCTCGCTATCACTACTACAGAGGACTTCAAGAAAACCGTCCAGAAAACAAAGGGACTGTGCACCGAATTTTTCAGGAGAGCCTTAGTCATTTACAACCGGTGTCAAGAAAAAGCTGAGCGAAGGCTACACAAGTTCCTAGATCATGACTCATTTATAGAAATGTTGCAGAAAAGACAACAAGAGGAAGAGGCCAAAGTACAATGCATCCAAGCCATTGATGAACAAACCCTGAAGATTGAAATAGGCCATACAACCATTTGTTTGCAGCTCCTAGAAGAACAGGTGAGACTAAATGCAACCAGGGTCGAGGCCATCAAGAAAAAGGCTGAGAAGTTTGAGATTAATATCCAATTCTTGGAGCCCAGCTCTTTTGAAGATCTCTCCAGGGAAGCTGCAGCGTGGAAGAAGTTCCGAGAGAGTCAAGCGGGGCCCTCTTAGTGAGAAATCGGTCATTGTAATGTTGTAAAATATTTGTAAAAGTTTTTGGGAAAAGGGGAAGCGTTAGGAAGACCAAGGGTTGGGATGCCCAAAGGTCCCTTTGGGCAGCCCAACCATTTCTTGCATTTTGTATAAAAGTAGGAGACATAGATAATGAAAGGGATTTTTCCCAGTAAGACTGGAGGACCTATTGTAAGAAGAACTACTTCCTTTTGCAATAAAGATTTTAGTTTGCCTGTTGGAGAAAGATATGTGAAGTTTCCAAATGTTAACAAATGGATGGCGGAAAGATGAACTACTTTGTTTTTCAGCTTGTGTCCACAAATTGTGAGATCGTTCTAACTTCATGACCTATGTCTTGTTGAATGGTTTCTGATTCATTGTATGGAAAATTCACTCAGAGTAATGCTTGTGGCTCATATAACAGTTAGCTATCTGATTGTTAGAATATTTTATTGTTCATGTGTTGTAAACATAAATATCAGCTATCTATAATTTGGTTTATTATACATGGAGATAATGCATTACTCATTAATAATCATTTTCTAGCTCCCTGGGGATAGGTAGTTAGGTGTTTAGATAGTTATTTGTTTTACTTCATAGTTGCATATGTGGTTTAGATGTTCGAGAACCGAAGACGAGAGGTAAGAACCTGTGCAACACATTGTGACGTTCCTTACATTTTTATCACCCTGCATATTTAAGATAGGCATGTGCATTGCATACATTAAGTCAAAATACAAATTCCGGTGGACCGGGCCGCAACCGGTAAACCCTTGTAGTTACTTTGACCTACGGTAGCCGGACCGTAACCTGGATGGATTCCCTATTCCAAACAGTCAACGGGCTAGTTGGGAACGTTGATTGGGGAGAATCCCTTTCTGTTGTCGCCTGCGAATTTCCAGGCCTCAACAGTTTTTGGCGCTAGAAGGAGGGCCGCCAGTAAAAGGCTTGCCATGGAATTCGATTTCCTGAGACTATCCTACCAGCAGATGTTTAAAGTTCAATCTAACTCAGGTTTGAAGCTTCCGGTTCTATCCTTGAAACCCTGTTTCTCCTAGTGTTACTTGCTTACTTTTGCTCATGGCTGGTAATCAACCTAACCCTTTGCCAGCATGGAGAGCTAGGTGACCTCTAAACTTAACTCCTCCTTTGCATGACCTACCTCAAGCCTTTGACAAGATTTTTCCCAAGATTGACCCTGCAGATAACATTGCTGTAGATGATCACCTTCAAAGCTTTTACCTAGCGTTAGAGGGGCTAAGGGCTGGAGAGTATGAAGATGTGGTGTGTAGACTTTTTCCTCATACTCTAAAAGGAGCAGCAACATCCTGGTACTTTGGACTACCTGCAAACTCCATTCCTAATTGGGACATTTTTGAAAGGATTTTCAGGAGGAAGTATACCACCCAGAAGACGCATGCCTCATTGATAAAAGGTCTGGTTTCGTTAAGAAAATAAAAGAAAGAAAAGGTACATAGTTTCACTCAGAGATTCTCGTTGTACTTAAAAAAAAATTCTGCTATTGACATACCTTCAGACAAAGTTCTAATTAAGTATTATACCTCAGCCCTAGGACCTGAGTTGGCCATGTTTTGCAAGATGAAACTCAAGCCCATGCTGGTAGAAACCTACCAAGAGGCAGAGAGAGTCGAGGATGAAAGTGAGAGTATAGAGGACTATCCTGGCTCATTTGAGGATAAGACCACTGTAGGAAAAAGCTCACTGCTGTCCAAATCTAAAGAAGATCAACCACACGATTATCATGAAATGATGAAAGTGCTTCAGAAAATGTCCAACCAAATCATAGATCTGGAAAAGGAGAGGGGCACTCAAAAAACCAATAAGCCATACTATCCAAAGAAGGAAGATAACAACCAATGGCAAGTCCCCCCTCCCAATTTGGCATCAATTAACATAACAGAGGTAGGAGGGGATGATTTCTGTACCTTTCACCAACTACCCCGCTCTGAGAAGAAATTTCCTCAATGGATACATTCAATGACACGGGTGATGAATAAGTTGTTGGACCCAGAGTTGACTAGAGACAGTAGCAAGGAGGTAAAAGAGAAACAGACCGTAGAAAAGACAGAGGATGATACTATGTTCTCATGGAATGGAGTGTCACTGTTTAACACTGAAGAAAATGCTCTCAAATCGCAGCATACATGTAAAACCACAGAAGATAAGAACTTAGCAAACAATGACAACGCAAAACTCTTAAAAGTTCAAGAGTTGCAGGGGAAAAGCGAGAGGCAGGCTAATGTAAAGGCTAGAAATGACATACCTCAAGATACCACTTGCAAACAGGAAATAGAGCCACGCATTAAACCTGCCAAATAATTGGAAGATGATGAGGAGGGAAGAACTGGCAAACTTAAAGAGGAGCTTCCCACAAAGAACCAACCTATGGAAGAAAAGATTGAATTGATTAAGACAAAGAAAACCAGCGCCCCACCTTTCCTTGTGACCCTTGAAATCCTCAACCATAAGGTACATAATTGCTTGGTGGATTCGGGATCTTCTATGAATGTTATGCCTCTGGTAGTTTGCAAAAAACTCAAGGGTCAGATAAAGCCTACTTTTTGGGATGTCATGCAACTTGAAAAAACTACTGTCAAAGTAGTAGGAGAAATGGAGAATGTGATGATTCAATTGTCTGCAAATAAAAAGATATGCCACTACATTGACATCATAGTAGCAGACATTCCTGATGGTTATGGGATGATCTTAAACCGAGACTGGACATCAAGACTAAACGGATACTTTGCTTCAGATTGGTCTCATTTGTGGCTACCCCAGAAGGGCAGCCCAAACCTGATTAAGATTCTAAGAGAGCCTTTTATGAAAAAAAATGTCACTGAGCTAAGGGAGGAAAACGAAACTGCTGATTATGTTTTGGGGAACTATCTTACTGAGCTCAAGCTATAACATCATTTCTCAAAAAGGGCCAGTCCTATGAAAGACATTCATCCTGGGCTCCTTCAACTCCCTCAGGCTAAAATAAATGATTGCAGAATTTTAGATATGGGTTGCATCTCAATAACTGCACTGCTGGACCATGGTTAGACAATTCAGGTCTGAAGTCCAGCTCATTCCTAGTTCTTTAGATTTGAAATTTTTAGGAATGGGCGAATTTTTGTTTTGATGTTTTCTTTTGTACATAAATAAATTGCCTTGTTTTCTTGTTACTCGATGTTTTTTTTTAGTATTTTAATGATTGCTTTCGTTCATTATTTTCTTTACTGCCGTTTTCTTATAGTCTGCTAGTTTTCGTTTATTTTGAATAAGAGGCAAACTTTTGGATGCAAGGAGAACTTCAGGGCTCTGTATTAACTAAAATTCTGAGCAAAAGACTGGGCTCTAAAGAATGTCTTCTAGTATTTGTATTCCTAACTGGAAATGCATTCATTTGAAGTCTTACTTAATCCCCGTAAATACCTCAGCAGTGAGAAGGTCTGGAATACTATCTGGGGACTCCATCCACTTCACACTTCAAATACCCCAAGGTAGTCACAGTAAAAGACACACGGAAAGGAAGCAAAGTGAAACAGTTTATCATATATAAATGATCCCATGCCATAAATTAAGAAAGGAGCTAAAAGCTCCTAAGAGTCAATACTCCTGAAAGAAGCAAGACATATCAAAGCGAAGCTCGAAAAATATTAAAACATGAAGGACCAAATGGCCACAAGATCCTCTCCGTCCGTGAATTGAAGTATGAAATATATCATTCACACAAAAGGACACTATGGGATAGAGGATCCTGAATTGAAATTCAGTAAGAAAGGCCTGCAGGAGGATTCATATCAAATGAAATAAAGTTCTAAAGGTACGAAAGTACAAATAGGCATGAGAATGAGGAACAAAAGGGTAATACTGTTCACTATCTGTCACAATCCTGTGTTGTCCAAACTATAACTACCAAAGGGCAGATAAAATAAAACTCATCCTTTGGCCTCCAGAGAGTTATTCAGACCTAAAACACTACTAAGGTTACCTTTTCCCGAGGAAAGGGACTTCTTATAAGTAACATGATGCATAATCTTGTTGGCTTGGGAATGCAGACAGCAAAAAGAGTTCAGTTTTATTCAGACAGTTTCAAACTTAGAAAGAAAGTTAATTCAGAGATCTGGAATTCACCAGGTAGTCGCCAATTGTTGCAGCCGCAACATTTTCCCAAATTTCTAAAATTTTGGGACCCCCCTTTTCTAGTTTGAATTAGTTGGTTCTTTTCTGGATTACAGCCTCTTGATTTTTGGCTTATGGATTTTGAAGCATTTTTGTTCGCTGTTCATCGATTGGTTTTCTCCTCATCACATGTTCTGAAGATTTCGTGCCTTAAAGATTTTCTCTTGAGTTGATTTCATTGTCGCTTGACCCATTTCTTCAAAGCCTTGATCAATCGGGAGTTAAGTTTTTGTCTATTTTTTCTGTTGCGGGCGTCTCGTTAACCTTCCTCCCTTGCCGTTGCGGATCGTTTTCAACTCTTGGACTTTTGTTTTGCCCCGACCGTTTCGGGTGAGTTTGGAATCCTCCGACCGTAGCGCGTGATTTTTTACTCTCCGACGTGGCGGACGGGTTTCGGTTCTCCTCCGTTTCGAACGGGTTTTGATTCTTCTTCGAAGGAATGGGAAGTCGTCCTCGTCCGACGTTTTGGGAGGTTTGTTGATCTCCCCTTCCGACGTTGCAGACTGTTTCTGGAAGGGGGAATTTATATGACGCTTCGATGTTTTGTTGTCGCCCGGCGGTATAGCGGAACGATTGACCATCTCTTGCTCCGACGTTGCGGAGGGGTCCGGACTTTTGTGTCCGCCGACGCCCGACGACGGCGATTCAAACGTTATATTTAGCCATCGCGGGTGAGTAAGTATAGGAAGTTGTCCGCCGTTGTGGAGGGAAGAAAGTTTTGATCGCCCGACACAGTTTCAGTTCGTGCCCGATATATTTTTTCTCGCACGTGTGGTAGTTTTCAATATATATGGGGCGACAAAAAGGGTTTTGGTATTGTTTTGAGCGCTGTCGCAGTATTTCGAGCTGTCGATTGTAGGAACGCACGACGATCTAGCTGTTAGTGTACCCGCGTCCAAGTGGCAGGAGGAGAAGTCTAACCGGCATCAGCTCACTCGTTTGCTGGATTGCCAGGTAGGATCTTTACACTCTAACATCAGGTTTTTCAAGGTTTCAACTAAGGGATTTATGTATTGGTTTGAGTATCACTAGAATTAGGTCCCTGTAGCCCCGTTGCGCTCGCACGAAGATTTTTCGCCTGCAGCCAGGGTTGTCGTAATTGTTTACCTGGCGGTTTGCGCCCGTGTTGTTAGGGTTTCCTGCCGGATAACTTTGGCGGTTAGAGGAGGGGGAGGATTTTCCTTTTTAGAGCCCTCATTTATTTTTGTCTCTCCTGTTTCAGTCTCTCCCTGAACACAGTGAGGGAAGGCAAGGTGCAGTTTGGCGGTTAGAGGAGGGGGAGTATTTTCCTTTTTAGAGCCCTCATTTATTTTTGTCTCTCCTGTTTCAGTCTCTCCCTGAACACAGTGAGGGAAGGCAAGGTGCAGGCGACCGTCATGCCGCCTGCACCTGGTTTAGTAATGATGAGACCCGTTAGTAGTTTTGATGGGGTTTCTGCCGGGGTTTGGATATTGAATACTTAGCTGGTTAGTTTTCCTAATGGGTGTACCTATTTTTCGAGCCCTAACCCCTTCCTGCGCCGTGTAGTTCGTCATTGTAGGCTACCTTGAAATCCTGGGGCCGCGCCGCTGTTAGTATCTAAGTTCTGGGGAAGCATGAGTAGTGGTGCTGATGGGAGCTCCCTATTCGAAAAGTGGTTATGGAATCCCGTGGTTGATAATCACACCGATGTAACTACCATGTCCGCGAGCAGCATAAGCTTTCGCCGTTTTTTATTTATCCTTACTAAAGCCATATCTGATTTCAGAAAGCTATAGTTGCGCCTTGAGTTTAAAAGTTATGCATTTGCATTACATATTGTTTGGTTGGAAAATGGAATCCTATGAATGGATTTAGTTTTGATGCTAGGCCATTTGATGAATAGTTCCATTTTTGATTTTACACCACATTAAGACATTGCTCATTATAGTGCAGTGGCAGATTGAGTCCATTTTTGTGCTGGTAGTTTTGACAGACAAGTCATGGGGGGATTATGTGCACATGTGTTGGCTTATTTCTTGTTTACATATTAACATAGAATAATAGTATATTGCAAAATATTGCACGACCATTTCAAATCTTGCGGCCTGAAGGGCCTAAGTCTAAATCCCATTATAGCTCTGATACACTTGAGAAAGATAAAACTGCTGCAAAATGTTCACAAGCCTGAAATTGCTTAATATCAAAATGTTTTACATTGCAGGAAGAATCTACAATGTCCAAGAGGCAGAAGAAGAAATCCCCAGCAGTGGAGGAAGTACCAGCACCAGACACAGAAGAAAAAACTGAGTACATCTATGAAGACACCCAATGTGTCACGGGGGTTGAACCTGAATATAAATGGGGAGAAATATACAGGTTGATTTCCCACAGGGAAGTCCCAGACATGGGTCTAGAGGAAGCACCCATTTACACAAACATAGAAAAATCTGCCATTATGAAAGTTTCCACCAGGCCCGAGCTGTTTCCATGCCCGGAGGTGATGAGATGGGTTCTACCAAATACCAACCACAACTCAATGCTTATGTGTAATATCGAGGGCCATTGTTATGCCACCTTTAGCCCTGGGTATGTGGCCTTAGCTTACCACCTGCCAGAGCCTCAGCTCTTCCTAACAAATGACTGGCTGGACAACCTTATGATGGATTTTGTAGAAACCATGAAGAGGATGCTCTTGCCAGGGAAGCTATACCGACATAGAGCAACTGAAGAATATGACACAGCCAGTCTCAGACCTCCTTACAGATTCATAGCTCTAATGTTGAATAGGATCTTCGGGAGAGCCCATGGCAGACTATTCAAATTCGAGTGGATACCCCTCATGTTCTATGTTGCCACGGAAGGAACGATCTTCAACTGGGAAAGTATAGTATCAAGCAGTCTCTCCTCTTGTGTGGCTGCAGCTTTGGAAGGAGAAGCTAGGAAGACATCTGAGTTTTATATGAGCTCAATCCTGATAGATTGCATACTTTGTCACCAGTCTTTCCCCGGCCTCCAGTGTGTATGGGATAAAGACAAAATGCTCATATATGCATCCTACAAACCCCTAGGGGCTCATCTATATCACAGTCACTACAGAGAGGTCTGTGAGCAGTTCCTCATGCGATTATACAAGCTCATATTCCGGGGAGAATGTAATTGCATGTTAGAAGACGCTATGCAGGTCATTGGTGAATATGGAGATTACTTTCTGACTTAAAATGGTATGTATATCAGGATGTTTGGAGGGGCAAAGACCCCCTTTTTGCTGCCCAAATATGCTACAGATTATATAATCCACAAGGAGGCAGTCAGACAAGTATACATTGATGGAGTTGGTCACTTCTTGTTCCAGTACAAGAAGACTGCATATCCCCCCCTTCCATTTAAACTGGGAAATTATAAATTCACAAATGTAAAACAAGCGCCCGAGTTCATAGAAGAACTATGGAGGTTCTGCTTTGGCGAGATGACTTTTCGAAGGAATGATACTCATGGCAGAGTAGTAGAACACTGCAAGAAACACAAGGTGACCTACGAATACAGCCATTATTTTGATAGCGATGAATCGGTTTACAGAATGGCTCCAAATATGACAGAGCTCCGCAAGAGATTCAAACCTAAGCATTCCACCAAGGGTGGAAAAGGATCTGAGCAAGAGAAGGCTCAACAAGCTAAGGCTGAAGAAGCAGCCAGAAGAATAAGAGAAGAGGCTCAGAGGTTGGAAGAGGAGGCTGCAGAATGGATGCGAAAGGGAGAAGAAGAAAAGAGGAAAGTTGCCCAAGAAACAGCTGAACGAGCCAATGAAGCAGCCAGAGAAACAAAAGAAGCTGCTAAGCAAGCAGCCGAGGAAGCTCAGAGAAAGCTAGATGAAGAACTGGAAGAGCAGGAGGTCGAACAGATAAAGTTGATGCAACAGCAACCTCCCGAGGCGTCATCAGGGCTGAGTCAGGGAGATGAAACCCCCGAGATGTAGATCCCTCAAGTACCCACTACCATCGAAGCTGCTACCCCTATGATTCAACTGGTACCTTTCATACAGGAAAAAGGGGAAGAAGTCCCTGATTTCAGTACTGTTTATTATGATAGGGCTACTAAAAGAATCATGAGGAGAACAGATAAAAAGATAGAAGCAAAAGGAATGACTAGTAAGATGATATCAGATAAAGCTGTGATGGTAGGGACAGACGTAGATCCTAGGTTTACCATAAGTGCCGAGAAGGCAGCTATACATGCTTCAGAAGATAACATAGATCGAATGATGAATGAAATAGAATCTACCAAGAAAACCTCCTCTCAGCTGAAGGACACCCTGAGAAAGGAAAGAGAAGAGAGCAATAAACTCAAAACGAAATATGATCATGTTCTCAAAGAAATGGAGGCTACAAAGAGTGAAATCTACGCCATCCAGGTAGCAGCACATACACAGGAAACAACACAAGAATACCTGGAAAGAGCACAACAACAAATTCTAGACTTGAAGAATGAAAAAGAACAGATGAGGGCAAAGATAGAAGACCTAGAAGAGCAACAGACTATTATATACGAGTCCAATACTACATGTGTTAAAGAACTAAAAGAGCAACTAGAAGCAGCTAAACAACAGCAGGTTGATCTGCAGCCGATCAAAGAACACATCCAGGCCCAGAAAGCTAAGGTGCTGCACCTGCAAACTGTTCTAGGAGAAGAAAGATGTCAGATTCTCCAGGTGGATAGCCGATTAGAAGAAATCCTGGAGACTGCTTCTTACTTTGTTGATAGGTCACAAGATATCCTTGAAGTATTGACCACTAGGATGGCAAGGGCAGAGAAAGTTGAAGAATTCCCAGCAGGAATGTCAGACAAGAATAGACAAACCCTTTAGCGAGATTATGACTTGATGGAGTTCGCGATCACTACTACAGAGGACTTCAAGAAAACCGTCCAGAAAACAAAGGGACTGTGCACCGAATTTTTCAGGAGAGCCTTAGTCATTTACAACCGGTGTCAAGCAAAAGCTGAGCAAAGGCTACACGAGTTCCCAGATCATGAATCATTTATAGAAATGTTGCAGAAAAGACAACAAGAGGAAGAGGCCAAAGTACAATGCATCCAAGCCATTGATGAACAAACCCTGAAGATTGAAATAGGCCATACAGCCATTTGTTTGCAGCTCCTAGAAGAACAGGTGAGACTAAATGCAACCAGGGTCGAGGCCATCAAGAAAAAGGCTGAAAATTTATAGATTAATATCCAATTCTTGGAGCCCAGCTCTTTTGAAGATCTCGCTAGGGAAGCTGCAGCGTGGAAGAAGTTCCTAGAGAGTCAAGCGGGGCCCTCTTAGTGAGAAATCGGTCATTGTAATGTTGTAAAATATTTGTAAAAGTTTTTGGGAAAAGGGGAAGCGTTAGGAAGACCAAGGGTTGGGATGCCCAAAGGTCCCTTTGGGCAGCCCAACCATTTCTTGCATTTTGTATAAAAGTAGGAGACATAGATAATGAAAGGGCTTTTTCCCAGTAAGACTGGAGGACCTATTGTAAGAAGAACTACTTCCTTTTGCAATAAAGATTTTAGTTTGCCTGTTGGAGAAAGATATGTGAAGTTTCCAAATGTTAACAAATGGATGGCAGAAAGATGAACTACTTTGTTTTTCAGCTTGTGTCCACAAATCATGAGATCGTTCTAACTTCATGACCTATGTCTTGTTGAATGGTTTCTAATTCATTGTATGGAAAATTCACTCAGAGTAATGCTTGTGGCTCATATAACAGTTAGCTATCTGATTGCTAGAATATTTTATTGTTCATGTGTTGTAAACATAAATATCAGCTATCTGTAATTTGGTTTATTATACATGGAGATAATGCATTACTCATTAATAATCATTTTCTAGCTCCCCGGGGATATGTAGTTAGGTGTTTAGATAGTTATTTGTTTTACTTCATAGTTGCATATGTGGTTTAGATGTTCGAGAACCTAAGACGAGAGGTAAGAACCTGCGCAGCACATTGTGACATTCCTTACATTTTTATCACTCTGCATGTTTAAGATAGGCATGTGCATTGCATACATTAAGTCAAAATACAAATTCCGGTGGACCGGGCCGTAACCGGTAAATCCTTGTAGTTACTTTGACCTACGGTAGCCGGAACGTAACCCGGACGGATTCCCTATTCCAAACATTCAACGGGCTAGTTGGGAACGTTGATTGGGGAGAATCCCTTTCTGTTGTCGCCTTCGAATTTCCAGGCCTCAACAGTTTTTGGCGCTAGAAGGAGGGCCGCCAGTAAAAGGCTGGCCGTGGAATTTGATTTCCTGAGACTATCCTACCAGCAGATGTTTAAAGTTCAATCTAACTCAGTTTTGAAGCTTCCGGTTCTATCCTTGAAACCCTGTTTCTCCTAGTGTTACTTGCTTACTTTTGCTCATGGCTGGTAATCAACCTAACCCTTTGCCAGCATGGAGAGCTAGGTCACCTCTAAACTTAACTCCTCCTTTGCATGACCTACCTCAAGCCTTTGACAAGATTTTTCCCAAGTTTGACCCTGCAGATAACATTGATGTAGATGATCACCTTCAAAGCTTTTACCTAGCGTTAGAGGGGCTAAGGGTTGGAGAGTATGAAGATGTGGTGTGTAGACTTTTTCCTCATACTCTAAAAGGAGCAGCAGCATCCTGGTACTTTGGACTACCTGCAAACTCCATTCCTAATTGGGACATTTTTGAAAGGATTTTCAGGAGGAATTATACCGCCCAGAAGACACATGCCTCATTGATAAAAGGTCTGGTTTCGTTAAGAAAAGAAAAGAACGAAAAGGTACATAGTTTCACTTAGAGATTCTCGTTGTACTTAAAAAAAAATTCTGCTATTGACATACCTTCAGACAAATTTATATTTGAGTATTATACCTCAGCCCTAGGCCCTGAGTTGGCCATGTTTGCCAAGATGAAACTCAAGCCCACGCTGGTAGAAACCTACCAAGAGGTAGAGAGAGTCGAGGATGAAAGTGAGAGTATAGAGGACTATCCTGGCTCATTTGAGGATAAGACCACTGTAGGAAAAATCTCACTGCTGTCCAAATCTAAAGAAGATCAACCACACGATTATCATGAAATGATGAAAGCGCTTCAGAAAATGTCCAACCGAATCATAGATCTGGAAAAGGAGAGGGGCACTCAAAAAACCAATAAGCCATACTATCCAAAGAAGGAAGATAACAACCAATGGCAAGTCCCCCCTCCCAATTTGGCATCAATTAACATAACAGAGGTAGGAGGGGATGATTTCTGTACCCTTCACCAACTACCCCACTCTGAGAAGAAATGTCCTCAATGGATACAATCAATGACACGGGTGATGAATAAGTTGTTGGACCCAGAGTTGACTAGAGACAGTAGCAAGGAGGTAAAAGAAAAACAGACCGTAGAAAAGACAGAGGATGATACTATGTTCTCATGGAATGGAGTGTCACTGTTTAACACTTAAGAAAATGCTCTCAAATCACAGCATACATGTAAAACCACAGAAGATAAGAACTTAGCAAACAATGACAACGCAAAACTCTCAAAAGTTCAAGAGTTGCAGGGGAAAAGCGAGAGGCAGGATAATGTAAAGGCTAGAAATGACATACCTCAAGATACCACTTGCAAACAGGAAATAGAGCCACGCATTAAACCTGCCAAATCATTGGAAGATGATGAGGAGGGAAGAACTGGAAAACTTAAAGAGGAGCTTCCCACAAAGAACCAACCTATGGAAGAAAAGATTGAATTGATTAAGACAAAGAAAACCAGCGCTCCACCTTTCCTTGTGACCCTTGAAATCCTCAACCATAAGGTACA
>LPNX010775087.1:75456-97596 GCA_001517045.1 Pseudotsuga menziesii
GAAAGACATTCAGCCTGGGCTCCTTCAACTCCCTCAGGCTAAAAGAAATGATTGCAGAATTTTAGATATGGGTTCCATCTCAATAACTGCACTGCTGGACCATGGTTAGACAATTCAGGTTTGAAGTCCAGCTCATTCCTAGTTCTTTAGATTTGAAATTTTTAGGAATGGGCGAATTTTTGTTTTGATGTTTTCTTTTGTACATAAATAAATTGCCTTGTTTTCTTGTTACTCGATGTTTTTTTTTAGTATTTTAATGATTGCTTTCGTTCATTATTTGCTTTACTGCTATTTTCTTATAGTCTGCTAGTTTTTCGTATTTTTTGAATAAGAGGCAAACTTTTGGATGCAAGGAGAACTTCAGGGCTCTGTATTAACTAAAATTCTGAGCAAAAGACTGGGCTCTAAAGAATGTCTTCTATTATTTGTATTCCTAACTGGCAATGCATTCATTCGAAGTCTCACTTAATCCCTGTAAATACCTCAGCAGTGAGAAGGTCTGGAATACTATCTGGGGACTCCATCCACTTCACACTTCAAATACCCCAAGGTAGTCACAGTAAAAGACACACGGAAAGGAAGTAGAGTGAAATAGTTTATCATATATAAATGATCCCATGCCATAAATTAAGAAAGGAGCTAAAAGCTCCTAAGAGTCAATACTCCTGAAAGAAGCAAGACATATCAAAGCAAAGCTCGAAAAATATTAAAACATGAAGGACCAAATGGCCACAAGATCCTCTCCGTCCGTGAATTGAAGTATGAAATATATCATTCACACAAAAGGACACTATGGGATAGAGGATCCTGAATTGAAATTCAGTAAGAAAGGCCTGCAGGAGGATTCATATCAAATGAAATAAAGTTCTAAAGGTACGAAACTACAAATAGGCATGAGAATGAGGAACAAAAGGGTAATACTGTTCACTATCTGTCACAATCCTGTGTTGTCCAAACTATAACTACCAAAGGGCAGATAAAATAAAACTCATCCTTTGGCCTCCAGAGAGTTATTCAGACCTAAAACACTACTAAGGTTACCTTTTCCCGAGGAAAGGGACTTCTTATAAGTAACATGATGCATAATCTGGTTGGCTTGGGAATGCAGACAGCTAAAAGAGTTCAGTTTTATTCAGACAATTTCAAACTTAGAAAGAAAGTTAATTCAGAGATCTGGAATTCACCAGGTAGTCGCCAATTGTTGCAGCCGCAACATTTTCCCAAATTTCTAAAATTTTGGGACCCCCCTTTTCTACTTTGAATTAGTTGGTTCTTTTCTGGATTACAGCCTCTTGATTTTTGGCTTATGGATTTTGAAGCATTTTTGGTTGCTGTTCATCGATTGGTTTTCTCCTCATCACATGTTCTGAAGATTTCGTGCCTTAAAGATTTTCTCTTGAGTTGATTTCATTGTCGCTTGGCCCATTTCTTCAAAGCCTTGATCAATCGGGAGTTAAGTTTTTGTCTATTTTTTCCATTGTGGGCGTCTCGTTAACCTTCCTCCCCTGCCGTTGCGGATCGTTTTCAAGTCTTGGACTTTTGTTTTGCCCCGACCGTTTCGGGTGAGTTTGGAATCCTCCGACCGTAGCGCGTGATTTTTTACTCTCCGACGTGGCGGACGGGTTTTGGTTCTCCTCCGTTTCGGACGGGTTTTGATTCTTCTTCGAAGGAATGGGAAGTTGTCCTCGTCCGACGTTTCGGGAGGTTTGTTGATCTCCCCTTCCGACGTTGCAGACTGTTTCCGGAAGGGGGACTTTATATGACGCTCCGATGTTTTGTTGTCGCCCGGCGGTATAGCGGAACGATTGACCATATCTTGCTCCGACGTTGTGGAGGGGTCCGGAATTTTGTGTCCGCCGACGCCCGACGATGGTGATTCAAATGTTATATTTAGCCGTCGCAGGTGAGTAAGTATAGGAAGTTGTCCGCCATTGCGGAGGGAAGAAAGTTCTCATCGCCCGACACAGTTTCAGTTCGCGCCCGATAGATTTTTTTCTCGCCCGACACAGTTTCAGGAAGCTCAGAGAAAGCTAGATGAAGAACTGCAAGAGCAGGAGGTCGTATAGATAAAGTTGATGCAACAGCAAGCTCCCGAGGCGTCATCAGGGCTGAGTCAGGGAGATGTAAACCCCGAGATGCAGATCCCTCAAGTACCCACTACCATTGAAGCTACTACCCCTATGATTCAGCTGGTATCTTTTGTACAGGAAAAAGGGGAAGAAGTCCCTGATTTTAGTACTGTTTATTATGATAGGGCTACTAAAAGAATCATGAGGAGAACAGAGAAAAAGATAGAAGCAAAAGGAATGACTAGCAAGATGATATCAGATAAAGCTGTGATGGTAGGGATAGACGTAGATCCGAGGTTTACCATAAGTGCCAGGAAGGCAGCCATACATGCTTCAGAAGATAACATAGATCGAATGATGAATGAAATAGAATCTACCAAGAAAACCTCCTCTCAGCTGAAGGACACCCTGAGAAAGGAAAGAGAAGAGAGCAATAAACTCAAAAGGAAATATGATCATGTGCTCAGAGAAATGGAGGCTACAAAGAGTGAAATCTACGCCATCCAGGTAGCAGCACATACACAGGAAACAACACAAGAAGCCCTGGAAAGAGCACAGCAAGAAATTCTAGACATGAAGAATGAAAAAGAACAGATGAGGGAAAAGATAGAAGACCTAGAAGAGCAATAGACTATTATATACGAGTCCAATACTGCATGTGTTAAAGAACTAAAAGAGCAACTAGAAGCATCTAAACAATAGCAGGTTGATCTGCAGCCGATCAAAGAGCACATCCAGGCCCAGAAAGCTAAGGTGCTGCACCTGCAAACTGTTCTAGCAGAAGAAAGATGTCAGATTCTCCAGGTGGATAGCCGATTAGAAGAAATCCTGGAGACTGCTTCTTACTTTGTTGATAGGTCACAAGATATCCTTGAAGTATTGACCACTAGGATGGCAAGGGCAGAGAAAGGTGAAGAAGTCCCAGCAGGACTGTCAGACAAGAATAGACAAACCCTTCAGCGAGATTATGACTTGATGGAGCTCGCTATCACTACTACAGAGGACTTCAAGAAAACCGTCCAGAAAACAAAGGGACTGTGCACTGAATTTTTTAGGAGAGCCTTAGTCATTTACAACCGGTGTCAAGCAAAAGCTGAGCAAAGGCTACACGAGTTCCCAGATCATGACTCATTTATAGAAATGTTGCATAAAAGACAACAAGAGGAAGAGGCCAAAGTAAAATGCATCCAAGCCATTGATGAACAAACCTGAAGATTGAAATAGGCCATACAGCCGTTTGTTTGCAGCTCCTAGAAGAGCAGGTGAGACTAAATGCAACCAGGGTCGAGGCCATCAAGAAAAAGGCTGAAAAGTTTGAGATTAATATCCAATTCTTGGAGCCCAGCTCTTTTGAATATCTCGCCAGGGAAGCTGCAGCGTGGAAGAAGTTCCTAGAGAGTCAAGTGGGGCCCTCTTAGTGAGAAATCGGTCATTGTAATGTTGTAAAATATTTGTAAAAGTTTTTGGGAAAAGGGGAAGCGTTAGGAAGACCAAGGGTTGGGATGCCCAAAGGTCCCTTTGGGCAGCCCAACCATTTCTTGCATTTTGTATAAAAGTAGGAGACATAGATAATGAAAGGGCTTTTTCCCAGTAAGACTGGAGGACCTATTGTAAGAAGAACTACTTCCTTTTGCAATAAAGATTTTAGTTTTCCTGTTTGAGAAAGATATGTGAAGTTTCCAAATGTTAACAAATGGATGGCGGAAAGATGAACTACTTTGTTTTTTAGCTTGTGTCCACAAATCGTGAGATCGTTCTAACTTCATGACCTATGTCTTGTTGAATGGTTTCTGATTCATTGTATGGAAAATTCACTCAGAGTAATTCTTGTGGCTCATATAACAGTTAGCAATCTGATTGTTAGAATATTTTATTGTTCATGTGTTGTAAACATAAATATCAGCTATCTGTAATTTGGTTTATTATACATGGAGATAATGCATTACTCATTAATAATCATTTTCTAGCTCCCCGGGGATAGGTAGTTAGGTGTTTAGATAGTTATTTGTTTTACTTCATAGTTGCATATGTGGTTTAGATGTTCGAGAACCTAAGACGAGAGGTAAGAACCTGCGCAGCACATTGTGACGTTCCTTACATTTTTATCACCCTGCATGTTTAAGATAGGCATGTGCATTGCATACATTAAGTCAAAATACAAATTCCAATGGACCAGGCCGCAACCGGTAAACCCTTGTAGTTACTTTGACCTACGGTAGCCGGACCGTAATCCGGACAGATTCCCTATTCCAAACAGTCAACGGGCTAGTTGGGAACGTTGATTGGGGAGAATCCCTTTCTGTTGTCACCTGCGAATTTCTAGGCCTCAACACATAGCTAAAGTCAAGGTGAAATGGTCATAAGGAAATGCATAATGCAAGCGGATGTGTGGTCGTAACCTATATGCCAGTTTGAAATTATAGTTTCCATGGGCATGAATGAGTCAAAGCCTTGGAGAGAGTGTACAAAAAATGGACCCTACATTACAACAATATTAGTCCAAAACAGCTAGAAACAGTTACTAAGGAATCCAAACTCTAGGCGACAGGGAGGATTGATCATGACAACTGCATTCAAAAGAAATAGTGCAATGGACAATGGGACATAAGAAGGAATGTAAGGTGTAGATCCAATGTTCATGTATCCATTACCACCCCCGTGACAGTGAACACTAGTGTTAATACGATAAGAATGGAGTGCAAATCCTTGCCAAATGAAGTAGAGAATGGAATATGACTACTCCCAAATATATGAGCAAGGTAAGGGGTTGTGGTGCCCCCTAGTAGAACACCAGGGTCCGCACTAGGACCTGGAGTGAGTGACGGGATAATAGTAGTGATATCAGGCATGCCAAATATAAAAGCAACCGAACTCAAGAGAACATAAATTTACTCAAGTAACCGCGATCCCAAAATCCAACTAGCACACGAAGAGCATACTCCTAAGAAAATATACATCCAGAATGTAAGCAAGCCAAGGGGAGGATAAATGGGCTCCTGAATGCAATAGGTATGTCTTACCTAGGAGAGGCTCGAGACTCCCATACAATACAAGTGAAGGTGTGTAACCAATTATAGTGGCCCTCAGCTTCAATGCATAAAGAGACTACGTTGTTCGACCCCTACCTCGCCAGGACACTCATAGAATAAACTCTGCAAGTACCCCCTACGATACCTAGGTAAGGAAACTAACATCACCCCAATATAACCAATGCTTAGGTGGATAGTCATAGGTGATATCTATCGTATGGGAAGGGTAACAAACCTTGAAGCTCAAAAGCACCATCTGGTACCTCAAAAGCCCCCAGATATGAATAAGATCCTGGAAATATCTTCAGCGCTCACAGAAAGTGGCCAGGGGCTATCCCAACACTGATCATGCACGTTTCCTCGTGATTAACTCTTGTGTAAGAGGATCCTCCTGAGAATACTAATTATACCAAGGATCTCACTCTTTCACCTAGACAAACACCTACTTGTGTTTTTAGTAGTCTTGGCGAATCAACTCACAATGAACTATTCCAAGACTCTAAAATCTAATCTTGTTGATGTACCCTATCAAAGAAAAATGTGTAATTCATTTTAAATTAAGGGTTGATTTTAGTGGATGTGACTACTAAAAGGAAATGACCATGCAACCAATGGAGTTATGACTTAGCAATGAAAGTAAATGTGCATACCTAACAAACAATGCCAAGTGCAATTTTGTTTAAATGAGAAAATGGGGTATGCCACTACATGAAATGCAAAAATTTGCATTCCCTTCTGAATTTCATTGCAATCCTTCCCATACGAAATCCTAAACATAAATCTCATCCAAGCAATCTAATGCAAGTACCTCCTAAAATCCATATGTGAAATGCAAATAAGAATGCAATATTTATTTTGTATTTTCAATAGAAAAGAATGAAAATGTAAGAAAAGTCATTAAAAATATCAGTCTTTCTAGCAAGCATTAAACACAATCCAAGAAAGACATCGAGACAACAAGACTAATGCAATAATGACAAAACAAACAAGGAGATAAATGACTAAAACTACTTTCGAAGAAAAATCAATGAAAAAGCGGTCTTTGGTCACAAAAGAAGCAGTCAATAGACAACATTAGTACCTAGGAATACCCAACCACACTCACAACACACTGAACAAATTCCCACATCAAACTTAATAAAAAAAAGGGAGGATGTACGTGACTGTTCAAAGAACAATAGCATATGTACACGAATTTTAGCCAAAAACATGCATGTATACGTGACTTTTAGCCAAGAAACCTGCGTATACAGATAAGAAAGTGGTAAAAAGTAGGCCAAGTGTCAAACCACACTAGTGGAGTGTCAATGGATGAACATACTACTAAATGCGACACACAAATGAGGAGAAATAGAGAGCAAGTCAAGCACATTGTGCCCCCAAACCCCAAAGAAAAACAAGGAACATCCCCAGTGGAGTCGTCAATTCTGTTATGGAGAGAAACTTCCTATGGCTTGGGGTGTATCACAACAGAATGAATGACACCAAAAATGAATCCTTTCCAATATACAAGAGAAATAAATACATCTAACACTAAGGGATATGATTGTACCTTATTCTGGGCGGTTGATGTAGATCTCCGTTGATTTTTTCCAACCATGCTTCTATTCATAATTCACTCTTGACAACAGCAAACAAGACAAGCATGCTATATATTCAAGTGTTTGGACTACTCTAGCATATATAATCGATCATGTATAAGTAAATAAATACATCCATGGATACAATATTCATATTTATTCACATGTATTGGACAAGAAATGGATATTTCTATTAATAAAAATAGAGATACAATAGTGACAACCTCTGTCAGCACTTCTTCAAACCCAAGTCCTCCACCTGGGCCTCCACCACTTCATCTCTCCATCTCTCAATGGAAAGCTTACAAAGCAAAGACAAGATTGAGAAGAGCAGTACTGTGTGCTCCAAAGGTACAAAGGAATGCACACTCAAGCATAAACAAGTGAGGCAACAATATACTATAGTTTTTTTGCTCTCTAATTTCTCCTCTTTCAATGTATCCAAGAGGCTCAATATATAACACTCCAAATAGGCAATGGAGGGTCGAGTCTGAGCGTTCTCAAGGCATATGGAAGGCCAAGAGTCAAGATATTCGGGACTCTATGAGGAAAACTGTAAAAACTTTTGACTTTATGTACATTTCCTAATGTACACAGGTTTTGGCTCAAAAGTTCTATATACATGCAAGTATAGCTTTACATTAGGGGAATTTTGAGGTAAAAATGAGCCTTAAAACAAAAAATGTACTATCAAAATCCACTTTAAAAGAACCAATCACATTCTAGAGGATGACATCGTCTATAATAGTTGATGTGACATTGGTTGAGTTAAGGATGCTTATTTGTCAAATTGTAAATGGTGAGTGAAAACCCATAGTTAACTATATCAATGTTGTAAGTAAAGTACTCATTATGAAAATAGTACTCATACATTATTTTTGAATATAATATAAATGTACTAAAATAGTCTTAAAGTACTTAGAAAGAAAAATACTCTTTATATTTCAATATAAAATAAATTACAAATACCAAAAAACTAAATATTTTATTTAAATGTAATTACTTTTTATATTTTAATATAAAATAAATTACAAATACCAAAAAAGTTAATGCTCTATTCAAAATTAAAATTATGTAATTACTTTTTCAATATTTAAAATATATATGTCAAATCTTTATTTAAAATCAAAATAATTTAACATCTTATAATAAACCAATTTGATCTTATAATTAAAAAAAATTGACGATTAATAGTTTTTGTTTTTTAAATACTTAATATATATAATAATCTATTATAATTATTATTTAAATATAAAAAATACAGTTATTTATTTTATAAAAATAAAATAAAATATTATAATAAATTACTATATATTTTCATCTTGTTGAATTTTAATATTAATATTATTTTTTTTAAAAACTTAGGTATTATTCAAGGTTTATATTTTACTATCACATTTTAACCTTTGAAACAGATGCATCTATACCAACATAAATTATACATCTTACATTCAAATTACAAAACTAAATACATGCATAAGACTTTAATGTAGCAATTTAAATGAACTATTATATCATAATAAGATATTATATTATTATAATTTTTATTACATATAATCTCATTATAATGTTTATTATATATAATCTCATTTGTTTAATATTAACTCAACCTTTTAGTGGTAAACATTTATGTACTATTCCTTCATCTCAATATTAACACTTTTTTTTTTAATTTATTTAATAATGTTATTAATTATTGCATTAAAAATGATATGTGATATACATAATATATATCATAAGAAACTATTAAAAATGAGTTTACACGTGTTTTAAGCTATATTAAAAAGATGAAAAATAAATTTAAAAAATGTATTTTTTTTTTAATTTATAGTTTTATAGTTATATTTTAAAATTAATTTTTATTTTTAATATATATAAGAAATGACAATTTATTCATTTAAATTTAACTTTATGTTTAAAATTTGAAATTATAAATACATGATTTATAAACATATTTTGAATATTGAAGAAATAACTTATGTTTTAAATTTCAAAATTAATATATTTTATTTTATGAGTACATTACTTTATAAGTACATTCATCATATTATATTCAAAAATAATTTATATACTCAAAAGTAGTGTCCTTTTAGTCATATCAAAAATGATTTTTTTATTAGTTTATTTTATACATATTTTCAATTTAATTTAACTAATTTATGTACTCAAAAGTACTTTACTTTTAATCATATCAAAGATGATTTTTTTATTGGTTTTATTTTAGACATCTTTTCAATTTAACTTAACCATAGTTACATTGATTATAGTGTAAGAGACGAGTTGTATATATACCTTCCCCACAAAATGCCTAACTCATAATATTTTATTATATCTCTTATGAGGCCCATTTAAGACCTCAAAATTTTCCTAATGAAAGTCGCGTATAGGCATAAATAGGTGTTTTTTGGAAATAATCTTAGAACATCAAAGTATAATATTTGAAACGGTGCTCCAAGGAGTCTGCAGAGAGACATGGAAGGCCATAAATATGTGATCAACCAGGTGTGGTAAAATCATCTATAACAGGGATACCCAAGGAAATCATCTCAGACCGAGACACGAAGTTTATCAAAAAAATTTGGAGATCCTTATTCTCTGGATTAGAGACGTAGTTAAACTTTAGTACTTCTTACCACCCGCAGAAGGACGGGCAGACCAAACGGGTAACCCATATTTTGGAAGTCATGCTTAGGATATATGTTATAAACAACCCCACCAAGTGGGAGGATTATGTGTAACTCATAGAATTTTTGTATAACAACGGATACGAGACCTTCACCAAGATGAGTCCCTAAGAGGTACTCTATGGTTAGAAGTGTAGAACACTATTTACTTGGGATATCCCAGTGGTCCGGCTCATGTTAGGGACCGATTTACTAAAAGACTTGGAACAATTGGTCACCAAAGTCCAACAGAACCTTGAAGAAGCGTAAGACCTCCAGAATAGTTACCCGGATAAGAAAAGAAAACATAAATATTATCAAATTGGTGAACATGTTTACTTAAAAGTAAAAGAAAAGAGAAGCTCATCGAGATTGTGAAGGTTCGAAAAGTTGGAACCAATATTTTTTCAACCCTTCGAGATACTGGCCAAGAGAGGGCCAATGGCTTATGAATTAGCCTTGCTCATATAAAAGTTCATAATTTTTTCCATGCATCCTTATTGAAGAAATATGTATATAATACTAAACATGTTATTGATTGGTCCTTGCTACAGTTATAACCTAAAGGGGAGTTTGTACCCTAACCCCTTCATATTTTGGATAAGAGAGAAGTGCATCTCAGGAGGCACACTATAGTCTAGTTGAAAGTGCAATGGAATCACTTTGAAGCCGATGAGACTACTTGGGAGAATGAAGCCACCATGAGAGAGGCTTACCCCGCCTTACTTCATGATTTCATTCCTAGTTCCTAGAATACTAGGGACTGTGTTGTTCTAAGAGGGGAGGGATCATGTAATATTTTGAATTTTGACCTAACACTAATGGGAATAAGCCCCATTGCATGTGATATTGATTTGATGTTTATATTTTGTATATTGGGCATAAGACCCCACTGCACATGAGTATGATGATTTGTTAGATATATTGGGCATAAGCCAATGCATATATTTTTATTTAGCCTGTATACGATTGTATGTGTTGGGCGTGGACCCTAAACCACATGATTGATGATATTTTGTGTTGAGCACGATCTTTGGAGCACATGAGTGATTTGATGTTTGAGTTGAGCGCAATCTCTTGAGCACATGAGTGATTTGATGTTTGTGTTGAGCGCAAGCTCTGTAGTGCATGAGTGTTTTGATGTTGTGTTGAGTGCCGGCTCCGAAGCGCGAGAGTTAGGAAATGTTTGTGTTGAGAATAAGCTCTGAAGAACATAAAATATAAGAATTGGAAGTGTTGGGAATCATCCCTGGAGCATTCCAAATTGATGTTGAGCATAAGCTCTGGAATATTGGATCCTTGGCCATTGTATCCCTAGGTGTATTATACAAGTACATCCTAGCATTAGTGTTGAGCGAGAGGCTCTCAAATTGCACTAAGTGTAACTCCCAGTTTTTAGCATTGAGTGTGGGCTCTGAATAACGCTACGAGTTACTGAAAATTAATATTGTTGAGTGAAAATGATTTTGATATACACCGACCTCATCTTACTTATTTTTAAGTTGATTAACTGAAAATTTTAAATTCTACTTCTCATCAAAGTACTGAAGAACTACCACGATATATGAGGTAATCCAACATGCAAGGAGGTTTAGAGATTCCTAACTTAGTTGCCCAACCTTACCTGAAGGCCTTAATAAAAGAAATGATTATAAGTTAATGAAAGTACCATGTGATTGGGACCATTCTATATGATACATAATGTAAAAGTTAACAATGATATATGTATATATGTAGTTCATATATGTTATGAATAAAAGAGTAATTATATGTATTAATTATAGATAAATAATAGTAACTATAAATAATAAATAAAAAAGCTATGTATTATTATTTACTAAAATAGGAACTAGTCAAAGAGTTCCTAAGATTAAGTTAAATAAATAGTAATTTTACATAAATCAAGTAAAAGATTACTTCAAGAAAATAAATGATTCTTGATCTAACTGAAATTTAACTACCACTTTTCCAAAAAAAATGTCTATAAAGACCCAATCCAAAGAAAGGCTTGGGGTTCCCATTCTATTCTACCTCATCATTATTCTCCTAAGAATTTTGGAGAGCATTTCCAAAAGCAAAGAAATCTAATATAGAACCTGATATTCTAGATAGGTGAAGCCTTACCTTTAGGAGCTCTAGACTACTTGCATGTTGGAACCAGCTCAGGGGGATCCAGATTGAAACAACAAACAGTTTTGGGTCATGGTTGGGTGGACCGTGGTAGTTCCCAAGTTATTCGGTTGATGAATTTGTGGTCAGAATTGTCTAAAGTTCTTATTGATTATGTGTGTTTAAGTGTGCTGGGTTCTATCCATTGATAAACTACAAAATACACGTATGAGGTTTTTACCTTCTCTAAGTTCTTACAGATTTTTCTAATTAGGGTTTATATTATGTATTGGAATTCTACACATTGAATGCATGCTTCATCTAGGGTTCCATTTTTTTTATAGAAACTTAGTCTAAACTATTTCTGTATAAAACTCCAAGGATAAATTTTATATTACAAGTGGATTTATTTGTTTAAAATTAAACTCAACCATTATTTCGTAGATAGAAATTTATAGTTTAAATTCTCTTAGTATTGATTTAAACAAAGTTCTAGAATGATTTAAATTCTCAAAAAAGTATCCTAGATTTAAACCCTAGTTATTAAGATAACTAGCTACTAGATTCTGCTCAAACATTAATGTAAAGTTAAAACCAAATATTTCGTAAAACTAGGTAAAGTAAACCGTAATAGTAATTTTTAACTAAAACATTATTAATAACTCTGCATCACAACATTGAAATAAACCATTTATAATTTATAATTATATAGACCAGAGATCCAATCTCTGAACTCATCAATTTAAACCATGTCCAAAACATTTAGAAACAACTAATATCTACATTTAATGAAATCAACAAAACTAAGATCGAATCTCTTAACATGAAACCAATTCGATAATGCTGGTAGATTTCATATTGCCAGAAATGCTTTTATTTCCACCTTCTAATTATTTATAAACATCAATGATTATACCAACCAACACATTAAATAAACACTACAAACCATACTATGGAAAAATTATAACATTTCTAAGTATCGTTAACCCAATCTAGCCATCGAATCCTATCCAAGATTGGCTGCGGGCCTTTATATATGCATTTTATAGTTTATACATCAAATATTTAAACCAAACCATCCATTGAATCCTGGGAAGGATTGGTTGTAGGTCTTTACTCCATTACATACAAATCAAACGCTAACAATAAATCGAAATAAACCATTTAAAAATAAATACAGAGTCATTCCCTACGCATTGCGCTAAGTGGAATCCCACCAACTAAACCATAAACTCACATTATCAAAGAAGGAGGTATGTCCTTACACCTCGTCCCTTACAAATCAATTATATCCAGAATCGAATGCTATGAAATTCCAAAAAACAATTAACAAACCATAAGTCCATCTAATTATCTTCCAACCCATGATCGAATCCTGTAGGATTAAACAAACAACACCATGCACTATGAATTACAAATTAAGGGTTTTTCTTCTCGGGATTCCCAAAAGGAATTTAATTATAACCAAATGTATAAACAAATATGATATAGAGCTACACTCTTTACATCAAATTAACAATCACAATCTAAAAATATAAATACATTCTTATAAGTAAACCTAGGCTACATATCCACGCCAAAATATGAGCTAAGCTTCATGCTTACGACTGCAAGGTAAACCCAACCACATTACTAAAAAACCAATGTATCCACGTTATTCACCACAGACTACTACCTTAAGAAAAAAATACACAGTCTAATCACGATTGGTGCCATTACAAGAAATGGCATTGTAAATACAAATAAACACATCATAAGAATAAACAAAGAGTCATTACCCAAACAGAGCTTCCATTAAGTTAAATAAAACCCATTACAGGTCGTTGCAAAATGATAAATCCATACACAGATATGCACCAAGATATTTACAGTCAACCTTTATCCAAAAAATTTACATATGGAAAATCCATGGAAATAATACACAGTTGCATCATTAAATGCAAAGAAACTATGAAAACCCCAACCAATGAAACAACTAAACAATGCATTTCCCTACCCAAAGCTTGAATCATCTGCTAAAACACATAGTAGTGTAAAGGCCATTGCCAATTTCGGGGATTACCTGGATATTGGTTGCGCAACAAACCTATGGCACCTCCCTCAATCCACATTGTGTGCCACGCCTTTCCCACCTGCACAAACCTAAAACAAATATCAGAAGTATGCATTGTGAAGCTCAAAAACTAAACAAACAATACAAGTGTAGACAAATGCCATTACTTACCTATCTAAGAGTGTGGATGCTTGCTGGTAGCGCAACATTGAGAAGCGCAACTTGTACCAAGAGCACGAGACCACCATCACCTCCACCATAACTAAAACAACCAAATGAATCAGATACAAACCCTACGCATCACTTATGGCATTCTTCCCTTGCTTCCAAAGGTGCAATAAATTCACCATCCTATCCACCACTATGACATAAATCAAAACCCACATTGGTATAGTATGTGTTCACGTCGTATGCACCATTGCATACCCAACACTATCGCATAAGTCTTAAACCCTCCAACTTCATGCTATCCCAAGTTTCGATGGCATATGCTTAGGCCATAAACATAAACCCACTATATCATATAGTTCAAAGCATATATTACAATGCATATAAGGTTTCAAACCTTATAGGGTGAATCCATGAAGATGGGTGTCTATTTTGGGGGGTCTTATGAGAAAATAAATTTGATCTTTTCATGTTTCTCAACTTTGGGGAAATAAAAGTGATATTTTCGTTTAGAATTTCACTTTCAAGTAAAAACAAAACTTTCAGAGAATTATGTTAGATTTCTATTCATAATTTTTTTAATTTTTTTTTATTGAGATTTGATATGTCGTTTCGGAAAATGTTTGACAGTGTGTCTTTATAAAATGAAAGGACTAAAAAATAGACATGTTTGGTTGTGCCACTAAAATCATTGTTAAACTTGTGTTTCGCAAAAAAAAAAATGTTATGACAATCTACACACAATATACTATTGCGATGACTATAAATTTGTAACCAACGGATCTATACACTAATTATAATATTTATTTGAATTCGATCAATGGGGAAACCTTGTCGATTTTCAACATGTGTTTGGTTGCGCCACTTTTCTCGCAATTGACTATAAAAATTAAAAGTCTACAAATACCCTTTTGAATTAGACACTCCAATTAAGCGTACCATATTTGTTTCAATTTTTTAGGTGGTGTATTTGTAAAGTTATATATTTTTCATTTCACCGCATGTTGAAAGAGATGAGACAAAACTCGACACATGTTAAGAAACAAAAACAAAAAAATAGCGGATCTCACCTATACACAACAAAATCTATACCTACGGAAAGTATATTCAATGACAAAACTAATGGTATCAACTCCGACAGTCGATTTGTAGTGTAAGGCATCCATTTTACCTTTCAAAAATGGAGAAACCTGAAAATTTTGCAGGTTTCTGGTCTCAAAGGTTATTTGGTTGAACAATTATTCAGCCGAAAAATGGTTCAACCAAACAATTATTCGGCCGAACAATGTTTTTCCGTTACGGAACCGTTATTTACAATGCAAACGGAAAAAAAAAAAAAAAAATCGTCGGCTGGAAAAACTTTCGTCTGTCGAATTTTTTTTTAGCTTGCTTTTTTCTAATTATCTACCATCAATGGTTGGTTATCTATTCATCAACTATAATTTATCCATTCACGACAGTAAAAAATAGTAATACATTACAATTTATCATATTACTAACACACCCACGAACAAAACATGTACTCTTCAAGAAGATACACTAGGTTTAATATATCCCTTGTCTATAGCAACTTATGTAATTGTATTGTTCATTTCGTTAATTCTGGGATACTCTCATGATATGGAGCTCATGATACTAGTGTTGAAAAATACATTAGATCTATGTTAAAATCTAAATATCTTTTAGGTGGTAATACTGATATCTTATCACAAAATACAACTTCAAATTCCTTTAAAATAAGAAATTGTTCTAATTCCATTTTTTATTTTTTGGGTTCAAATTCTTTAATTTTGATGCCATAAAGTTGACACCCTCTCCTAATACATTTTTTACATTGTAGTGCTGAAATTTTTCATGTAGATAAAGGTCTATAAATTTCATTCATTGTATGATACTTATCTTCATCATCCACACTACTAAAATTTTTATGCAAATAGTCGATAACATCTTTATGAGATTTTAGCCAATCCATACCTATCAAAATGTCATAGGATCCTAGGAGAAGTATATTTAAATTAACGAAGGTATCCAAGTCATTAAAACCTAATAACAAATCTTTAACTATCTCCGTAAATTTCATTTTTACCTTTGTCGCCAGCTATACCAACCATGCATTTTTTTGTTTTTCCTTAGTAAGTTTACACTTTTCAACTACTTTTGATGCAATGTAACTTAAACGGTGGATTGATGGTCCACCTGCTGATATTCCAAAGAAAAATTAACTATAGAGATATTCCTGGCTACACTAGTACAAGTGATCAATTTTGCCACGGCAAAACGTGGAAATATCTACGGAAAAGCGTGGATATTGCCACGTCTAAGTGTTTTTTTTCCGTGGAAACAATTTCATCACAATAGAGACGACCCCTAATTTGCATTGCAAGAGAGACAATGTTCTATATTTCGTTAGATGTCTAAGCCGTCGCTATATCCACGCCTTGCCGTCTCTGTATCCACGCCTGGTCGTCGCTGTATCCACGCCTTGCCGTCGCTATATCCACGCCTTTCCGTCGATGTATCCACGCCTTGCCGTCGCTATATCCACACTTTGTATAAGTTTAAAAAAAAAAATGCAAACCCCAGGAATTGCGACGGGCAGACTAGGCAAAGTTGCTGTGATTTTTCCTTCTTCATTGATCTGGAGATCCGCATTCCATATTTGGTAGAGAATATGAAGTCAGTGTGGTCTTAAAAAGAAAAGATTGAAAGCCAGATCACACAGTAAATGGCCATACTGGGGGAAGCTATAACTCCTAAAAATGTCATGCATGACAACTAGATTTCTCATTATCTAGTGCCTTAATAGTACAAACTACATCTTGAACACCATTTATAATGTGACGTGCCTTTAGCATCTAAAATGTGCAACCAAGACACAAAAATTGCCTCCTAGTTTGCGAATGTTTCAGCTTAAATTTGAAGCAAATACAATTTCTACCATACCATGTTGGGCTCCAAGATTTGGACAAATGAATCAATAATTGGCAATTGAAAATAATGCCTGCGTTTATTTAAGAAGAAAACTTCAGAGAAAATAATAGACTTACAGTAACAGTCACAAAATAATGGTTTGATATATCTTTGGATTTTGCTATAATCGAATAAATATTTATACAAAATAGCTTTTTTGCATACATAACTGACCATCTTGCATCCATACATTGCATCGAAACAGTCCCTACTATAAGAGATAATTTCAGACAAAAAATATATCAGCATGAAAAATACGAACTCAAGCATATGCTGTCAGCTTTAAATATCAGGTGAACTGAAGCTTACTACGACAAAAAAGAACTCTTACAGGGGGGCAGCATAAAAACAGTCAGGTTGAATGAAAATGAATCATCGAAATATTATTAACCATCCTCTAAACTAGTCTTTGTATGGATGCCTACAGAGATCTCGGAGAGAGATACATAATCAAATTTCAGAACAATATGGTATCAAAATGTACAGTCTGCTCGCATGGCACAGTCCAGCAAACAATTGTATATTTTAACTGCTGCTATTCTTAACTCTTAATTATATATAATCCATAAATAATTCTACATGTTCTAATCAAAAAATAATATGCACCAATTTCTCAAGTCTAGACTTTCATATTGCCCAAGTCGCACCTATCAAATCACAATTAGACATAGAAAAACAACCTAAATTTCCACTGAAATACAATACTCTAAATTTTGGGAATTCTTAGAAAAAGGATGTAAATGCTTAAGGTGTTCTCCACACAAAACCCAGTTAAGTTCATTTTGTCCCATGCTAATAAAACTATCATCGAGCACCGCAACTCTCAAGGCATGGTATGCTAGGACATATGATGGATGATGACCTTATAGGAAGGATATCCGTGCTCAAATCATTAGCTCCAAAAAGGATGATGGACATATGATGTATGATGACCTTATAGGAAGGAAATGTGCACTAGCCCAAACAGAACCACCATTACAGTTGTGTTAGAGTTCATGTGTCACCTACTTTTGATAATAAAGTTTCAATGTCTCATGTGCATATCCATTTTCTGTATATGCGGCAATCATAGCAATCCATGAGACACCATTTCTTGAAGGAATTTTGCAAGGCACATCCCATGCATATTTTAGATTTCCCCACACTACTTGTTCATGTCTATGATAGCAATCCCCCAGGCAATAATCAGATTCAAATCCAGTTCTCAATGCTCATCATGTCAAAATGAAACTCTTTGACTTCCTGCTAAGAATATGATCCGACTGTGCCTTTATTTCAATTACAAAGATGAATTTATCTGGTTGTATGCCCTCCTTTCTGAATAATGTAAATCATTGCAAGGGTTTCTTCATAGCACCCAAAACTTGCATGCGTCCTAATCGTTGCGTTCCGAAAACATCTTCTTGATATAATTTGTTAAATATGAGGTCTGTGATACTATCTAATGATGGTATACATGGTCATGGACTCATGACCTTGGTGCCCAATAAAAAGGCTGTTCAAGCTCTCTTATAATCATGTGGACACACACCTGTAACAGATAAGCATAGACATTGGAGACAAACTGGTCCATAGCATTCATCTGGATTCCCTTTCTGGTTATGGTGTGCTACCCATCCAAATCAGCAGCAGAGGAGAATGTATCGGAGATGAATTGTGTATATAATATACAAAGGATGATGTCTTGGCATCTTCCATTTTTTTATATGCACAGAGTTTGGCCAGATGTGACATGAGGATGAAGCCAATTTTCTAGTTACCAATGCAATGCTGAGGCCGTATTACTGGACCTTCACCAAAAATCGCCAGAAGAATATATTGAATTCTTAAAATAGTGAAAATTGTGTGCATCCCTCAAAATAATCACATAAATTCTCTTCAGACAGTATTGGATACAAACTTGGTGGCACATTGACAGTCATTACAAATGTCAAATACAAAGGATTTTGGCTATGAGGAGAGGTGACCTGTGCTGGTAAACCCAAAAGCAATGAAAAAATTCTAATTGTGGTTTCAAATAATATGGTTCTTCTTCTATTCCATCATCTAATGCAGCATAAAGTTCGTGTCCAATATATAACCTTCACCATTCATCTACCAAGCTAACATCTCTAAATTTGAGGTTGTAAATGCATCTTACTAATAAAATGCAGTGCCTCATCTAAATGGACTGCACGCCCAAGAAGGTCAACCATGCATCTGTAATGCTCTGCTCTAGGTGTGATGCAATAATCTTGAGTCATACAATGAAAGTAATGCCAACCCTCATCCACCAGGCCTGCATGGCTACAGGCAGACAAAACAGAAATGAAGGTAATAGCATTTGGCTCCATGCATCTCTGCTGCATTTGGGAAAAAAGTATGAGAGCATCTTGACCATACCCATGCATCCCATACCCTGCAATCATGGCATTCCTGGAGACTATATTTTTCTCAGACATTCTGTCAAATATTTGGCGTGCACTAACAATATCCCCACACTTAGCATACATGTTTATTAGGGCACTCACCACAGAAGAATCAAACCCAAATCCACTTGTGAGTATGTAAGCATGGAAAAACATGCCTTGCTGCAGAGCTCCTAAAAGGACACATGCTGAAAGCACACTTACCATGGTGGTTGAATTGGGCTTCACACCTGTCAGTTGCATTTGATGAAGTAGTCTCAATGCCTCATTGACTTCTCCATTCTGTGTGTATCCAGCAATAATTGCACTCCAAGAAACCACATTTCTTTCAGACATTTTATCAAATATATAGCGTTCAATGCTTATACACACACATTTGGCATACATGTCTACAAGGGCAGTCTCAACAAAAACATCAGCCTGAAATCCACTTTTAACCATGTAACCATGAACCCACTGTCCTTGTTCTAAATCTCTTAACTGGGCATTCTCAACAATACAAATAAATCTCCTTGAGATTTAAGCTTCATTACATAGATGGAATCTAAAATGTTGAGAGCTTTTTTGAGGATGCCGGCTAGAATTCCATCCATACACCTAGTAATATTCTTTCCCATGGCTCTTAACATTTTCCAATTCCACTTTCATCTTCACTTTTAGTTTCTATTAAGAAGATGAAAGACAGTAACGACTTGATCTCTAATATTCCTTTGGCAGTCTTAACTTGATGAGAGATGATTGAAGTTCATGCACTTAAGGTTGTATAACTGATTGTTGATTGCCTACTATTATTCAGGTTAACAACTTGACATTAATTTTAGTGCACATAGAGACCAGTAAATGCGTTGAGGTCTCAATTTAACTTTGATGAATCATATGTTAGGGTAAAAATAGATCATTAAATTAGATAATTTGAAAAAGTAGATTTTGTAAAAGACGACAATCATGGGCTAGATGTTTATTCTTTTGTCCATGGTGTTGAAGATGAAAGTGAGGATGGTGAATATCCCTTTCATTTCACCAAATTCACCAAATTCTTTGGGTTCTAAGCAGGCTACCAACTGGAACATATCTTCGAAGTTGTGATTTATTTTCTTCAACTAATGCAATATAGTTTATCTAGAAAATATATTACATTTGTTGGGCTATCGACAGGTTTTGTAGTCTATTCTCTAATTGGACATACTCACAGAAAGAGTTAGTCTTGATAATAAAAGTATCACAACAACCTGATGGTATCAACAGTAGTTGTGCATGCTAAAGAGGCTAAAATCTATGAGAAACAAGTCAATAATGAAATAAAGGTAGTTAGGGAAATGGGCATGGATGGGAACTCCAATGACTTTGAGGTTAGTTAGGGAAATGGGCATGGATGGGAACTCCAATGACTTTGAGGTTCTTTGTGATGGGAGGTGATTGTGTGAATGAGTGTATTTACAAAAAATATGATAGAGGATATGGCCTTCTTACCTGTAATGTTTTTGTATGAACAATGACGAATCAAGCATGACAAACATCATACCCGGACAAACATGCTAGGTGAATACACTAATTGGCATCCACTGCTAAGGGTAAAATTATGATTAGTTACCTTTGTGTTTAAGGCTATCATTTGATGTTAGATTTAGTTCATAATTCATTACGTTCGTGCTTATCAATTGGTTACAGGTTGAATTTTCGCTTTCATTTGAATAACCTTAGAGGATCTAAATGAACGAAAGTTCTTATAAGTAGAACTAGGGTCTTTTCATTTATGGCTATTGGATAGCCACTGATAGTATATGATAATAATAAATATATAAAAAATTTATAGACTGCTCCAATTTCTAACTCTGACTCATGGCATGGCTTGGATATTCCTTTATGTGAGTGTTGTGAGTTTTTTTACTATGGTCCATCAGACAACATCTCATAGAGTCATATACCTTACAAACATTTAAAACTCTAGAATGTTAAAAAAAAACATTCCTACAACAAGAAACACACTCAGATATTATAGGTAGGTTGATAGATGGGTGTGGTAGTGGCCATAATGGATAGTGGTGTGACTCTGGCCATGGTCATGCTCAGATATTATAGGTAGGTAGATAAATGGGTGTGGCAGTGGCCATAATGGATAGTGGTGTGGTTGTGGCCATGGTCGGTATGTAGGTAGAGGTAGGTAGATAGACTATATTTCGGAAACTTCTAGCCAAGCACTACAATACAACCTTCTCCTCTATGTCATATAGAATCTACTAAGTACACAGAATCTACTGAGTGCACATACTCAGGACTCGGATTAGATAGAGAAGCAGGAGAAAAATGTTTTGAAATCTTGTAATAGTTATATGTAATATTTGTATATATGCAAGCGCTAGAAAAAGGAACACGCTATTATTTTTGCAAGTCTTATAATGTAATGTTCTGGTGGTCTCTATGATTTACCCAAAAAAAAAAGTAGTAATAATAACTGAATCCTATAATGTCTCATAATACTCATCAACTTAGGTAATATCATCAACTTAAGTAATAGCAATCGCACAGCATAGATGAATATGGGTGAATCCGCGGACCTGGGTAACACTTTTTGGCAAGCACATTTCGGCAAAAACAGAAAAACGCACCTCGGTCGAGGGTTTAACAAGCCCTCAACCGAGGTTTTAATATCTCGACCGAGGTTTTATCAAGCCCTCGACCGAGGTTTTTTCCAGCCCTCGACCGAGGTATTTCTTAACCCTCGGTTGAGGTATTAAAACCTCGACCGAGGGTTAAGAAATACCTCGGTCGAGGTATTAACTCGATCGAGGTATGGACCTCGGTCGAGGTACATACCTCGACCGAGGTGCTTGTGTCGAAAAAATTATAAAAAGAGGCCGCGGGGGCCACGGCCGTCTTTTTTGCAAAATTCCACTATGCAAGCTCGACTGAGAAATGATGAGCGGTGTAAGGATTGGCACCCCGAAGCAACTCAAGCACCCCGAAGCAACCCAACCTCGTCACGATGGCATCAGAGCCAAGAGGTAATAGTTTAAATAATTGTTTTTCAATTTATAAAATTGGTAAATGTATGTTTTATTTATAAAATTGGTAAATAATTGTTTTATAAATT
>LPNX010775111.1:0-23586 GCA_001517045.1 Pseudotsuga menziesii
TAATAAATATGTGATTTAAACAAAATTGCGTGATAAAAGTATTACGCATCTCAATTTATTAGGTGGAAAGGTCTGAAAAAGATTCAAGTGCCTATTAGGATGTTTTTTAGTAAGGAATCTGTATGTCTAATTCAATATAAATATTGTGTTTTGGTATTATGTCAATTAATATGTTCTGTTTGATATATAACAAGAATGATATAAATAAATGTTTCAAATTTTTTTAATGGTTTTGTTTTTAATATTTTATGTATAAAAAGATTATTTGAATATTATTATATTTATATATAATTTCTTTAAAATAAATTTATTATCAATATATATAGATAATTATATAAGGTTAGTATTTGGGCCAAAAGGATTAGTATTCTTTAATTGTGAGGGAATATTTTGGTTTTATATTTAAATTTATTTAATTGATATATGTTACACATTTGGTAAATTATTTAATTTGAAGAGAGCACTTTCTAAATACAAAAGTGCACTTAGTTATGTGAATGTAACTATTTAGGCAAATAGTTATGTGAGGAATATGATATTTTGGAGGATGGTTTCTTAGATTTCCTAAATTTAATGGTGGCTGAATCTAATAATATATTCCAAAAAATATTACCCTAACTAAAATCTAATATTATAACTAGTTACTAAAATTTATATTATAAAATAACCTATATTAAATATAATTTAGTATTTGATATTTATAATTAAATTATAAAACAAAATATATTTTATAAATTTTAAAGTCTAAAATTAATTATAAATTGAATATGAACAAAATTAAAAATAAAACAATAAAATTTAAATAAAAAATTTACTGTGTATTCGTATTAAACCAAATATTGAAAGATTTTTGAACTACCTCGAAATTAAAAATTCAATAAAGCAAAATTATGTTACTCTAGTTTGGATGAATTTCTTCTCTCTAGTACATTTGTTCGTTACTTTGGTGATACATCTAAACACTAGTTGCGTAAAATTTAACGCTCCGGAGTCCAGCTCATCGACTTTGAATCAAATGCTCCCATCGAAGTTGAATTCTCAATCAGCTCCGCGTAAAGAGTGTTGTCGACATGCACCATGGTAACACCAATGGCATTATGTGGGTTGTTCTATAAATGCTTTGATAGGAGAAAGTGACAGGCCCAATTGGAAACTGCCATTGCTAAAAATATGACGTTAGCTCTTGATTTTCTCAATCATTATGACATAGAGAAAAATGAATAGGTTGTCCTCGATCTTCTCGTTTACCATAGCAAGAAGATTTTAAGGGAGTGAGCTATTGACTAGACCATTCGCACCGGGCCCACCCGATGCCGTCGAGTCTATAATCCCACTCTGTTAACCTTCGTGGGCTCCCTCCCCACCGTCATTGCCCTTTCTCTGGCGAACTTCGCCCCTTCCATTCTGTCGTCATCGCCGTCTGTGTCAAAGAATTGCACGGATCTAATCCATCTGTCAAGAGAAAATCAAACGCCCAGATCCGATGCATGCAGTTAATGCATGGCTAGCTACTCGTGTTTGAACGCTACACGCCCGACTCCCCTCCCCTGCTTCCTTCCTTACTGCACTTGACCACACCATTTCTAGATCTTTACTAAACACTCTCTTTCAGAGCAGGTTTTGAGCTAGAGGTCTCATAACATGTTTTAGAGCAGGAGGAAAATCGAAGATCCCTGAATGACATTGGCTGCCGATCTCAAGCCCTTTCAAAATTAAATTGCTAGCAGTGTTCAGCGCTGTCATGCCGATAATTGGCTTATTTGCACGTTTTCTTCTGATCTAGAAGGGTTCTTCACTAGATGTTTGAAGCCCAATTGCCAGTATGTCGACAACCTTTTCTTTTTTCATTTTGTATTATAGTCCCTGATTCAGTTCTACAAGGGCTAGAACTGCCTCCAGTTGCAATATTTGTACACAATTATTCCCCAAAAATTCTGTAGTGTTGCAGCGAAGCCACCCTTCAACACGATCACACTGTATATCAGCCAATGCCACTAACAAGTTCTAAAATTTAGTGTGCCAAAAATCACCCATTTTTCCTACTCTATCATGTAATATAGATTCATCTAGAGCTACAAGCTCCAGGAGTGTCATGCAAATTGATGAGGAGATCCCCAAGTTATATTGGAGCATCTCCTACTTCATATGAGTCAAATTCAGAAGCACCTTGTTGGCACCTACCTAAGCAGCACAATCAAGGTTCCTGTGAAGGATCTTCACCTTCATAGCAAAACATTTCAAATCTATTCATTATTCATGATGAGGACATATCAAGCCTGCATATATCCATTTCTGCTTTGATCCATAATAATGATGATTTCTTTATCGATCTGCCAGAGCATATGAACATGCAGTTTGCAAGGAAATCTGTGGATGATCATCAATATTTATATGATGATGATCCAAACAGCACTGTGGTAGACCCTTTTAATCTCTTTAACTAGTCCACCACCACTAACACTTCCACTTTTGGAGGGAGTGAGCTATCACCTTCATAGAAAAATATTTCAAGTCTCTGAGCACTACAAGCTTCAAATCCCTTAAAAAGGCATGACCACACTCATAATTATGTCCCAACACTTCTTCTACATTTGAAGCAATATCAGATAATATTTCCTGATGATTTTCCCATCGAGTGAAAGGAGACATTGCAGCAAGTTCAACTATTCCTCCATACCTTCATCAGAAATTATAGATTTGTGGAAGTTTTACACAGAATTCATCTTTTAATTATCCACAACAGAGGCATCGACATCCTTGATAGCTCTGTAGAATAATCCCTCGAATTTGTTTTCATCATTTTTCACCAAGATCACCCCACTTTGGAAACACTAGAAGATAAATTGCATCTCTTTGTCGGGATGAAATCCTGATTACAAAGCCATGTGTCGCAATTGATAAATTTACCTTTGAGAAACAACATTAATATAAAGGTAAAGGTTAAAAAACTGAAATATGAGAAATTCAAACCAACAAAACCTAACTAACAAGACAGTCCTCAAAACAAAACTTCTTGTTGAATATTTTCAAATTACTCAAGGCAACATTTAGGACTGAGAGTAAAAAATATTCTTGCTATGTTATTTCAAATCTCCCTAATCCCTCAAATTCCATGAATACACAAAGGCACTTTGAATCCATCCAAACTGTCATCCACACCCATCAGTGCATCTTCCCCCTACTACATCCAGGAGGGAACTAGACAGATGGCTTAGTAAGTACAATTTACCACTACTTTGTGTGCCCATTGAGGAGACTTCCTTGATTTTACCATCCCATTGACTCAACACAGAATCATACAAGTCAAAGCACAACAAAGTTGCTAGAAATATGCTACATGCATAAGAAAGGTAGAGAGGAATTTGAATCCCATCAAGCAAGGGCTGTAGTCCATTGTTTTGAACACATTTTGGTTTGATGGGTACAAAACATATAAGTTGACAGACCCAGTTTCCCATAGGATTTTTTTTATAGAGAGGGAATGAGAAATCTAGGTTCTATATTGTTTGAGTCCCAACTTTCATACATTTGAACATAGAACTGAATCCTGAGATTTGAAGAATCAATTCCTTTTTCATTCTCTAGCCACCCAATAAGAATTTTAAAAAATGCAGTCTCTGCATTTCATCAATATGCACAGGAAAAATCACTTTACCTTCTTCTGTATATGAACCCTCAACATTTTTTTTGCACCGGCTCTAGCCTCCAATGCTTTTATACGTAGCATTAAGACTTTAACTACTAGAAAAAACTGCTCTATAAGCCAATGACCACTGTTGCTTGCACTAGAGTCATAATTTCCCAAGCCCCTTAATGAAAAGGGTTCAATGTTTTGGCATAAACAAACCATATATTGAATATGCTCCATGTTTTACTAGAATTGAATCTGTCCATGCCACTATTATATTCTAAGCATTATTCAGAGCCTTCATAAAGAAGGCCTTAGTGCTTAATATAGCAAGGAAAGATCCCAGAGTTACTACCAATCCTGACAACAAAATAAGTTCATCAAAGAAGGGGTTCTGTAGTAGGTAAACTCTAAGCCCAAGAGTTTTCCAAAATCTTTCAGTCCAGACTGGATCAACTTTACCCATTGTATCATTAGGCTGAACATGAATAACCTTCCAAGAATCAGATTCATAGGTCTGACGAGTTGAATATGATGGAACATACCTGCACAATAGCATAGCACTAAGAAACGACAAATGATAAATAAAAGGGAAACACAATCATTAACACTCAGTCTAGTTAAAACATTCTAAGGGCAATGTTAGTATATTTGGACAAAAGGTAGGCTTATTTTGCGAAAACCCTACACCTAGCATATTGTGACATACATCTGGAAACAACACACAAAAGATATCGAAGGAACCTGTTGAGAACTCAGCAGTTAACGTATCTAGATACCCAGAAATCATGACACAAGGATTCTTACTTCAGGTATAAGAGCAAACAAACTATATCCAGGAATAGTATTATGAATACACCTAAGATGAAGCAAAAGTTATTTTAGGTTACTGTATAGTGTGTAGTATATTCTTTATGTTTATTTACATCTTCTTTGCTCGAGGTCTTCTCTGTGTGCTCATTGAGGAGACTTCCTTGATTTTACCGTCCCACTGGCTCAATACAAAATCATACAAGTCAAAGCACAACAAAGTTGCTAGAAATACGCTAAATGCATAAGCAAGGTGGAGAGGAATTTGAATCCCATCAATCAAGGGTTGTAGTCCATTGTTTTCAGCACATTTTGGTTAGATGGGTACAAAACATATAAGTTGACAGACCCAATTTCCTATAGGCATTTATTTTATAGAGAGGGAATGACAAATCTAGGTTCTATATTGTTTGAGTCCCAGCTTTCAGACATTTGAATATAGAACTGAGTTTTGAGATTTGAAAAATCAATTCCTTTTTCATTCTCTAACCACCCCATAAGAATCTTAAAAAATGTAGTTTATGCATTTCATCAATATGCACAGGAAAAATCACTTTACCTTCCTCTATATATGAACCCTCAATATTTTTTTTGCACCACCTCTAGCCTCCAATGCTTTTATATGTTAGCATTTAGACTTTAAATGCTAGAAAAGACTGCTCTATAAGCTGATGACCACTGTTTCTTGCACTAGAGTCATAATTTCCCAAGCTCCTTAATGAAAAGGGTTCAATGCTTTGGCATAAACAAGCCATATATTGAATATTCTCCATGTTTTACCAGAATTGAATATGTACAGGCCATAATTACATTTTAAGAATTTTTTACAGCCTTCATAAAGAAGGCCTTACTGCTTAATATTGCAAGGAAAGATACCAGAGTTACTACCAACCTTGACAACAAAATAAGTTCATGAAAGAAGGGGTTCTATTGCAGGTAAACTCTAACCCCAAGAATTTTCCAAAAGCTTTCATTCCAGACTAGATCAACTTTACCCATTGTATCATTAGGTTGAATAGGAATAACCTTCCAGGAATCAGATTCATAGGTTAGACGAGTTGAATATGCTGGAACATACATGCACAATAACATAGCACTAAGAAACGACAAATGATAAATAAAAGGGAAACACACTCATTAAGACTCAGTCAAGTTAAAACATTCTAGGGGTAATGTTAGTATATTTGGTAGAAAGATAGGCTTATTGAGCAAAAACCTTGCGCCTAGCAGATTGTGACATACATATGGCAAAAACACACAAAAGATATGGAAGGAACCTGCTCAGAACTCAGCAGTTAACCTATCTAAATCTCCCGAAATCATGACACAAGGATTCTTACTTTAGCTCTAAGAGAAAACAAACTATATCCAACGATAGTATTACTATATAAACCTAAGATGAGGCAAAAGTTATTTTAGGTTACTGTATAGTGTGTAGTATATTCTTTAAGTTTCTTTACATGTTCTTTGCTCAAGGTATTCTCTGTGTGCCCATTGAGGAGACTTCCTTGATTTTACCATCCCATTGACTCAATACAGAATCATACAAGTCAAAGCACAATAGAGTTGCTGGAAATATGCTAAATGCATAAGCCAGGTGGAGAGGAATTTCAAACCCATCAAGCAAGGGATGTAGTCCATTGTTTTCAACACATTTTGGTTAGATGCGTTCAAAACATATAAGTTGACAGACCTAGTTTCCCATAGGCTTTTTTTTTATAAAGAGGGAATGAGAAATCTAGGTTCTATATTGTTTGAGTCCCAGCTTTCAGACATTTGAACATAGAACTGAGTTCTGATATTTGAAAAATCAATTCCTTTTTCATTCTCTAACCAGCCAATAAGAATCTTAAAAAATGTAGTCTCTGTGTTTCATCAATATGCACAGGAAAAATCACCTTACCTTCCTCTATATATGAACCCTCAACATTTTTTTCGCACCACCTCTAGCCTCCAATGCTTTTATATGTTAGCATTTAGACTTTAAATGATAGAAAAAACTGCTCTGTAACCTAATGACCACTGTTGCTTGCACTAGAGTCATAATTTCCCAAGCCCCTTAATGAAAAGGGTTCAATGATTTGGCATAAACAAACCATATATTGAATATTCTCCATGTTTTACCAGAATCGAATCTGTATAGGCCACTATTACATTCTAAGCATTCTTGAGAGCTTTCATAAAGAAGGCCTTAGTGCTTAATATTGCAAGGAAATATCCCATAGTTACTACCAACCCTGACAACAAAATAATTTCATCAAAGAAGGGGTTCTGTTGCAGGTAAAATATAACCCCAAGAGTTTTCCAAAATCTTTCAGTTCAGACTGGATCAACTTTACCCATTGTATCATTAGGTTGAACAGGAATAACCTTCCAAGAATTAGATTCATAGGTCAAACGAGTTGAATATGTTGGAACATACTTGCACAACAGCATAGCACTAAGAAATGAAAAATGATAAATAAAAGGGAAACACAATCATTAACACTTAGTCGAGTTAAAACATTCTAGGGGTGATGTTAGTATATTTGGACGAAAGGTAGGCTTATTGAGAAAAAACCCTGCACCTGGAAAATTATGACATACATCTGGAAAAAACACATAAAATATATGGAAGGAACTGGCTAAGAACTCAACAGTTAACCTATTTAAATCTCCAGAAATCATGACACAAGGATTCTTGCTTCAGGTCTAAGAGCAAACAAGCTATATCCAACAATAGTATTATGAAAAAACCTAAGATGAATCAAAATTTATTTTTGGTTACTGTATAGTTTGTAGTATATTATTTAAGTTTCTTTACATGTTCTTTTCTCAAGGTCTTCTCCATGTGCCCATTCAGGAGACTTCCTTGATTTTACCATCCCACTGACTCAATACAGAATCATACAAGTTAAAGCACAACAAAGTTGCTAGAAATATGCTAAATGCATAAGCAAGGTGGAGAGAAATTTGAAGCCCATCAAGCAAGGGTTGTAGTCCATTTTTTTCAGCACATTTGGTTGGATGGGTACAAAACATATAAGTTGATAGACCCAGTTTCCCATAGGCTTTTTTTTATACAGAGGGAATGAGAAATCTAGGTTCTATATTGTTTGAGTCCCAGCTTTCAGACATTTGAACATAGAATTGAATCCTGAGATTTGAAAAATCAATTCCTTTTTCATTCTCTAACCACCCAATAAGAATCTTAAGAACTGCAGTCTCTGCATTTCATCAATATGCATAGGAAAAATCACTTTACCTTCCTCTATATATGAACCCTCAACATTTTTTTCACACCGCCTCTAGCCTCCAATGCTTTTATATCTTAACATTTAGATTTTAAATGCTAGAAAAAAATGCTGTATAAGCTGATGACCACTGTTGCTTGCACTAGAGTCATAATTTCCTAGTCCCCTTAATGAAAAGGGTTCAATGATTTGGCATAAACAAACCATACATTGAATATTCTCCATGTTTTACCAGAATTGAATCTGTAGAGGCCACTATTACATTCTAAGCATTCTTGAGAGCCTTCATAAAGAAGGCCTTAGTGCTTAATATTGCAGGGAAAGATCCAGAGTTACTACCAACTGTGAGAACAAAATAAGTTCATAAAAGAAGGGGTTCTGTTGTAGGTACACTCTAACCCCAAGAGTTTTTCAAAAGTTTTCAGTCCAGACTAGATCAACTTTACCCATTTTATCATTAGGCTGAACATGAATAACCTTCCAAGAATCATATTCATAGGTCAGATGAGTTGAATATGCTCGAACATACCTACACAATAGAATAGCACTAAGAAATGACAAATGATAAATAAAAGGGAAGCACAATCATTAACACTCAGTCAAGTTAAAAAATTCTAGGGGTAATGTTAGTATATTTGGACGAATGATCAGCTTATTGAGCAAAAACCCTGCACCTGGCAGATTGTGACATACATCTAGAAAAAACACACAAAATATATGGAAGGAACCTGTTGAGAACTTAGTAGTTACCCTCTCTAAATCACCAAAAATATTGAAATAAGGATTCTTGCTTTAGGTCTAAGAGCAGACAAACTATATCCAACAATAGTATTATGAATAGACCTAAGATGAAGCAAAAGTTATTTTAGGTTACTGTATAGTGTGTAGTATATTCTTTAAGTTTCTTTACATCTTCTTTTCTCAAGGTCTTTTCTGTGTGCCCATTGAGGATACTTCCTTGATTTTCCCATTCCACTGACTCAATACAGAATCATACAAGTCAAAGTACAATAGAGTTGCTAGAAATATGCTAAATGCATAAGCAAGGTGGAGATGAATTTGAAGCCCATCAAGCAAGGGCTGTAATCCATTGTTTTCAGCACATTTTGGTTGGATGGGTACAAAACATATAAGTTGACAGACCCAGTTTCCCATAGTTTTTTTTTATAGAGAGGGAATGAGAAATCTAGGTTCTATATTGTTTGAGTCCCGGCTTTCAGACATTTGAACATAGAATGGAATCCTAAGATTTGAAAAATCAATTCCTTTTTCATTCTCTAACCACCCAATAAGAATCTTTAAGTTTATTTACATGTTCATTTCTCAAGGTCTTCTCCAACAATATCTCTTAACTTTAGTAAAACATAGAGGCTAAGCCCCTAATTCCTCCTCTACAAAGTGACATACTAACTGCAAACGTATCAAATATGTGATAGATGTAGTCTAAGGTATCACAAAGTATTCTGAGAGTGTTGTTCCATAGCATGTTTGCAATCTCTTTCTGAACTTCGAGTATGCACACAGAAAGATAGTCAAACCGAGCCATCATCAACTACCTTACAAGTTTTAAAATTTGACAGGAAATTCAATACTGCTGCACATACTTTTCAAAGTCATTCAATGACCTTCCTATGTTGGAATCCAAAAAACAGTTACAAAAGGCTCAAAAGATCATATTTGTCGTAGTAATATTTCAATTAGTAAGACATTATTTTGTCAAGTCAGAAGGAAATGTCAAACAAGTATTTGCCTTCTTATCTTAAGTGTTTGCACATTACTTTTTTCCTTCTTATGTCAAGTGTTTGCAAATTTTTTGTAGGATTTGATACAAAATGGGTAGGAAGAACATATGGGATACTGTAATGGGTTTAGATTTGCAAGATCCCAAAGACGTGACCATTTTTTCTACTAAAGATATCAATTGGTTTGAAATACATTGGAGGAATGGAACCGTTGATCGGGTTGCGAAAATCCCATCAAAAAGAGTTCCCCACTTTATTAAAGGGGAGGAAATGAATCATGATGCTCCTTGTGATTTCTATCGTAACAAAAACAAAGGCCCAGGAAATAGGGATAGTGCAACATTACGTTATGAAGTGTAAGTATTTAAAACTTTCATTTTTTGGATGGGTGTAATCATAGTACCCTTTTCGCTTGTCATATGCACATAGTACACTCATCGCTTATCAGATGCACTAGATTTTGAATTTTTTTTATGTAGATACAACTGTTCATTTGACCCTAATGATAAGAGGGGAAAGAACCCAACTAAACGAAGGGTCAATAAATTTGTGAAAAGAAGAGGTTGCCAATGCCATCTTATTGTTAAGGTTATGGTAAGTAATCCTGATGTTGGAATTTTATCTTATAACAATAATGACAATAAAGACACGCAAGGATTGCCTTGTCATGGGAAGCATGACACTTCAGGTGAGCCTAGATCCATGCATAAGACAAGGTTGTCAAGGGACATCATTTCCTATGTAGAAATTTGTTTCTACTTTGATGTGCTAGTTGATTCCATGTGCAAAATGCACATCAAAAAACACGTGGACATTGGTGTAACAAATCGGGATAGGGATTTCTTCTTGTGCAGGAAAGATGTAGAAAACATCTACAATCGTTTGAGGAAGGGAAAATATCAGCTTCACCAAAAAGATGAGATAAGTGTGAACCTTTGCTGCCAAAATCATAAAGATGTTATTGTTTCTATCTAAAGCCCAACGGTCGGGATGTCCCTTTTACAATTGGGATTCAAACAAAGTGGATGTTAGAGACAATGGTTAAGCTCTCTCAAAACAACTTAATAACAATGGATTTGAATTTTAGCACAAATAGATATGGAGTAAGTGTGATGTCAATGATTGATTTAGCTTGATCGTTTGTGCTGTAGCCATTTGAGTTGTAGCATAAATCTAATTGCAATATGTTCTTTCATTATGGCAGTATCAACTGTACACACTTGTTGCATTTGATGCGGGACAAAGTGAAGTATCGGTGGCATGGGTTGTGGCATCTCTGAATACAACAAAATACATTGCACTGTGGCTAGATCGGCTCATGGAAAGATGTTACCATGCACTTCCAGATTGGAAAGTCAACGCGTTCATGGTTGATGATGCTTTGGCTGAAATAGCAGCTTTGAGGTAATTTCAATCTTGTTATTTTGCAATGTACCTTGTATTTGTTTTGTGGATGTCACATTTATGCATATTATATATGGAAAGAATATCACACATTCCAAAGTTATTTTATTTGTTTGGAACGTACGGAGGGCATGGGTAAAAAATGTGAATCAGTTGGTCCCCAATCCAAATAGAGTGAAAGAAATGTTTAAAGAATTGGGTGATATCATGAAGTATTGTTCCAATGAATATGTCATTGATGCAATTGAAGGATTTTTCAACAAGCATGCAGATGAGGAAAAGTTCTTGGACTATTTCCAAAAATATTGGGTCTCCGGTGATAAACTTTGTAAATGTGCATACTCTTGTTTGTATCTTTCTTTTTTTTCTCATAAATATGGGATATATGCACTCAATTAGTTTTATACTTGTAGGGATGTGGGTAAAAGGTTTCTGAGATTTTCCCCATGCAAATCAAGAGACAAACAATGCAGTTGAGTCATACCACTGCTACCTAAAGATGAAGTTTCTTTCCGATAGAAGAAAGAAATGCTCCCATAGAATGGACTAGTTGATATATGTACTTTTAATTAATTTTGAGCCATTTTATCAATTCAAAGAGATTTTGAAAAGGGAATGATATTTGAACAATTATAAGAAAAAGAAGCTACTTGAGTCATCATCAGAAAGAGCTAAAACGATCCCAGATAGTGGCTGCTGCCCCCGTGAGAGCATATCTCATGCTTATTGGGTGAGGAGTCAAACCACTCCTGATAGGCGGTACCTTGTCACTTGGTATCATCCAAATTTTATGGCATGTGATTTCCCATGGGATGTTTGTGGCAACATTTGCAAGCACTCTATAAAGGTTGGTTGGTTGTATTTCTCCACAAGGGATTCATGCATGTTATTGGATAATGATGTGGGGCCTTCTTCATTGAATTCTCCTCCCGAGATATGTAGAAATGAACCAAGCCATGTTGTAGATGCTGAAAATATTCTAATGGCTACTAACAATGTTGATCATGATGTTGATGCACTCCAATTATCTAGAGAGAAGTTGTTTGGTTATTTTCAGTTGATTCAAAATAGTCCTCCTGTCACATTGAGTAAAAATGAACAAATGATTGGTCTTGTTCAAAAAATGTTGGATGAAGCCAACAATCTTCAGATATTGGACTATGGCTTCTCACTTGGATTCGGTGCATATGAGTCATCTTTGAAGAGGAAAAAGAGTCTTCTTATCCCTAAAAAGAAAAACAAATGAAGAAAACAAAATAGTGGCTTGGATATCAATCTAAATATTCATCCATCAGAATATGAACCCTATCAGTTGCAGTACCTCAATAAGCGGGGGCGCCCTCAATCCAACAATGCATCCTCCATTGATGTAAGTGAGTTTCATAGAATAAAATGATGCATCTGCTTAGAATAGAATATTATTGACCTCTATTTTTTTAAGTTGTGGTATATGAATGTTTTCATAGGTACAACAATCCACTCCTATGGATCATTCAATCCAAGGACCTGGATGGATGCAAAATGATTATTTAGTGCCTATATTTTCAGGTACCCTTGTTAATACTCTGTGACATAATCTCTATTTATGTTTCCCTAGTTTCCCTATCAATTTATTTTCATTACTTAATTGGATGTTGATCATGTGTTGTTGTTGTGTTCACTATCTATATGGTAACCGATTGTAGGATAGGGGGGAAGCATCATCTTCTATTATTTATGGGAGGGGAACACCATAACAATGGTCCAAGTGATGAAAAAGGTAGTAGCTCAAAACATTGACCCCATGGGTGTTTTATTTCATTTTAGGTATATTTAATATTTTGTTTTAGCTCTCATTTTAGTTACTTCTCAAGATGAATATGATTGATTCGCATGATAAATCTCAAGTTATGTAGGTTGCAGACACGTGCTGCGATGCTTGTTTAAGTTTCTCTCCAAGAGGCAAATAGTTTTCTCCACAAATTCTCAATTCATGGCCCTACAATACCTATAAGAGCTGGCTTATTTAGTACATGCTCAAGCTATCATTTAGTGCTACCAAATTCAAAGCATAATGGCTTATTTTTTGTGGGAGGAGGATAACAATTACGTTATGTATTTTTGAATCAGTCACAATTACGTTATGTATTTTTGGGAAGCATAAGAGTTTCCCACAAGAATTTCTCACCATGGTTTCTTTTGTTGTTACTACAATATGCACCAGTCTAGTAACAAAGGTAGATCGATGTATATATTTTGTGTGGAATATGTTGATATAAAATCTATTTTTCTACAATAAAAAGGCTTTACTATCAATAATATGCATTATATTTTAAATGTTATTTAGCATAAAATTTATTAGGGTTGTTTTTATAAAGTTACCAAAATTGAGATTTTATATTATTTTGCAATCCACTCTTAGTATAGCTGGACTATTTGGTTTCATCAATTTCAAGGATCTATATCCATGTGTAAAATATTTCATATTCAATGCTTTTTTTTCTCTAAAGAAATATATGCAAACAACTGTATGGATTTTTTCCCAAGCATGTGTATGTTTCATTTTGGTAATACTGCAATCTCATGGGAGAAAGAAGCACTCTTAAAGTTTTAAAATTTGGATGACCTTAGAGAATAGAAGTCATCATTGGGTAGTTCTTCTTAATGTTATAGTCATTGTAAATTTGTGTGTTCCTCCATATTCGAGCAATGATATATTTTACTTCTCATCTCTATCAATAAATATGGGTTCTGAGGCCCCTCTGTGTACATTGTTTGTGTTTATTTGTTGGTTATTCATTATGAATTGAATTACTCTATTACACCAAAGATAAATTTCATTAAACGTGTGAAAGCAATATAGAACAGCCTTAACAAAGAAAACAGACAAAAGTAGAATACAGAAGAGTCAACACAGAAGGCCAAGTGTCTGAAACACTGGTGGTTAACAGACCTCACAGAAAAAGCATAGTTACGAAATAGAATGCCACCTACTGCTGAGATGACTAGCACAAACACCTTTTGTATTAGTTAGGGTAAATGTGTTTTATTTATTCATGAAGAGCTTTGAACCCCATCCATTCAATCAAACTTCCATTGATTTACCACTATAACCCCTACCGACATGCAAATCACATATGCTAGATACTTGTGACAACTTAAGATTGAGATGTCCTTATAACTACAAGGCACTTACAATCACATATACTAGATACTTGTGACAGCCTATGGTTGATATGTCCTTATAACTACAAGGAAATTACCTTTCCAGCCAATCCACTTCGGGCCAGTGTAAGGTTGAGATGTCCTTATAACTACAAGGCAATTAGCTTTCCATCCAATCCACTTCGGGCTAACATGTTGTAGGGGATTGGAACTTGGGTGGGAAGGTTGAAAAGCTTCCTCTTGAGCAATATCAATCGAGTTATTACATTGAAATTTGTAATATTACTGGAGGTATGTCTCTTCACCTTTTTCAAATTTTCTATTTTTTGCTCTCATGTTTCCTCTATGGCCTATTCTCACTAGGTCACCTTTCTACGCTCCATCAAAATTATATGGATCTCGATCTTCACAAAAAATTTCTCTAGTCTTTAGACAAAGAATAACACAAATTAGCCTTTAGACACAGAGTATCAGAAATTTCCAAATGCCCTTGCCATGTAAGTTTCAAATTATATCTAGAGAATCTCCAAGAAGAGTGTTTTATTCCTAAAATTATGTGTCCTGAAAACAAGATTTCATTTTATGGCCTTATGGATTTGTTTCAACCGTGAGTTGCAGCAAACTAAAGTTGAAGCACAACAAATGGTTGAGAATTATTGGTCCAAAAATTGAGGAGATTCACAATGATGACGCCATTTAGTGTTTGGCTTCCTAGGAGCCGTAGCAACAATCACTTTTATACTCATCCATGAAGTCCTGCGTTCTAAATATGCACATAATCATTTTCGCATTACATTTGCACAATAGGCAGATGGTTCATATCGTAGATATCTGGAGTTTATTCTTAATTGGGTTTTTGATTTATAGGATATTTCCATTTAACATATACCATACAAAGAATTAGACTTTAATTCTTTCATGACTTCCTGATAATTTTTCAATTTTTTTTTGGCCTTACTAGGAATGCAAAAGATACACTAAGCTGATTTCTGTTCTATCCTAATATATATTACTGTTGTCTATATTTCCAATGTCCATAACTATAACTATTTGATGTACCTTTTAGAACAATGCACTAGACAAATACTAGTTAGTGATGTTCCCTTCCCCTCGAAGAACAAGGACATGATAGAATAGGAAAAATAGTAAATAATGTGGCAAGACAAATCTATCTTTGCTTTTCCTACTCAGTAATCTTTGCTCCTTTCTCATCAGTTTAAAATTTTATGCATTATTGGTTTTCTTTCTCTTTCAATTTTAAGTTTTATCTTTTTTTTGTCTTTCAATTTGAAGTTTTCTCTTCTAAATTCGAATCAAACACTTGTATTTATTTGTTTGCATATTATTGCTACTCATGCCATACAATTCTAAAATAACTTAAACCTTTATTTGCAGCCATACCCTTTGACAACTCTATTCTCAAAGTTGCTTTTTACAAACTTATCATTGGAGAATCTATTAGAAATTCAAAAGCTTCCATCTTTTTCAAGCTTTTAAAATATCAAACTTGAAAATACAACTAGGCTTTTATGCATATCATTAGGTGATAGAAATATTTGAAGTTAGCTACTAGTTGACACATTCTTGAACAGAAGTTGATAACTTGAATGATATCATTGATGTTTACCCTGACTGTAGTAGAAAATGGGTTATACAAACTTTTTTCCTATAATGATTAAAAGTTGAATCATTCTCTTTTTAATAAGGGGGCCAATTTTTTTCTATTATGAATGGACTTCACAATCTGCCATTTTCATTCTATGCTTTCAAGCTTGAACCAATTCATAGCATCTAAGTGACTTACTTAAAATAGGAAGGTTGTGTTCTAGTGGAAGGAAGCATGACCTAGAGATCCAACGTTTTGTCAAAACCATCTTATCAACTCCTTTCCTTAAGAAGTTGATAGAATGTAGAGGAAAAATATGTTCTTTCATATGGCATGTTCCATCCATTCCATTGTTGAAATCATGGAATCTTTTACCTAACACATAACAGCAAGTGCCATCCTTTCCATTGTTGATGTCCCAGAAGCTAACACCTAACACTGTGTTTGTTTCTCCTAACATTAGAAGTATTTATTGTGCAAGGAAAACTTTTTCCAAAACTGTTCAAAGCACACTTTAACATATATACTTCAGATTAAAAATCATTTCAATCTGATGATTTTTAATTTGATATCTTTCGTAATAAGCTACTTTATTCTTGTTTTTCCATCTCTTTTTATATTAGACACCAACATACACAATAAAATACATCCCGTTCCACTCGGACTATAGAGATGTCTAGTTTCTGATGGCCCAGCTAACTATTTGATATGTGTATCATGCCTAGCAACGTCCCCCAGATTGTAGATGATTTTTTTGTGCAGTTGGTTTTATTTGAAAGTCACCACTATATCTCTTTCTTACTAGTGTCCAAGAATTAGAGCATCTATGACCTCAAAGTTTCCTTGCTGTTCATGCACATACGAATTTCATTTTTTCTATAACTTTTTTCTGCGGCGATTCACATCTAGTTTGAACTATTCTCTTACTGTCAGGAATTATGTTGTCAAAAAACTGTAAAGAACATATAAACTAGAAGTTGAAGATGGAATAAATTATAACCCAATTTAGCAGTAGACATTGACATACTTTCCAAGAAGTAGTAAAACTCTTGACCTACTCCCCAATAAAAGGGCTATATTTGACCTTCGCATATCCTTTTAAACTACATAACTCATGGAATATTTCTGAATAATACAAATATTTGTTTTCCAACTACATAATTTTAAATTACATATAGAACTACAAAAAAAATACCAATGCACAACATGTGATCCATTCATTATGATAAAAAATTGTATATCCATTCATTATGGTAAAAAATTACAATCTTCGGTGCCAAATGGCAAAATGGTTATGTCTGTCTCAATGTTGGCACTATACAACGGACATTGTAAAAGCATGGGTTTCAATGAAACACCCATGACATTAAAAACACCAAAAGCATCATTAAAAAAAACATTTACAGAATGGACATCTATATTGATTTCTGACAAGAAGTTTTGGTGGAGGTGACATTGATAACAACTCAACGATGGCACCTGCACCTAGTTCTGAAACTGCTCCAAACACAAGATCACTAGACATCTTTTGAATCTTGGCATGGTATTTTATGTTGAAGGGCTGAAATTGAGTGGCGACGATTCTGGATTTTTTGTGAAGAGGCTTGAGATTGTCCTTTTGAACTTGATAGCTTCCTTCTATCTGCTTACATATCAATTCTAAATTTGTGTAAACTGAAATATCATTGGCACTGTATGTTTTTTCCTCTTTTAAGCCTTCAACAAGAGCAATATAATACACCTCGTTATTTGTGGTTGTACCAAAAACATCTTTCTTTCTTTCAATAGTGTGATTCAATGCATGATTGTAAATAACGTATCTAATTGTTGCTCGACCAGGGTTGGGGAAACAAGACACTTCTATACATAATGCCCACTTATGCTCCATTTTCTTCTTCATTGTTAATGGTTCCAAAGTCCTAAAATCGAAAACAAAAAACAGTAATTAGAAAAGCATACATTAAAAACAAAGCTCATGCCAAATGACTGCATAAGATAAGCATGAGAAAAATCACAAAACACAAAGATAAGCATGAGCAAAGCTCTAGTATAAGATAAGCATGAGAAAAAGACAAAACAAACCTATAAATTTTGGAGTAGACCAATTTGGTGACACTTGTCAAGCAGAAAGAAAGAAAGGATCTTAATTAAATTGGTTTTATTTTGACATCATTGTTTGGGCTCTTGTTGCATGCAGGATTCTTGTATGTCTTCAAGACAATGTTGCATGGGGATGGGGATTTGGCATTCCTACAGCATTTATGGGATTACTCATAGGGAATTTCTTTTCTAGGACACCACTTCATAGATTCCAAAATCCCGGAGACATTTCTCTTTATGCAGGGATGCCAAGGCATAGTTCCATCACTTTGTAAATTTCAGAAGAAAGTCCCTCAACATAATTCAATCCCGTATGAGTTGCAAGATAAAGCCTTATACAACTGGAAACCCAAGAAATTGGCATCTTGAAGATCTCATCCGTAGGGGCAAGGTATCGAATATCCAAGATATGGGCTATTGAAGAGTCAATGCAAAAGTTATGGTTTAAGTTTCTAATAGAAAATTGCATGAATCACCCAAGACAATTCTTGAATATACATCCACTAATCACACTAACACTCTTTCTCTTGCAGTAACAGATATCGAGCCTAGGGCCAACTACATCCTACCTACACAATTACCAACCATGGTGAATTTAAGATGGATGACTATATATGTCAATCTATGGTTTTACCTCTAGAAATTGAAATCATTGATATCATTTAATTGTTAAACTACCATAGTCTGTCTATTTTTTCAAAAATTACATGAGATATATGCAATCAAGCAAAAGATTGCGCACAAGAACATGATATATTATACATTTTAGAAGTTGCTACCACGAGATGAGTCACTATCACAATTCCATACATATTACAATAGATCTTAGCATTGAACTATTGTCATTTAGAAGAGTAAATACCATACCGAAACAAATTTATAAATATGTTCCATGCATAAATACCATACCGAAACAAATTTATAAATATGTTCAATATAAGCATTACCACTACATCGCTGAACCTGTAAGCCATCAGCTAGATAGAAGGGGCCTTAAAGAATCGATAGGGTTTACTCAACACTTTATCTTATGCTTATTTTAAGGGTATGATATCGCACTGTCCAGCATCAATCAAGTTCTTTGGAACATGGCGCAGGTTCTGGAATTCTGTTTTGTAGAGCCCATGTTTTCATAACTTTAGTCATATTAAGAACCCCCGCCATGTTATAATAAGGTCCAGTTATGAATCACAAGAGTAGAGGAAAGACACTTTCTAGCTTAATTATATAGACAAAGGGGGCCTTAAATCGGCAATCATAGGCAAGCCCCCTGTTAAACAATATAAAGGGTTCGACCATCTTCACTTGATTAGGAGGGCCTTATTTATGTGCATGATGATGCCACTATGAGATGGGGGCTTATAAATATATTCCCAATCAACCACAATCGGTGAATCAAAAAAATCATAAAATATATACATATACCATCTCCAGAACAGATAAATTTTTGTGCAAATTTCGATTGGAGATGTCAAGTAAGACACTAGCTGGAAATGAAAAGTAAAAATAAGCATTTGGCACAGGAGGAGACCTTGAAACACTATTATTCATTTATCAATCCTTGTAGAACTGAATCAGGGACTATAATACAAAATCAAAAAATAAAAGGTTGCGGACATACTGGAAATCGGGCTTCAAATTTCTAGTGGAGCACCCTTCTATATGAGAATGAAATGTGCAAATAAGCCAATTCTTGGCATGGAAACACTAAACAATGCTAGTTATTTAATGTTGAAAGGGCTTGAGCTCGACGTCCAATCTCAGTTAAGGATCTTCAGTTTTCCTCCTACTCTAAAACCTACTATGAGACCTCCAACTCAAAACCTGCTTTGAAAGAGAGTGTTCCGTAAAACTCTGGAAATGGTGTGGTTGAGTGCAGTAAGGAAGGAAGCAGGGGAGGGGAGTCAGGAACGTTAAATTCAAACGTGAGTAGTTGGCCATGCATTAACTACATGCATTTGATCTGGTATTTTGATTTTGTCCTGACAGATGGATTCGATCCGCGCGATTCTCTGACACAGATGGCGTCGATGGAAGAATGGACAGGGCGAAGTTCACTGGAGAAAGGGAAATGGCGGTGGGGAGGGAGCCCACGAAGGTTAACGGAGTGGGATTATGGACTCGACGACATCATGTGGGCCTAGGTGCAAATGATTGGGTCAATATCTCACTCCGATTTTAAGTATTAATCATGACAAGCCCTTGAGTATATGGAGATGTGCCCAACATACGAACCTTTTAAATGCTCTATTATGGGTACATATTGATCATCAATGCTTTCATAATATATAATCCTTCCTTATTTCTCATGAGTGAACTTTCACATCATTATATAAACATTTTTTAACATAATATTATGGTTTCCAAACTACAACATCATAATTTGGAAGTATTGGTTTTTGTGTAAATAAATTTCAAACGATTTCGAATAGTCGAATATTTCATCTATGAATATTTAGAATAGTTGAATATTCCATCCAATTATAATATGAATATGAATAAATTTTGTTTCTTTTAAACCAAATTTTAATTATTTAAATACTATAAAATAAAAACTTTTCAATTTAAGTATTCATTAATTAATTCCAAATGTGTCTAGTGGTAAATAATTATTTGCTTTTTACTTAAAATAATTAATAATTATTAATAATAACTAAGAATTTTCTCACTTACAATAAGTGCATTATATTTTTGTTTTTTGAAAAGTAAATTTTGTTATAAAAGAAAAACCCAATTTTCAAGTTAAAAATTTAATGGTTAATATTTAATATTTCATTAAAAATATTGTATATATTGAACTTTATATAGATGTTATATATATTTTTGTATATTTAATTAAAAATATTATATATAAGAAGTCTACTTCCATATTTTATTTGTATAGGATTTTTTCGTTACGTATGTTTTTTGTATCGAATCGTATTCGTACTTAAATTCTGTTATTATGGTCCAAACTTCGTCAATAACATGATTACCCTATTCAATAACATTAATCATTACAAACTGAGGAAAATAATATTCTCTTGAATTCGTACAAGGTAAAACGTTGTAAAAATGAGTTGCTTCATATAAACGAGTGTAGTTATTGCATTTTAAAGTAATGTATAGAAGAAGAAAGTTGTAACATCTCCTAATTTATGATTCAATAAAAAAAACATTACTATATGTAAATCTATAATTTACTAGGAAGATAAGTCCATGAGAGGTTATATTTTATGCTTTATCAGTTGTGATGACAAATACAACGTGACTTTAATTAGACTGCAAGACTTATAAGACTGTGTTTAGTTTTTTCAACAACATGTCCTTTTTACAACAATACTTTGACGCGTCGTAATGTAATATAGTCACTACTTCTCGCTAAAAATACTTTTATTTCTGTCGATTGAAAATGTTGTAAAAGTTGTTTTTGTTCTTTCAGTCTTGACCTTACCTATAAGCTAGGAAAAGGAGGGTCACAAGTCTTACTTAGCCTTTACAGCTAACGCAAAACCCTTGTTTTTGCTTTTGCAGGTGAATTTGATGAAGCTTTAAGTTTCCTAGTTAAAGAGGCAAAGTCCTAAGCTAGGAGATTTCATGCATCCTAAGAAAAAGGTGGGAGACCAAGGGGTTGTAAACTAAACATACCATAAACATTACAAAAGTGTATAAAACTCTATAATGTGACGAAGGTTGTCCATAATCGAAAATAATGAAGGTTGATTTGATGCGTAAAATTTGTGAATTCAAGGGTTACATACGCAGGACATGTGGAGGCCTTAATTGCACTAGATGGAGGCAATTTGACACAATGAAAAACCCTAGGGGTTTATGGTGTCTAGAGAGAAGTGTAAGCTTGTCCTTGAAGCTTTGTCTCGTAAGGTTTTTGGTTTTTATCTCTGTGAGGTTTTACCATGCCTTTGTCTACAGTACTATGTAGTTTATCTGTGTTTTCAAAAGGTAGAGGAGCCAAGGTGTTCAACTCTTGACCTCCTCACTCCTCGTCGGCATACCGGTTGATGTTTCTGTGGCTTTGTTCAAAACAGTGGTGGATGGATTCCCTTTGTGAAGATCAGTCTTGGTAACTTCTAGAAGGGTAAGTTTTTTCATTTGCCATTCTAATAGTATCAATCTGTTTATGTCAGGTGTTTCCTTTATATACTTCCCAATGTAATCTTCATCATGTTTATGTGCAAATACTGCGTGGATTACCATTATACTTAGCTTCGGTTGAACGTTGTGTGGAGTAAAAAAACTTGCTATCCGGTAATACTTGTTACCTGCCTTCCTGTGGCTCCGAGACCAGTAGCATCGTGGCTTGTCTTGCATTTCAATGGCATAGTTTGGGACTACATCTCTGTGCTTGTCTTTTGGTATGAAAGTGATCAATTTCTTTGGTAGTCCTCAGGCCTTTTTATATTTGAAACTATAATGGAAGAACCCTTCGACTGGGGAGTCAAGGTGACTGTGTAAATGAAAGTTTTGTATGAAAAAAAGTAGAGTTATTGTTTTTGTTTTTAAGTTGTAACAACAGTCCTAGGACTGTCTCTACAAAAATGTAATTAATCTATTTCCTTCAAAAGAACCTTGTGAGATATTTTGTAAATATATATACTCAAATGTGTTTGGTTTTATGGTTTTGTAGTATTATTGTTATAACTAAAAGTGGTTGTGAAACCTTTACTGTGTCATGTTACTTTTGAGAAAAGGGTCATGGGGCCACTGTCAAAATGATAATGGTTTAAGGCTAAGTGCAAGCTAATGAGGGTCACTTTTGGCATGTTAGATGCAATAGAAAACTGAAAAATTAGGCATCCCTCAAATTAATTGTAATTTTTGAGATACTTACACAAAATATCTTGCTTTGAGTAAATAATATTAAATGTAGGAAATTGAATCACGTTTCCAAATATATAAGGTTTTGTATTGAAATTTTTAATAACTATGTCAAGTTTCATTTTTTCTAACAACCACTTTTTATTTTTTAGGCAAATGATAAGGTATATGTTTTTGTGGGTGCAGTCTTTGAGTTCCTAAATGATGCCTTCGGGATACAAAAATTTGCAGGAATGTAGAGAACATATAGCACTACTACAGTGCATTTTTTTGAAAATAAAATTTGTAATTTTTTTTTATAATTATTTAAGTGATCATTCCTAAAAAATGGTACGTCTTTTGTTGGTGCAACCTTTGAAGGTCTTAATGAAATAATCATGAAATGGGTTTTTTATAGAATGTATAGGTCAGTGTCTTCTAGTGCACCACATAATTTCCTTTTAAAACAATTAAGAATTGAAAAAGTTATGGAAAAGACACTAGCAACATGTTTTTTGAGTTAAGGAGTTAGGACCCAATAGAAATTGAAAAAAAATAGGAAAATATAATATTTTTTAATAAAAATTACATATTTAGAATATGCAGAAAAAATGCTATTTATGTTTAAGATTTCATCAAAAATGATTGTGCGTAGCATACTATAACGAGTGGGTAAATAACAACTTCTTCAGAAAATGGAAGAAATGCCCAATTAGCTATGGTTTATCATATACCATAGCACATGTTTGGAATTACCAAAGAAAACTCCAAACCATACGCATAGGACTACTGGTGACGTAGGAGCAAGTGAATTGGCATGACTAAATTAAAATTACATCTCCCACCCTTGTATAATTGGAAAACGTGTGCACATTATAGAACTACAAAACGCTCCTATAGTATAGAACTACAAAGTGTGTGCAAGTTATAGAAGTGTTATGTAGTTCTATAATGCGCACATGTTTTGTAGAGCCAAAAATCTAGCACTATATGTAATATATAAAAGCTATGGATAATAGTTTAGAGGGGGTATGGAAGGGTTAAGGGCCTATGAGGATGTTGGAAGTTCAGGTGGGGATGGATAATTGTTGAGAGAGGGTGGGGAAATGTCAAGGGCCTAAGAAG
>LPNX010775111.1:25126-46904 GCA_001517045.1 Pseudotsuga menziesii
GAGACACACACACACACACAGATAGAGATAGATAGGGAGGTTGTGTGAGAGAGAAGGGGGAATGACACACACACATACACATAGAGATAGTGAGAGATAGAAATACAAAGGTATGAATGGCCAATGAGTAGTGGCACAGAGAGAGAGTGAGTAAGGCACATCTGTATCCATAGATGCCAAAAATGTTATTTAGGGATAGAATCTTGGATTTCCTCCCTTGACCATGTTGAGGCCTTAATACCCATATCTAATGCTCAAAACCTCTTAAAGGCATGTGCATATTTTCTTGGAGACCAAGAATACATTGAGTAGTTCATCTATGGTGCTTCAAGGAATTTTTCATTGACATGGGTTCCTCAAATATTCCATTATGGCCTAAGGAATGAGAATTCTCCCTCAATCATGTCTCAAAGGTCCCATACATGTTTCTCAAAACCACCTAATTCTACTAACATCTATATTCATAGTGCAAATATATATATGAGATGCCATGTGTGATTTTTTAAGGAATCCTTCATATCTCTAGATGCCTAGAATCTTTACTTAGGACCTAAGGCCATAGTTTCCTCCCCTGACCATGTCCATGGCCTTGATATGCATACCTAGTGCTCAACAAATGATGATGGCATGCATATCCTGATTAATATTCAAATAATTCACTTTCAATGTCATGTGTGGTGGTTGGAGGCATCAATTTTGGCCCTAAACGGTTAAGGACTTCCTTTAAGACCCAAGGACCAAGTGTTTTCCCATACCCATGTGAAGGGCCCTAATATATGTACCTAGTGCAAAAAACGTTCTAATAGAACTAGTATCCTCATTTATAGGTAAATGAAACAATGAAAGGATCTATTGAGGTTGTTGAACACATCATTCTTTGATCTATATGGATAAAATGATATTCTAGGGGCTAAGGCCTAGGTTTCCTTGGTTATTATGTCTAACATCCCAAGACACATACATAATACTTAGAAACCCGTAATGGTTCCCATATCCCCATTCAAAACAAAACTATCAACATGAGAGGTCATCTATAGTGATTCAAGGTGTCGTTCAAGGATCTTGAGCCCTAAAAGTTCGTTTACAACCTAAAATTAAATATTTATGTACCAACCATGATTAACACCTTATCATCCATATCTAATGCTAAAAAAATCCTAATCATGTCCATATCCCAACTTAGAGGTTGAGGATACCATTAAGAGATCATGTGTGTTTGTTTGAGATATTGTTCATGGCCCTATATGTATATAGGATTCCTTTAGGGACTATGGAATATGATTCCTCCCTCAACCATGTCTATGGATATGTTTCTAGTGCTAAGAGAATTCTAATGCACTACATATTCTCTCTTAGATGAAAAATATCACATACAGAGGTCCTATGTGCAGTTTCGATGCCTTGTTCATGGAATTCAAGCCTTAAACAATACCTTAAGGACATAATTCTTGAGTTTCCTCCCTCAAGAATGGTTAAGGGACCATGAACCACACTTTGTTCTTAAAACCTTCTAATGGTGTCCATATTACAACACAACGAAAAATTATTCTCTTGGGAGGTTAGGCATGGTTATTTGCGATGTTGTTCTTGATGATGCTAAGATATTACTATAGGTCCTAAGTATTGATAATGAAAATTATTGTTTTTATCAATTTCCCTACCCATGCACTAAAACCATTTTTTGTGGTTCTCCATAACGCGTGCATGTTTTGCTTCTCTAAAATGCGTGCTTGTTTTGCTTCTCCAAAACACGTGTGCATTTTGCTTGTCCAAAACGCACGCACATTATTCTTCTCCATAACATGTATGTGTTTTGTAACTATAAACCGCATGGGAATTATTCCTAGTCTAACCTACATATCATATGACATGTCAGGATCAAGATTAACCAAACCAACCATTACATAACGTGAGTGCATTGTGTTTTTATGTATCATGAGCGTGTTTTCAAAAAGTAGGATTGCATCTAAAAGGTCCCTCAACTTCTTGCACACACCTTTAAGTGAATACTGTTGTATATTATTTCATTAAATGTTTAAATTTATAATTTGAAGAAAGCCGTGAGGGATTTTTCTAAAGTAATACTAGATTTAGGTTTAACAGTGTTGTAGCTTGTTTTTTTTAGTTTCTATCACGATCGTAAGGATTGAACTTAGTTTTATTTGTAATTTTGAAAAAGGGTCGTGAGGGTTTTATTAAAATTGCAGTAGATATGTAAATAAATCATTATGCCAAGAGGTCGTTGCTCTTTATTTCATTAAACCTTAGTTCTTAGATGTAAAAAAATCCTATGGGATTCGAACTTGGGTTTTGGATGAATTATGAGTTTCTTAACAATCCGTGAGGCTACTGAAAAACAATTCAAACTTTAAGTGGAAATTTACTATTTTATTTTAATATCAATCCATAAGGTTAATGTGAAAACACTTGTGCGTTTTTAAATTTTGTTGATAATACTAAAATGGACTTCAGCCTGTAACCATAGCCGTGGCCTGTTGATGATCTCGACTTAGTATTTTTGTTTACAGTTTGAACTTGGATGAGCATAAAATATTTAAAATGTAATCTGGTTAACAACAAATCCTTAATCATATTTGATCTCTAAACCTGGTTTCTTATTTTATTGTAGCAGCTTTATTTACCCTATGTGTAATAAGGGTTTTAGGCCGCAAGGCCATAGGAATATTAGCTCTGTTTTGAAAATTTGTTTTAAACACCTTTGAAGAAAATAAGTGAGGTCATAAGGCCATTTAAGAGATTCTTTAATTGGTTGAGTTGTTTAAATGTACTTCAATGAGTTAGTTTTTAAATAATATGTGTGTGTGTGTGTGTGTCTTCTCTATGTAGTTACATTTATTGGCAAAGATATTTGTTAAACTCTAAACCTGATTTTAACTTATGTACAGAAACTTAATACTACTAATTTGATGTATCATAACTAGTAATTGATGAGAAGAAAGAATACAGTTTATACAATAGTGATTTATCCTAACTATGACTGGAATAATTGAATTTAAATCAAGAAAGTAAAAAACATTAGAAAATGATTATAAAAATGTGGAAAAGTAAACACAACTTTTCTTAGAGAGAAACTATATTGCTATAAGCTACCATTTAAAATATATAGATACTAAACATACTTCAACAAAAAAAATACAGATATAGAATTAAAACATAGATAAATATAAATAGTTAGAACCTGGATAATTTGTAGAAGGGGGACACACACCCAAAGGATATTGTTCCACCCAACTGTCTCCTGAAGTAACCAAGATTACTTGCTTAGGGCCCCTGAGCCTTTGCACTGAACCACTAGGATGAAGATCACTGGATAATGGCCCACACAACAACTTGTTGTAACTTAGCACTCAGTAGAAGACTTAACTAAGCAATTCCACTTTAGCTATACCCTCATCAAATTCCTTGTGTGCCTGAATTTTCAGTTTGCAGCAGTCACAAGGTTCATTCATTTGGAAAAACAAATAGAATGTAGTGAGCCTCCTGCTCAATTTGATGGTATTTATAAGATTGCCTAGGTCTTTGGGTCTGTTTTAGAATTAAATGAACCACATGCTCAGTTCCCCCTCTAAGGGAGCATGACCACGATTTTAGGGATTATGCTTCCTGCAATAGCTAGAAAGTGAAATGCTAGTGCTTCCACTTGTCAACCAACCTTCTATCGCTAGTCATTCCTCCTAGTGGGTTAGTGAACACTCATTCAACAGTTTCCTTTGGGTAGGTGTCTCTTCTTTTTAATTTATTAAAATAAATGATTATTCAATTACAATCATCCTTGACCCACTTGGTCATAGAAAATTTACATTGAAATTTAACATAATGTTTTCTGAAATAAATAAAATTATTTATTTTTTCAGTTCTAGGTGTGTTACAAACACCCCCCTTTAATTTCAACATCATCCTCAATGTTGCTTAAGTTTTATTCTGAGTCTTCCTTAAAAAAATTTGGATATGCCTCCCACATATCACTCTCCAATTCCCATATTGCTTCATTTAGATTAAGGTGTCTCCATTGCACCTTTCCCTGTTTTCGAGAATATAGTTTGGTTCCACCTAAAAATATCCTTCAGGTTCTACATGAATAACATTCCAATCGATCACATGAGTAGCATCATGCACATAATTTTTCAATATGGAAATATGAAAGAAATTATGTATTCTAAGATTACGTGGCAAAGCTAACTGATATGCCACTGGCCCCACTCTTGCTAGTATTTTGATTGGTCCACAATACCTTGGTGCTAATTTAGCACATATCCCTAGTTTAAAGGATCTATTTTTTGGTTTTACCTTAACATATACATACTCACCTACTCGGAATTCTTTTAAGCTCTGTATGCTCTTTTGTTTGTTCTAAGCAATTTTTAAATTGCTTTGTACCTATTTCACTGTTAGTTCCAGTTCTTTTAACAAGTCAGGTCCTAACATCAGTCTCTCAACTAGATTACTCCATGTAATAGGAGTATTACATTTTCTACCATATAATATTTCAAAATGACTAAGTTCAGCTTAAGCTTGATAATGATTATTATATACAAATTCTACTAAGTGAAAATAATCTTCCCACTTCTTGGGATAGTATCTAACATACATTCGTAACATGTCTTCCAGTACTTGATTGAATCTTTCTATTTTTCCATCCTTTTTTGGATGACAAGCAGTACTGAAATTCAGTTTAGTATCTAGTCCTTTAAACAAAGATTTCCAAAAGTTACCAGTATACTTAGGATCTCTGTCATAAATTATTACCTTCAGAATCCCGTGCAACCAGAAGATTTCTTTCATAAAGATATCAACAATGTTAGCAACTTTATGAGTTGTTTTAACAGGTATAAAGTGCGCTTCCTTGCTTATTGTTTCGACAACTACCATTATTGAATCATTTCGTTTCTGATTTTTAGGTAGGCTAGTTATAAAATCAAGACTGATGACTTCCCATTTCCAATTTGGAATTGGTAATGGTTGTAAAAGACCTGCTGGGTCTTGATGTTCAACTTTAACTTGATAACATTCTATACACTTAACTATATATTCAGCAACTTCATTCTTCATATTGGGACAGAAATGCTCTTTTCCTAACATTGTTATCATCTTTTGATATCCCGGGTGTTCGGAATAAGGACTTTTATGTACTTCATTTAAAATTAGCAATTTAATTTCTGGTATGTTAGGCAGATACAGTCTATTTCTATACAACATTAATCCTTTTTAATTTAAAATGTAATCTATTTTTACATTTTCAAATTCATTCTTAGTTACTATTTCTCTTAGATTTTAGTATTATGTGTCTAGTTTTATTCCTTCTTCCAATTTATCATCTAATTCAGTTTTATGATTGCTAATGGCAGCTATGAAACTTGTTATTGCATTTCTTCTTAAGGCATCAACCACTTTATTTTTCTTTCCTTTGAAGTGTTTGATTTCCAAATCATGTTTTCTAAGGAAACCTAACCATCTAGCTTGCATTGTGTTCATATTTTGTTAATCAAACAAATATTTCAATATTATATTATCAGGCATTAGCAAAAATATTTTACCCATGAGGTGATGGTGCCACATTTTTAGATGGTGGATTATGGCACCCAACTCTAAGTCATAATTTGCATAATTCTTTTCGTGTGTTTTTAACTTCCTAGATTCATAAGCAATTACATGGCCTTCTTGTGTCAGTACTCCACCCAAGCCTTCATTGCATGCATCGGTGCATACAATGAAATCTTTGTATGGATCTGTTATTTTTAATACGGGTGCAGTGGTTAATAGTTCTTTTAATTTATTATAGCTTTCTTCACATTTTTTATCCCAAAAAAATATTTTCCCATTTTTCTGTAATGATGTCATGGGATTCATGATTGACGAGAATCCTTCTATAAATTTCATGTAATAACCTGTTATTCCCATAAATGATCATACATCAGTTACATCATTAGGAACCGACCAATCAATTATTGATTTTATCTTATCCGGGTCTACTGATATCCCTTCTTCTGATATCACGTGCCCTAGATAATGTATCTCATCTTCATAAAATTCACATTTACTAAATTTAGCATATAGTTTATGTTCTCTTAAAACCTTCAGTATTATTTGCAAGTGCTCATTATGTTCTTCTTTCATTTTATAATAAATTAGTATGGCATCTATGAAGACGACTAGAAATTTATCTAAGCATTTTCTTAGGACAATGTTCATTAAGCACATAAAGGTTGTTGGACCATTTGTTAGCCCAAAGGACATAACCAAAAACTCATAGTTCCCGTATCTAGTTCTGAAACCAGTCTTAAAAATATCTTCGTCTTTAATTATGACGGGATGACATCTAGATCTCATGTCTATTTTTGAAAATATCACCGCTCTGCATATTTGATCAAATAGATCATTGATGTGGGGCATATGATATATATTTTTAATTGTCATTTTATTTAGTTGATGGTCGTCTATCCATAGACGTAATGTACAATCTTTCTTCTTAACGAATAAGACATATGCTCCCCAAGGGGATACACTTGGTATTACATAATTTTTGTCTATCAGTTCTTGTAATTGTAATTTTAATTCATTTAGTTCCAAAATGTTCATTCAATAAGGAGCCTTTGAATTATGTACAAATCCTGGTACTAATTTGATCGTAAAATCCATATCTCTCTTTGGAGGTCATCCTGGAATTTCTTCTAGGAAAACATTCGAGAAATATTGTAGCATTGGAATATCATCAAATTTTATCTTATCTTCTTTATCAATTTGTTCGTTATTTATTACATGTACACCAAAGACTTTATAATCTTTCCTTACAACCTTTTTCATCTGTAAGGTTTTGATTTTTCTAACATAATTTTTCCTAGGTATCCCTTTAACTGTAATCCTTTCTCCTATATCATTTAAACAAGTGAATGTTTTCTGAAAACAATTTAAAATTACTTGATATTTTTTCAGCCAATCCATACCTATTATGACATGATAAGATCCTAACAGTAACACATTTAATTTGACTTAATTTTTAAACTAACTCATGAAAAAATCACATTTTTCAACATAATTAACTACTTTCCTTTTAGTTCCTATAGCTAACTGCACTATCTAAGGCTTTTCAAACTTTTTCACAGATAAATTGCATTTTTCCACTATTCTAGGTGACATATAACTTAAAATAGCATCTCGGTCAATCAGAATGGAAATAGATTGGTTTTGTATCAAACCTTGTACTTCCACCATGGAAGTCTGATGATCATCCCGTCGATTCTCCAAGGATGCATTTACTCTGGGAATTTCATTTGCTACTTCTCCAACTATTTCGTCTTCGTGAATGGTATGCATGTTGCTGAAGTTCCCTTTTTTTGTTCGGACAATACTTGGCATAATGCGGTCCTTGACATTTCTAGCACTTTACAGGTTCCTTATGTTCATTATTTTTAACATAATTGTTAGGCATATCCCTACCTTTGGGTGTTGTAGTATTTTTTTGTGTTTTATTTTTAAAAGCTGTTCCTTGATAATTATTCTTGGAGAAATTCCAAGAATTATTTCCAAAACTTTTATTAGAATTAAGACCTTTTCTCTTCTGATAAAAGTTACTTGTTCTCTTATTATTCCAGTTAGGTATGATTTCCCTCCTCTTACTCTGTTCATAATAGAAGTCAACTTTTCTCATTGCCTATTCAAGGGTCTTTGGATTATCAAACTCAATTCTATCCTTGAAGTTAGTGAGTAGAGAACTTAAAAATCTTTGTATTTTAGGATTTTCGTCAAGTATATATGCTACATATCTTAGCAGACTTAGAAATTTTATACTTAACTCTTTCATTGACATTGAACCCAGTTTTAGTTCACAAAATTCTTTAGCACTCTCTTCGTAATACTGTTCAGATAAAAAAATCCTTTTAGAATACTTTTTAAAGACTCTCCAGGTTAAATACTTCTCCTTAAGTTTTTTGACTCTTTTTATCTCCTACCACTGGATGTTAGCTTTTCTGGTTACGTTGTGGATAGCCATCCGGGATTTCAGTTTGTCGAAGTATTCTAAATATGGAAATATTTCTTCATTCCTGATAACCAAGCCTCGACTTCTGCACCCTTTTCTACATCCCCGTTGAACATGGGAGGCTTTATCTTTTTAAATTCTCCATAGATTTATTGATAAGGTTTAACTTCCTTTTCCTAGGTTTATGGTCGCTTTCACTACTCTCACTTGTGTATTTATACATCTCTCTATGTGACCTTGCATTAACTTCTGAAGAATATTCACTATCAAAATATTTTACCTTCTTACCCTTGTGTTTGTATGAGACTATTTCAGAATCAGTTTCATACGCATTTCTTTTATCTTTTCCTCTGTTGTGTATTTTGTCAAGTAAAATTTTTTTAATTCCAAAATTATTTCATTATCTATTTTCACAGTTGGTAGTTCATCTTTTAACTCTTTCAATGTTTGTAGTAACTCTGAAGGTGGATTATTTAGTTCTACATAAATTTTGTCTGGATTATTGTGATGGGATCCATTTTCAGCAGATGCTTCAACACCTTCCATTTTCCTACAAAACAAATTTTTATATTTCTTTACACAAATAAATTTGAAACATGATCATTATATTTGTTTCTTGATTGCATGTGAGTGAGCCAATCAGGCCTAGTGTTTGGAAACTCGCTCTTATACCACATGTAACATCTCCTAATTTACAGAAATAGTTTTTTTTACTATATGTAAATCTGTAATTTACTAGGAAGATAAGTCCATGAGAGGTTATATTTTATGCTTTAGCAGTTCTGAGAACAAATACAACGTGACTTAAATAAGATTGCAAGACTTATAAGACTATGTTTAGTGTTTTCAACAACATGTCCTTTTTATGACAATACTTTGATGCATCGTAATGTAATATAGTCACTACTTACTTGTCGCTAAAACTACTTTTATTTCTGTCGGTTGAAAATGTCATAAAAGATGTTTTTGTTCTTTTAGTCTTGACCCTACTGATAATCAAGGAAATGGAGGGTCACAAGTCTTACTTAGCTTTTACAGCTAATGCAGAATCCTCATTTTTCTTGTGGAGGTGAATGTGACCAAGCTTTTAGTTTGCTAGCTAAAGAATGAAAGTCCTAAGTTAGAAGATTTCATACATCCTAATAAAAAGGGGGGACACCAAGGGGTTGTAAGATAAACATACCATAAACATTGCAAAAGTGTATAAAACTCTATATAATGTGATGAAGGTTTGCCATAATAAAAAATAATGAAGGTTGATTTGATGCGTAAAGGTTGTGAATTAAATGGTTACATACACATTCCATGTGGAGGCCTTAATTGCACCAGCTGATGACAATTTGTCACAATGCAAAACCCTAGGGGTTTATGGCGTCTCGAGAGAAGTGTAAGTTTTTCCTTGAATCTTTGCCGTGTAAGGTTTTCAATTTTTTTCTATGTGGGGCTTAATCATGCGTCGGTCTGCACTACTATGTCGTTTATCTATGTTTTCAAAAGGTGGAGGAGCTGAGGTGCTCGACTCTCGACCTCCTTCATCGCCGTTGGCATACTGGTTTATGTTTTTGTGGCTCTGTTCAAAATGGTGGTGGTTGGATTGCTTATGCGAAGATCACTCTTGGTAACTTCTCGAAGGGTAAGTTTTTTCATTTTTCTTGCACTAGTATCAATCTATTTCTGTCAGGCGTTTACTTTATATACTTCCCAATGTAATATTCATCATGTTTATGTGCAGAGACTATGTGGATGATTGTTATACTTAGCTTCAATTGAACATTGTGTGAAGTAAAACAACTTTCTTTCTGGTAAGACTTATTATTTTCCTTCCCGTGGCTCTGAGATCAGTAGCATCATGACTTTTTCTGCATTTCTAGTCATAGTTTTGGACTCCATCTCCGCGTTTGTCTTTTGGTATGAAAGTGATAAGTTTCTTTGGTATCCATGAGGCCCTTTTATAATTGAAATTGTAATGGAAGAACTCTTCGACTGTTGAGTCAAGGTGACTGTGTAAATGAAAGTTTTGTATGAACAAACGAAGAGTTATTGTTTTTGTTTTTAAGATGTAAGAACGGTCCTATGATTATGTCTACATAAATGCAATTAATATATTTCCTTTAAAAGAACCTTGTGAGGGATTTCATGAATATATATACTTAAATATGTTTATTTAATGGTTTTATAGTATTATGGCACTATTAAAAAATGAGGAATTAGCTACTACATGACTAAAAATTCTAGTCACCATAGGTTTTTCAAGTGGTTTACCACTAATCATGAGAAATTTTGATTGACCCAACTATAAACGACTAAAAATAATGACTAATTTAGTCACAAGTTAACAAATATGACTAGATAATAAGTGACAAAGTTAAAAGTGACTAACATAAACAACCAATTTAGTCATGACATAAAAAATGACTAGCTATAATAATATGAATTAGCCATTTATGTTAGTCATTTTTTATTGCCACTCCAACAATGGAAAATTGCAATTTTGGCGATGAAGTGTTACAATTTACTAAATTTTGACACTACATATAGATTCTCTCTAGATCCATTTGCGGTGTTAAAATTTAGTAAATTTTAACATTGTAGATGGATTTGTGTCACAAAGGTTATTTGATGAATTAATCATAATTAACATAACCCATAAGTTAATTTGTGCAGGATAAGTACAAGAACATGCTAACCATATTGCTACGTTCAATATCCTTGACCATTTTGTATACCTTATAAGATTTATAAAGTGGGAGATAGAACACCCAAGTTATGCCTAGTACTACAGTATAATGCTTACCTCGGGGAGGCTATGGATATGTTTGATAACATGTCAATACCTTTTCTATAGTGTTGATCAGCACTATGTACTACTCTTGTGTCCAACAACAACCTTAGCACCAATTCTCTAGCCTCATTTTCATTTACACTAGGGTTGTTCATTGGAGGCACAAGGTGGGGGACTTGAGATAGAGTGTCGTCTTATGGCACAACATTTTATGAGTTCACTATGATTATGCAAAATAACGAGGCTATCTAGGGGGTGATTTTTATTCATATTCACAAATTCTCCCATCAGGACTAGAAAGATACCAAGAATCGCACTATCGCTTAGTGCTTGAGGGTGGCGAAAAATAAGTTTCCACTGTGTTACAAAATACCTCTCATGGCAACGAAAGTTTTGAAACACCAATAGGAAACTTATGTAGCAGAAATCTATACTTAGTGCAAGAATAATATATGAGAAGGAGAAAGAGGCTCCTAGGAAACTTAGACCACTGCTGCTGAACTTGTGATTTCTAAAAAACATAATTACTACAAGGTTTGCACTTGTTTCTTTCCTTTACTAACCATGTTTCACAAAATTTATGTGCAGCTAAAGAATAGACAAAAATGACAGCCATTACAACTTCAAGCCTCATTCAACTGTTTGTGGTTTAGCACATTTTGATGGGATCATTATTATGTTCATCCATTTTTTCACATGCCATGAATTTTTTTCCGCATTAACACCTCTTTTAATGGTCAACATGTACAACAATTACAAAACATAATTAGTTTATAAAACATTATCTACATAAAAAAAAAAACTAAAAAAATGATTTAAAATACAAATTATTAGATTGATATTATAACATCCTCCAATTTGAAACTAACATTATTCACAATTTCAATTATACCTTATAAGTCATCTTTAACTTAAATATATGGTTGTTATTATCATTACTAAAGTTATCTTACTATCATTTTCTAATTATACGATGAAAAACAATTTCCAATAAGTTATCTTATCTAACGTAAATCTTTAATATATATATATATATATATATATATTCCTTAAATTTTTAATTTTTAAAGTGTTCACCATTTTAGTTTCCATTTGGAGATATTGTTAACAGTCCAGACGCAATGATGGCCAAAATCATTTCAGCATATGAGAATTCCACTCAAAATAACCCTAATTAGAGTAGTCAAGAGAAAAAAATGCCCACTACAGAGAAACTGGTTCTAGAGCTTACAATTCCTAAGCATAGGGAGAGAGCTCTCCTCGACCTATCCAAGGTGCTTCACATTATCTATCTTCTTTTATTTTTATACTTTAATTAAATATTATTCATTATAACCCATCAGTCACGTTCTACCTTTGAAATCCTATATAAAGTATTTCCATTGTGAAATTTTTGTTGTAATATAGAATGCTTTTAGCAATTGCGGAGTTTCTTTTGTTTTCAGTTCCTTCTTTGTATCAGGAATAATATTTTTGGGAAGGGTTAGAAAATTGATTATCTTGGGAATTTTTTTGAAGCTTTTAGGAATGCTAGAGAGCCTCTGCTCTGGCAGTTTCAGGAAATTCATTGTTTCAGTCATTCAGCTAGGGATTTGGATGTCCTTCCCTCATTTCCTTTTACATATTATGTTTCCTTATAGAGTCGATTATAACTTATTTTGAGAGATTACACTAAGGTTCTATTTCATTTTCGTTAAACCTGCCTCGTTTATCCTATTGCCCTTCCCGTGGATCTCTGTTGGCCTTCATTTATTTTTGGGTTACCTTTATTAATGGGCGATAAGTCTTGGAAGCACTAGTTTTCGGATTTCAATCTACAGATGAACCCTTTGATAAATGTGGTACTTCCCTTGTATCCAAAGCCAACAGATGAATTTCTAGAAGGGGAAAGTTCACAACTTTCCAGCATTAGTTATATCTAACATTTTAATCTTCCATATCTGGTTGGTAAACCTTGAGCAATGCTAAAAGGTGGGAAATGTAAGAAGCGTGGGGAATGTATCTGAACCCCAAGTTCATCAACTCAAGTCAAAAGTTTCTATGCATGTGACCTTGTTTTGTGTAGGTGCTTATTTTTTCAGAAAGAAGTCAACTTTTGTTGAAACACATGCTTAGGAATTGCTCCCAAGTGGTTCCAAATATGCATGGAAAAACTAGAACATAAGAGGTAATAAATCTGTATATATATACTATACCTTTATATATACATTATGTCTGGATGTTCATTTATGTGCTTTCAATATCCGTAAGGAATTAAGCATGGAAAAGATAAGGTAGAAATGGAAAACATTTGACACTTCCAATTGCATTGAAATTTTGTTTGTATCTCTAATTCATGAAATCTATCATGTCACAGATTCGAGAAGTCAGACCAAAGGTGACTTTAGTAGTCCGCATGGTACCGTCTGTTGGAAACTATGATTATATTGTGGATTGGGAATTTCATATTGATGGTCTTATCCGAACTAAGGTAGAAAAATTTGAAGCCTTTCCTCAAAGAAGCAACTCAGGGAGTTGTTTTTAGTCAAACGTAGGTTAGAATTTAAAAGGAAGAGAATTTGACAATTTTATTTTGCACACAAGTTGGACCAAGTGGAAATTTATTGGTCAAAGGTACAAAATATGAGAATGTTGACCAGATCAGCTCCACGGATGAACTTCATGGAACTTTACTTGTTCAGAATAGAATTGGTGTCATCCATGACCATTATATGACTTTCTATCTAGAAATGGATATTGATGGTATAGACAACTCATTTTTTTGGGCCAAGATGGCCAAGAAAACAATGAATAATGGACCAAATCCAAGAATTTTTTTTGGAAAGCAGAGAAACACATAGTCCAAACAGAGAAGAATGCCAAAATTAAGCTAAGACTCTATCATCCATCTGAGTTTCATGTGATCAATCCATCAAACAAGACAAATATTAGAAATCCAGTGGGATATAAATTTGTTCCTAGGGCCACTGCTGCAAGCTTGATTTATCACAATGATCCTCCCTAGATTTGAGCGGCCTTCACTAACAACTAGGTTTGGATTTGGATGACCTCAAGTTTTGTCTCTTTGTGGCACATAAGAGTGCAGTGAAATTTTCTCCTAAAATTTCTTAATACCCTTTTTATGTGTTGTTCCTGTTTAAAGCCATTCCAGAATAAACCCATTCAGATTACACTGGTCACAAATTATTGATGCATAGACATAAGGAGGCTATCCATAATATCTAAAACATGGAAGTGTGCATAATAGATTGAACATCTCTCTTTTTTTTTTGAAAATCGAAATTGAAATTATAGGGGCTCATGTAATTCTTCGTATTTCATTGTGGACAACATTGTGACAACAAATTTGTGTTCATCAGATATGGGTCACTCCATATAAAAGAAGTGAGGGATGGGAAGGTGGGAAGTACATTTACCAAAGCAAAGGTGATGATACTCTGGTTGTTTGGTCTAACAAGTGAGTGGGCTTATGCAATCCTATGAAAGGTTCTCTATATCAGTTTATTCACATAAGATGATAATTTGATTACTTTTTGAAATTGATATTGAAGACTAAGAATTCATTTTCCAACATTTTTAGAATGTTCGAAACTAAACATCACAGTGAAATTTCTGCCTATCACATCAATAACTCAATTTCAGAGTTACACTACTATAAAACTTATGATAATATTGTCTTTGTCAGGGACCATCCTATTGAGAATAAAGACATTGTACTTTGGTACACATTGGGCTTCCATCATCTCCCTTGCCAAGAGGACTACTGAATCATTCCAACAGTGTCATCAAGTTTTGATCTCAAACCAACAATTTTTTTTGAAAGAAATTATATTATGAGGACTACACCCTGCTACAAGAAGGATCTTCCCATATGTGCAGCTTCAGTTGAATGAAAAATCATACTATTTCATCATGTGCTATAAATAGTATATCAATCAAGTTTAGTTTTGAATTTGAGACAACCAAGATATACAAGCTTTTGTTGTCAAATACAAGATGCTAGTAGAGAAGATCCAATTTTAGCCAAGTTTCAAAGTAATAAATACCCTATATTAGGCTATCTACGTCAAGTTCTCAAATATCAAAGCAATACCTAAAGAAGAATTCTAATAAAGAGGAGGGATAAATATCTCAAATTCTGATTTGTCTATTGCATGAGCATATCAGTCATTAATACAGGTATAGCTATGGCAGCTTGTAACTCATAAATTTTATATAATTTTGTTCTTGTTTAAAAACAATAAATATCTACGAGTTTATCATCTAGTACCTACTAAACTGGAAATTATAATATATGTTTTTTATAGGAATTCAGTAGTATCCATTGTAAATATCATTCATGGAACTTTCTTTCTAGTATTGGACCGAAATGTGTCTACACTAGATAATGTAAGATCTCTAGGATTTCTATGTATGATACAGTAAGTACAATGATTTTCACAAAAATATCATTGCTTCTAAAGTTTGTGTAAGATTGTCATACTTGTCTATGCTATGTTTATTGTCAAATTACAAATTTAGGTATTTGCAATGTTGAAGTCAACATAATTTTGACATTTGAAACTCCATAAAGCAGTCAATGCTAGCATTACTAGCTAATAACATTTCAAAATATCCTTGTATTTTTCTAACCAATGCCATAATTTCTATGGAATGTATCATATGAAATTTTCCAAAGGTTTTTATATGTTTTGTTTGAATGAGAAGTTAATCAGAATGCACCATGCAAACTCTAATGGGCATGTCACACTACCATGCTTTTCATTGTAATGATACTACATTAAGGACCTATGCAAGTCAATATTTGATGCCCTACCTTGCACTTAAATGAAAATGCATATGATTGCCTAAAATTGATAACAATTGATTTACAATTTGCATACTTCTCTAGACTTTTTAGAAAAAATTATAAAAAAAGAGATAATATATATATAATGATGATGATGGTGATGACAACTAAGTTTTGAGTCATAAGTGAAAACAACATAAAACTTTCATAGTACTACCAATATTTAGGCCTAGCCACATAAGAAACTTACATGATAGACATTTATGAGCATATTTTAAAATTTTTGTCACATGATGAATTTGCATGGCCAACAATTGAGATTTGGAAATTATTAACTTCACAAGCCCCCACTTAGTAGAGTGACAAGAGGGATATTTTTTGGCAACACAAAATTGAATACAAAATGTGTTAACTATATTATTCCATTAAAACCTCCCATCCTTGCATTATTCTTGTGTTTAATAACTTCTTATGTCTTCTTCTGAGTTCATGCTTACCAATTTTGTGCAGATCCCAATGTACATACAACCATCTTACTTAATTACTGTACAAGTTTTCCTGATCTCTGCAGAAATGAGACAAGATATAGTGGTTTGGTTAATAATGGCATATACCTTTATGAGGTTTTTATGGTTTATGTCATTATAAATAAGGAAGAATAACAAAAATATTTAGATTTAAAATATGCAATCTCTTTTGTGAAAATTTATGTTGATTATGGAAATGTTTTGGAAGCCAAGTAGCATGGAGAATTAATCATATTTTGGATAGGATCTCATGAAGTGCATGTGATATTGTGTTTGAGCAGGTTAAATTCTCTAATGCCCCTCTACAACCTTCAGAAATTATTGGGGTGAAGAAGGTAATTACTGTTGAATTTGTAGAGGGAGCAAATGATGTTGTAGCATCTTCCACAAGAAGCTACAATCTTGTTCATTGATAGAGAAATTGTTTCCTACATCCCACAGGAACTATCAGATTTAGTTGAAGACCAATATGTATCACCAAGACAACATTTAACTGACGTTATTGTCTCTTTAGCAATTCCTTTCAAATGCTCCTTCAAACTTACACTATTATATGAAGTTCTTAATTAAGAAGATGTCCAAAAGACACAGAACTTGATTTAAGTGGAGTAACACTATTCAAACCAAAGGAAGTACTATTGTTGAGGAAGTACTGATTTATCTTTACTTTTGATATATGCCCAGATCCAATTATTACATCCCATGCTATGCCTAGGAAACTACTTTGCAACATTTTTAAGGACAATTCTTATAGGAAGCTGCTTGATATACTGCCCATATTTTGCTCTTCATGATTATTAATGGCTGTAGGCTTGCTTGCATTAAGGCTTCTTCACCATCTGCAGTACTTAGGTATGTCCAATTATTAAGTACATTAGCTATTATAGGGTTTCTTCTTAGAATCGATTCTCTCATAAGAAGGTCTGATGTAGGAATGCCTAGAACATAACAACATACCTTTTATTGACCCAAATGCACCCAGAGAATACATAGTATTCATGTCTTTAGAGAATTGATTGGTACACTTAGGTTTTGGCAAGTTTTTGGAGCTCCTGATACCTCAAAGAGGGATAAGAATAAATATGAAGGTGGGGCTTTCAACAAGTGTCATACTTACATTATCTAAGAAGCGTGTTTTTGGATTCATGGAATGAGGACGTTCAACTCAAGGTAGTAATTAGACATTATGTTTTTTTTTTTCGCATAGCTTTTCTACAATTAGACCTTAGGATCCTTGATGCATATGTTGGATTGACATATAGTATGTTCCACTCTCTTCTTTGTAATACCATAATTTCTTCTTTATTTTGACTCATATACCATGAGCTTTGTCTATATATTTTGTGAACCCTCATGGAACAATGTTGTAACAACTTTCTAAGCTGATAAGAAAACATATCTTCAGCTGCATCATAAAGTTTAAGATGGTTCTTTGGAGCTCCGTTTTCTTCAAAGAAAGTTCTCAAAATGATACATCATGGGTGTCAGCAAGTATCTCATTCACATCTACAAAGAATCCTCCCCAACTCCACTCATGGAATGATTCACATTCTACAAAGAAGCCTCAATCTCCCCACTCAATCTACTTATCTGAGACTACAAAAATTACCTTACTGGAGTCCAGTGAGGAGAATGAATGGCATTTGAGTTTCAATAAGATTCCCAGGTCTGAAAGGGATGAAAAGCCTCAACAACACGACCTCCGGGATTGCTTCAACGTGCTCAGTCCTAGTAGTGGAGATGGAGTGGCTGAATATTATCAGTAGCAGGATGATATGCTTAAGGGATTCATAGAAATGAATACAGTTGCTAAGCGTGGATATTTTCCTAGCTTATCCAAGGAAGATCATGACAGGGTTGCAAGAAGTGAGACAATTGCAATTCGATTATCTAACATATAAAAAATTGTACTTTTCATTACAAAAGTATATGGATCAATAAAGAGTGGCTCATTAGTCGTAATTGATTCAACTCTAGACTCGCTTATGGATCTTTTATAAGGATTTATTCTTTGGTTCACTGCTTTTAAGATGGAGTCACCAAATCCTTACCTTTATCCCATCGTGAAGAAACATAAGCAACCATTTGTAATTTGGGGTTTTCAGTCATGGCTACATTGGGATTACAAATATTGCTAGAGTATGTTCGACAGCTTATGTCCAATGAGTATGGTTTATCTTTAGAAGATGACAAATGGCATTGGGTGGTTGGAATCATGGTTTTAGTGACTCTTGTGAAGTTGTTCCTTGTAATGTATTGTAGAAGTTTTACTAATGATATTGTCAAGGCATTTTCTCAAGATCACTTCTTTGATGTAATCACTAATGTAATTTGTCTAATGAATGCTATCCTTGCAAGTAATCCGTATTGGTGGATAGATCCTGTTGGAGCAATTGTGCTGGCTCTCTACACAATTAGAACATGGTCGAGCATAGTTTTGGAAAACATGAATTCGTTGGTTGGGAAAACAAATTCACATCATTATTTGAAGAAGTTGAGATATCTCTGTTGGAATCATCACAAATCCATACGGCATATTGATACAATGAGAGATTACATTGTGTTACCTAGTGATATTCCTTTACAAAAGGCTCATGATATTGGTGAAGCACTTCAAAAAAATATGAAATCTCTTCCTAAGATAGAATGGGATTTTGTGCATTTAGACTAACAGGTTCTTTTATTTGGAGACTAGACATAGTCCCTTACTCCTCTCTTCTCATAATAGATGGATATCACAGCCATATGATGAAGGAAACAGTCACTGGGAGAAAAGTTATTTCAGTTTTACAATAGTCTGTGTAATAAAAGGGAAGACTCATCTCTAAGTGTATTGCCCTAGTTTTGTGGGTTGGAAATGCATAGATATTGCACCATCTCTCTAGACAAATATTGAGTTGTTAAGAGTAATATATAGTTGTGTGAAGAGAGAGATATTAATAGCCTAGAGATTATATTATGAGCCACAGAACCGTTTTTCCAATTGCCTGGGAACAAGTCGAGTTTTAGTTTTTGGGAGTCTTAGCTTATTTGTGGAATTTTAATAGCATGAAGGGTGTTCTTTGATTTATTGGAAGGGATGAGATGCTATAGTAGCACCACCTTGCTCACTGTCCATATTTAATGAAGTGTCTTTTGAATTAGAGCATATATTTGCATCCCAAATTGGTAAAGTCGTACTCCACTTCCAACCTCTTTTGTTCATATCAAGTTATATCACTCCCAATGCTTTATAAGGTTTCCACAATAAAGAAAGGCCACCACATTCTCCACTTGCAAGGCTCTTAAATCAGATCTCTACTACAAGCAATTCTAGGCATGTAAAATTTATCATTCGTGAATTATGCAGATATGAGCAATCATTACATTTTAATGTTAGTATGAGTTATTATGATGGAATAAAGGTTTGTTAAACAACTGTCACATACAGTAGTAGTATATAAAGTGTTTTCTTAAATTCTTCTTCCAAATACACAGTTAAATGTCCAATTTTGGTGCCATCTATTGACTGAATGTTAAACATAAATATGAGATATATATACTTGCATCTAAATGCTTTGTTATGAATGTTATGTCATGTTTGTATTAAGGAAATAAGCACAAGCTTCCCATTTATCAGCACTCCAAAAACACAAGGAAAATTTCTCTAGAGGGAAGCAATACATATTGTTAAGCGAAGTGTTCAAGCAAGTGTTTGAACTTATCCAAGTAGAATTTGTTAATAAGCAAACAAACCTCAATTTCATTGCTTAAATGCTACCTCAAAACCAGATCCTCAGCTACAACAGTGACATATGAAACATATTGATTGAAGGTGCAATCACTGCTTATCATAACAAAAATATTGGGATAGACTTGTAAATATAAGCAATACTACTAGGATCTATTACACATCGGTTCCAAGTCTTCAACCAAATATAAGGAATGACTTTAACCAAATAAAATCTAGGCTTTAAAGGAATGCTTTTTTATCTTTCTTTTCTAGGATGCTCCCTAGAGATTCTATTCATTCTTCCATTAATTTCTGTTGGGATTTTATAGTTTTTCAGCATTCCTTATTTTGATAGTTTGAAGAGTTGTTCTTGTGAGAAGGACCGGTTTTTTGTATTGTAGTTTTGTTTTTTCAAAGTTACATGTCAGTACTAATTCCCATTATGCTGCTTGAAATGGAAAATTTGAATCATGCATGCAGATCTCTTACACAAAATTTGTCATAGGCATCCATTTGTCCTAGATATTAGAGCAGTTGCAAATATGTGACAAGAAACATTTTGTCAGTGTTTGCAATCTTTTTTTTTTTTGTACAAGGGGAATCAGTAACTGGGCAGTTCTGGTACTCGCGTGACACAGGGTCCATTCCCATCGGTTACCACTATAACCCCAGGTGTGTCCACATAGCCCACAAGCATGGGGCACGGATAAGTTAGGGTGAGATTTGAACTTGACACCTCCTTTACAAGATTCCTTCATTTACACGGCACTTTCCAGTCATTCTACAACCCTGTAGGTTTCAGTGTTTGCAATATTAGTTTTAGGTTGGACATTGCTTATTTTTCTTTAGGAACCTATTTTTTATGCAACATATTATGTAATTTTCTATACATTCTTAGAGAGCATAGTTGATCAGATGAATCAACCTGGGTTCCTACCTAACATGTCCTCTATGTTTCATGATGTAGAAGAGGATGAGAGGGAACATAGTGAGAAACTGAAATTTAATTTTTGGATTCTAAAGACATATCCCGTAACATATATTTTGGTCAGCAAGAACCTTCATGTTTGTGATGACTACCATTGTGCTATCAAATCCATTTCAAATGTTTCCAAGCCAAAAATAATTACCAAGGACATGAACTTCTTCCATAATTTCAAGGATGGGCATTGTTCATGTGGGATTATTGGTGATTCTCTTTCGAACAAGAAACATACAAGCTCTTGGGATGACATTAAGATATGCATGCAGTTTTTCTTCGCATTTGGAGCCACATATTAGGTATTCTATTTCAACATTGCATGCAATCATCAACAATTGATACATATAGTCCTAGCCTAGACAAGTGAATAGTAATATATGAAAAGTTCTCTTTTAAGATAGTATTTATTTTTCATCCATTCTCATAGAATATATTGTGGGATGCTCACAATAGTTATGTAAATTGAAGTTAGAAAATTGTTTCTTTTCTAGGTAGTACAATGATTTTACAATGTTGCTACATATTTTGGTTCACTTGAAGAGATCATAGAATATTGAAAACCATGCTATGGATCGAGTTTGGATTATAAGTTGCAATGATTTATCCTTTTAAGCATGAAACTATTTTTTTTACGCATTTTAATGAATTTTATCCAAGAGTTCTTATCTCTTTTGTTTTTGACAAAAATAAACTTACTGTTTGACTCTTGTGGCGTTGAAGAACTACATTTAAGTTTGAAGTGACATACCTAGTGTATTCCCCATTAAATTTGGAACTAAAATTGCTACATCTATGAGCCAATGGTGATCATTGATGGAAAACATGTTTTCCTATGCTTGAACATTTTGTTTCACCTAGCTATTTGAGATGGATTCATGCTTCAAAATGACAAAAAATGTTACAAAAACTACAGGTTGAAAATATGAATGAGACTAGTCTAAACACTGAGGATGATGTCAAGTCCAATAAGAGCCATTGTTTTGGTTTAAG